>OX030950.1:98255018-98855018 GCA_943735915.1 Pherbina coryleti
GCATTAATTTTGCTATTCTATGTTTTCTTTCTTTGTCACTTCTGCTTATTTCATTGTAATTGTTCTGAAGTCTTAATAAAATTTACTTACTTACTTATGCTCTGGAATCCAAACCACGCAACGCAGAGTAAAAAGAAACAACTATTTTATATAATTAAATAGTTAATCAAGCTTTTTAGCAGGGTAATTTGCAGTTATATTAAGGTTCAAAATAAAATTTTTTTTGGTTAAAAAGTTTTTATAGTTTATTTTAATTGTTCCTCTCGGAGAATGTTTATGTTGTTGGTATCAAAATTAAGTAAATTCAATAAAGAATACGATAAAATTACATTTTTTTCTCAATATGGCTTTAAATATAAGAAAAAAGTTCTTGTAAAAGTCAAAATTTTTAACAAAAAAATCAAAAATTTTATTTTTTAACCTTAATATCTCACAGACTAAACATGGAAGAAAAATACAAATTATTCTGCTAAAAAGCTTGTTTAATTTTATATAAAATAGTTGTTTCTTTTTACTCTGCGTTGAGTGGTTTGGATTCCAGAGCATAAAAACTGGTTCAAAGTAGTAAAAACACAAAGTCCGAAATCACAAAAAATCTGAGGCCAACTAACAAAAAAAGAATGCAGTTTCATAATGAGGGAAGAAAGCTTAAACAGTATTAGTTATCAAAGTTCGTGTGGCATAACCACTGGGGACCAGTGTTATCTACCCTTGTATATCTTGCTGATATATTTGGAAAACTGGACGAATTATGTTTGGTTCTGCAAGGAAAACAAGTGAAATAACTCAAAAAAAAAAAACTAAATAACCCCCAAAAATTAATTGAAAATTTTATTTCATTTTCAATACATTTTTGGCAGTTATTTCATCTTCAATATTCATTATTGAATATTTATTTCATTTCATTTCATTATTATTGGGAGTTATTTCATTTTTTTATGAAATAACTCCCAATAATGTTATAACTCCCAAAAAAATTTGAAAATGAAATAAATCCCAAAATATTTGGTTGGGAGTTATTTCATTTTACTTGGGACTTATTTCATTTCTCTTGGGAGTTGTTTAATTTCTCTTGGAAGTTATTTTATTTCTTTTGGGAGTTATTTTATTTGTCTTGGGAGTTATTTAATTTCTTTTGCGAGTTATTTCATTTTTCTTGGGAGTTATTTCAATTAAGTTGGGTGCTTTTTCACTTGCCTTACGTCATGGTTGAATAAATAAGGTTGTCTCGTGGCTGATCGTACTCTCTTCTCAGTACCCATAATTGTCAATATCAATACAAAGCAACAACAACAGCTTCATCGGCTTTACATGTTATCAATTTTCGCTTTCAGATTTTGTATGAGCTCTCAATTTCGATTTGACATTTATGGGAACTCGCTCTCACTCATGCGACAATCTTATTTATTCAATCCTGCCTTAAGTGCTTCCTTCAAAGAATGTTAACTTACATTCAGGGTTAAAAATGCAACCATTGCTGCCGAGCGTGCTACAGTAAAAGTAATTTTCGGTCAATTTTTAATTTTATTTCAAAACTTTTTTTGATAGCTTTATAGGGAAAACAATTTTTTTAACTATATTCAAAACTATTTTCGATAGCTTTATACGGGGAAAAAAGCGCCGCAGGTAAAAAATTGTTATAAAAATCACGCGATTTTTAATAACAATTTTTAATTTTTTAATTTTATTTCAAAACTATTGTCGTCAACTTTATTGGGGGATAAAGTGCCGCAGGCAAAAAATTGTTAGAAAAATTCGTGCGATTTTTAATAACAAATTTTTCCAAACATATTTTCAGCCATTATTTTTCAATCGATCTTTTCAAAAATTTTGTAAATTACTATGTACTTACTACTAAAAAGCCTGTAATAGCATGACCCAAATGAATTTAAAAACAGCAGTCCTGAATGTAACTCGCATAAAAACAAATTGCATATTAAAACTATTTTCGATAGCTTGATAGGAAATAAAGTGCCGCAGGGCAAAAATCGCGATTTTTTATAACAGTTTTTCGACTGCGGCGCTTTTTTCCCCTATAAATTAAAAATAGTTTTGCAATGTAATTAAAAAAATTAAAACTGTTATTAAAAATCGCGCGATTTTTTATAATAAGCATAATAGGCATAATATAATAAGCAAGCAAAAATAATAAGCATAGAGGATGATTAGGATGCTGACGAAGCTATAACTGCTTTTACAACTCATCCTTTCAAAATCAAGGCAAAAGTACGCGGAATGAAGTTGCCAACACCTTTGTAAACCACTAATCAAATAAAAAAGCATTTGAATATATATTTTCTTGTTTTTTAGTTCTAAAAACTGATATAAATGGACTCACAAAAAACTCTTATAGCATGTTCAAACCGAGCAGTTAATTATGTTAAATCGAGTTAATGAAGTTAAATCGAAAAACAAGTTCTGAAATGGAGTTTTGATGAAGTTAAATGCGTACAATTGTTGTTGGAAATTTAACGTGTTAAATGATTTAACACTTTTCGAAACTCGTTAAATCACTGGTTTGTGTTCTTGCTAACGCCAGAAAAGCTTTTTTTGCTTTTTAAACGCAGCCAAATCAAGAGCTTTTTATTTTGATGTTTTGAATGTAAACAAATAAATTCTTTGACAAATTTTTCTTGATTCTTTGACAAATTTTTGAATTTATTTGAATTTTTTGTTATTTTTTTTATTTTTTTTTATTTTTAATAAACAATTTTTATTTCTTTCAAAATATAAACAAATAAACTGACATTTTGAAACTAGTTAAAGCAGTATGAACGATGATGTTAAAAAAAAAGCTTTTTTCGAATAACACGTTAAATGAAGTCGGTTTGAACATGCTATTAAATAAAAACAAAACAAAACAATATAAAATTCACAATCAACAAATCATGCTCAAACAGAACTCAAACAAAGTAAACTTAAATTTAGGTAGATTTTTAATGGTTTTCTTGGTGTCTCTCCATCAATTGTCACTTCCTCAGTTCATTTCCAAATATGTTTCTTCAATGAAGGGTTGAGGAGTGGATTTCCTTTTGAGCACTGATGATGATGTAGTCTGCGGTTCCAATTTGGCTTAAGGATTCTTCCTCAGCGATCTGAAATAAATATAAATAAAGCACATTAAATATCTTCATAACTTAGCAAAAGAAATAGACAAAATTCCCATACTTCCAATCAAATTGTCACTAGCAAGATAATATTTTTATTTATTAATAATATTTTTTACCTGCGTCATGGTCACAAAATCGCGAACATTGTCGTCACTTGCGATAACCACTGGTGTCATTAGCAGCAGAACCTTCCTTTCGAACTCGGAAGCTTCTTTTATCTGTATTAGATCATTCACTCTGCTCTTTTCTAATGCCGCCCTTCTCAACACTTCCTTGTCCTTTACATGGCTTCTGTTATTAACAAATACACTTATGTCACTTTATATACATAAAGCAATATTTATATTTACTTTCGGTAGGACCAAAACTTGCGCCATTTACAGATCGATTCTGTGCGTTACCGGTAACAGCAATATTGTTACCGAAACTCGTTACCGATCTTAGAAATTGGTGTTCTGTGCACTCGGTAACGCTTTCAACAGTCGTAAACTCACCTTATTGAAGTGAAGCTCTCTCTTTTGTGTGGTGAAATATGAAGAATGGAAAGTGAGAAGTGAATACATAGAATTAATTGCATTATGTTTTGAAAAGTGCTGAAGAAGCAGCAACAGTGAATTTAACATCGTTTTTTATTTTTATTTGCTCCGATTTCAATTTGAGGATCTTTAAATTAAATTAATTACTCAAAATACGAGCACTTTTTTTAATGCAAGCTAAAAAATTTCTTCTGTTTTGCTTGTTACCACCTGGGAGATGGTAACAATATTCACCGGTAACGCTTGGTCGCAGAATACCAACAGTGTTCAAGTTACAAAAAGGTGAATTTTGTGGTAACAAGATTAACGTTACCGCGACAGAATCGATCTGTTAGAAACATCTTTAACTGCACCTCCTATGCTGTTCAAGGCCGAAGCAAGTTCTTCCCACCTCTGTGCCCGTAGATGTCTGCCATCTACTGATTCAAATCCGTAATGAAAAATTTATGAACATAATAAAAAAAAAATTAATCAAAAATTGTAGAGCATTTATCTATCGTTTACAAATTGTATATGAGCTTCCATATTAGCACTTAGCACATTTTTTGCTCATTTAAAAATTTTTTTGCTTTGTTATCCATTCTAGATTTTTGAATAAACCTTTTATATATAAAAACTCACCGACCGAAACTCAGTGTGTTGAAAGCCTGTGTACACAATTCTGATAGAAAAAACTCACGCTCACTGTTAAAATCGAAAAACATAAGTGTGCACTGTTTTGAGGGTACACTTGAAAACTCACAGTTTGAGAATAGACCGCCTGGTGTGAAAATGAACTAAACCTGTTGACAAATACGACCACCTCCCTTATAAATGAAATCGGTACTAAGGCATATTTACACAAAAAATCACCCTTATTAATTAAAAGATCAATTAAATTTACTACACATAGTTTTTTTGTAGCTATAAATAGCTGGTGTGAAAATTAACCAAATCTGGTACGCCCACCTTACATATAACTTCTTTTCCAGTATGAACGTGAAGGTCATTTTAGCTAAAACAAGATTCAGATAATTTGCTATTACTCCTTTTTGTTTGCTTTCTGCGAACCAAATTTAGGACTATGGTGATTAAGTGTTTTATTTTAAAGTCTTATTAAACAAATTGACATTAACGCTGCTGAGATCACCTTCGGGTACCATCGTGTACGGTCGCCTTATTAAAAAATAAAGCGCCCATAAAAGAAAATAGACGGAGAGAGATATTTAGTCTCTGTATCAGGAGCAACGCCTAGAGGTCGTGAGTTGACCACGGCTTCTATCTGAGGGAGAAGAGTGTGTATTTATTCGAATGTGAGCACTACGCTTCCAAGCACACGACGTAAGTGCAGCTTCGCTGAGCGTACTTCCGATTTCCATAAACCGCCCCAATGGGGTATAAAACTATATCTGATGCCGTCCTCTGCTAAGGATGCGACAACGATTTCGTTGTGAACTTGTGACGTGATAGTTTTAAGCATCTCGTTTAAACTACGAGAAGCTCCAAGAAAATTTCTTCCATTGTCACTGAAAATTTGGGAGCATTTCCCACGGCGAGGCATAAAGCGGAGGAGGGCTGCTAAAAAGCACACGGTACTTAGATCAGTTGTGAGTTCTAAATGAATAGCGGAAGTCACTAGGCAAACAAATAAAAAAATGTGTCCTTTTGATGTACGGGCATTTCCTCCAGAATATAGTTTAAAGTAAGTGGACCGGCATAATCACAGCCAGTATTTTCAAAGGAATGTGATTGTCGCACACGCACTGCTGGCAAATCGGTTGGTTAGAGCCATGCTAAATCAACAGTGGAGTCACACCACGCTCTTATTGTTATTGTTTTGTGAGGCAATACATTTGTAATTGAGTGTATTAAACGCGTTAACAGCAGAACGCCACACAACTCTAAACGTGGTAGCGACAATTGTTTAAGTGGAGCGATGCGAGTCTTAGCAACAACAAGAGGAACTTGAACAACACCATCTTCATTTTTTGCTCTGCAGTAAACCGCAGCATTGTAAACAAATCGAGGTAGAGAAAAATTTAAAATGTGTGCTAAATCTGTTCTGCATTTTAACCACATTTTTATTTTATTTATTTATTCATTAAAGTCTTTGGATTACACATCCTTAACAGACTACTTAAAATTAAATTAACTTAAATACTAATATAAACATAAATTTACAAGGAAGAAATAAGAAAAAAAAATAACAGCATGCATTCACTCATAAATGAAGACTAAGACATAAATATAAACATAAAGAGAATAAATATTAGATCCGAAAAATAGTTTTAAGTTTATTCTTCAAAGATAATTTCGAGACAGAGAGATCTAAATTATTTTCAATAGACAATTCATTATACAAAGATAAGGCACGAATAATAGGCTCATTAAGAGCACAAAGAGTTCTATGAATTTCGGAGTGAAATAGCGAATAATTACGTAATGTTCTAGCCGGGATATTAAAATTTAAAAAATGCAATAGCTGTTCACAGTCAAAATGCCCCGAGAAAAGATCATGAATAAACGTCAATGACTGAATTTTTCTTCTAGTTTTCAGTGTTTTTAATCCCAAAAGCAAATTACGAGCATCATATCGCTCATTTACTAAAAGAGTGTCATAACTCAAAAAACGCGATTTTGCAGAAAACGCGTTTGAAGTTTTTAATTGACTCCCTTGCACGGCATCCCAACGGCACTTTATCTTCTCACGCAGAGAGTATATAACTTATGAGTGTGAAATTTTTACACAATATAAAGCATGACATTACGAATAATTCTGCATCAATGAGTCGAAAATGACGTTTTTTGAGTTATGACAGTCTTTTAGTAAATGAGCGATATGATGGCAAAGGTTCTGCAAAATTTATGGAACGAAGCGCAAATCTAGTGAATGATTTCTGGATTTTCTCTAGGCGAGCACAATGAATAATGTAGAAGGGACTCCATATGAAGGAAGCATACTCTAGCCTTGATCTTACGAAAGAGTTATAGAGACTAATTAGGGTATGAGGGTCAGAAAATTCTGAGCAATTTCTACGCACAAAAGCAAGTAAAGAATATGATTTTGGAACAATATAATTAATGTGATTAACAAAAGTAAACTTAGTGTCAAAAATTATTCCTAAGTCCTTAATGGTAATGACTCTCTCTAGGGGAATACCATGGATGGAGTACGAAAAATTTAAAAAATTATTACACTTAGAGTACGTCATAGAAAAGCACTTATAGCAATTTAATAAGCTACAAGATAGTAGATTACTAAGATCACTCTGTAACAGAGCAGCATCATTTAAATCAGCTGAATAGCTTTAAGTCATGAGCATATAGTAGAAATTTTACCGATTGAAAACATTTACTAACATCATTAATAAGCAAGGAAAGAAAAGAGCAAGGGTCCAAGAATACTTCCTTGAGGCACTCCAGATGAAGCTATAAATTTATAGGATTTAACTCCCTCTATCTCCACAAAAGACACTCTATTCTTAAGGTAAGACTGAAGCCAATCCAAAAAATTTGAATGGAAACCCATTTTAGCAAGTTTGGCTAGTAAAAGATTATGTGGAACCTTATCAAATGCCTTAGAAAAATCAGTATAAAAAACGTCAACTTGATATCCAAGTTCAAATGATGAAATGCAAAATTTGGAGAAAACAGCTAAATTAGTGACAGTTGATCTCCCAGCAAAAAAACCATGCTGCTCAGGGCAAATATGTCGCTTAGTTTAGAAGAATAATCGATTTTTAATGACACTTTCAAAGAGTTTGGAAACGTTTGAAAATTTAGAAATAGGTCTAAAATTTGCTATATCATTCTTACTGCCTGTTTTGAAAACCGGTGTTATAGAGGCCATTTTCCAACAATCGATAAAAGTCCCAGTCTTTAAAGATTTATTGAAAATTATACATAATGGCTTAGAGAGCGATGAAGCACACTTATTGAGCAAGATAGATGAAATACCATCATTATCAGCTTTAACAGAAATTTTCAAATTAGACATCGCATTGAAAATATCTTCATCCATCAAAACAAGGGAACCTAGGTTTAAAAAAGAGTCAACATTATCTAAAATTGACACATCCAACCCCGGATTTACGATTTCGTAATTGGAACTAAAGTAATCAGCAAATAAACCACTGTATTTTCAAGTGTAAAAGAATGTGACTCATTGTAGTAAGTCAATGTGGGAATGAAAGAACCATCACGCTTGGATTGAATAAAATGCCAAAATGACTTAGGATTACTTTTTATGTTATTTTCACAACGTAAGATATATTGTTTGTAAAGAAATTTATTCAAAAAATTGAATTCTCTCGCATAATGAATGTACATTAGGGCGTATCGAAGTTTTTTTCGAATTTCACAATCTAAGAGGTCTCAAAAGTTGCATGGGGTTGTCCAGATCACCCAAAAAATTTTAAGGAAAAAAAAGGATGTCTTCCTGCCCCGCAAGGACAAAGTTGTTTTTTGAGGAAAACAGTAAAAAATAACAACCTTAAAATGCTTTGACTTTTATAAAAAAAACTACGTATGTCTTAAAACAAAAGTAGGAACAGGCTTAAACTAACAATATATTGGTAAACACGATGCCACGCACAATTCTTATCCACAGTGTCCTGTGTGAAGGATATTCGAAGCAAAAGTTGTAATCGAGATAGCACAGATCTTTTGATTATTACCCAATAGTCTAAATTTTGGTGGTATTGATTATATTGTTAACGTATTCCTTACATTTGCCGAATTAATAACACTGAGTTACAAAATGACACTTTATAAAAGGTGCAGAGTTCTCGATAGTCAATCCCGAATGCATTTTAGCTGTTGATTTCATATATGGACTCCGTTTTTCTCCATCAGCTCGAGTTTTTGAGTTATAGGCAAAAACATGAAAATCAGTTCTTTTCCTAATAATTTTGCTATATCTATTACACTGATTTACCGATGTGTATTACGATGACGAATTTCAATGAAGAAATATTAGACCTTTCAATTTTTGCACAAAAAATTACAATACCTTGGACAGTTTTGAAGATATCGACGTTCAAAGTGGAAAACATGTCACAATTTTATGTAGGCTGCGCTTTTGAAACCCTGTATCTTTAATATTTTTCAACGGATTTGCAAAAACTTTTTTTTACTTGATAGAAAATCTCTCCAATTTTAATAAACATTTTAGTTTTTTTTATTATCTTACATTTTTTCAAAGAAATTAAAAAAAGAAAAAGTTTTTCAAATTAATTTTATTAAAATTCAAGTACAGTTGATAGGGTTTTTTGATAAGCAATTGATAAAGAAGGCCCATGTTTTTCTTACATAAGTAGAAAAATGCCGGGAATAGATTTAGAAGAGCTTAAAACTGGTGTAATGGATGGTCCGCAGATAAGGCAGCTAATGAAAGACCCTAATTTTAAAACCTCGATGACTAAACCTTGAGCGAGAGGCATGGGTGTCATTTGAATAAATTGTCAAAAACTTTTTAGGCAATTGCAAACCAAGTAATTTTGAGCAACTAGTGACCAACATGCTAGACAGTTTTAGGGATCTTGGATGTAATATGAGCATCAAGATTCACTATCTTAACAGCCATTTATCGCACTTCCCTGAGAATTTAGGAAACACTAGTCATGAACAAGGTGAGCGTTTTCATCAGGACATGAAAATAATGCAAGACCGCTACCAAGGAAGATGGGACAAACATATGATGGCAGACTATTGTTGGAGTCTTAAGCGAGATGGTCCTAATGCCTTTCATTCCAGAAAGTCACTGAAGAGAAGTTTTTCAAGTCGTAAATGATGTTAACCTTCTCAAAAAAAACCTTATCAACTGAACTTGAAATTTAATAAAATTAATTTTAAAAAATTTTTCTTTTTTTTAATTTCTTTGAAAAAATTAAGACAATGAAAGAAAACTGAAATGTTAATTAAAATTGGAAAGATTTTCTATCAAGTAAAAAAAAGTTTTTGCAAACCCGTTGAAAAATATTAAAGATACAGGGTTTCAAAAGCGCAGCCTACGTAAAATTGTGACATGTTTTCCACTTTGAACGTCGATATCTTCAAAACTGTCCAAGGTATTGTAATTTTATGTGCAAAAATTGAGAGGTCTAATATTTCTTCATTGAAATTCGTCATCGTAATACACATCGGTAAATCAGTGTAATAGATATAGCAAAATTATTAGGAAAAGAACTGATTTTCATGTTTTTGCCTATAACTCAAAAACTCGAGCTGATGGAGAAAAACGGAGTCCATATTTGAAATCAAGAAACCAAACTAGTCTATAATCAGCTGAAAAATCTCCGGCACCAAAATGTCTGTCGGGCTGTGTAATTAACATAATTTTTGCATATGTAACATATTTTTCTATTTTTGAGAAATGTATATTTTTCAACTTTTTCAAAAACATGAATATAAGATTTTATATCTCGGGTACCAGAAATGGAACCGAAGAAACTTTGCTCAATTTGAATTCTTCAAATATATCTTAACAACACCCTGTCTAAAAATATTATTTTAAAATACCAGCTTAAGGCCACGATTTTGTTTTCTATTTTGATACTTAAAAAAAAAAAACAAAATACTTCCTAATATGAAATTTAACAATTTCATCAAAACATATCAAAGTATAAAACAAAATTATGGCCTTAACCTAGTATTTTAAAATAATACTTTTAGATAGGGTGTTGTTAAGAAATATTTGAAGAATCCAAATTAATCAAAGTTCCTTCGGTTTGTGATATAAAATCTTGTATTCATGTTTTTGAAAAAGTTAAAAAATTGCATTCAAGTATACATTTCTCAAAAATAGAAAAATGCATATGCAAAAATTATGCTAATTATTAATGCGATAAATTGAAGGAATACGTTAACAGTATAATCAACACCACCAAAATTTAGACTATTGGGTAATAATCAAAAGTCCTGTGCTATCTCGATTTCAACTTTAGCTTCGAATATCCTTCACACAGGACACTGTGGATAAGAATTGTGAGTGGCATCGTGTTTACCATAAATTGTTAGTTTAAGCCTGTACCTACTTTTGTTTTAAGACATACGTAGTTTTTTTTTTATAAAAGTCAAAGCATTTTAAGATCGTTATTTTTTACTGTTTTCCTCAAAAAACAACTTTGTCCTTGCGGGGCAGGAAGACATCCTTTTTTTTCCTTAAAATTTTTTTGGCTGATCTTGACAATCCCATGCAACTTTTAAGACCTCTTAGAATACGATCTAAATTTTTCGATACGCCCTAATGTACATAGCATGATACCGGTTATCATTAGTTGATTTAAATATTTTAATATTTTTATTACGCAAATTTTTTAGCTTCTTTAAACCTTTTGTGTACCAAGGTAATCTATACACTTTAGGCGGAAAAAGTGGGATATGTTCATTGAAAATAGCAGACAAATTGGAAGTAAACAAATCAAAACAATCAGCAACATTTTGATTTATAAACAAATTATTCCAGTTTGCATTGGCAAATATATTATTTAAGAGATCAAAATTGCATAATTTAAAAATAAAGTAATTATTTTTCCGCGTGGATTGCACAAATTCATAGAACTCAAAATTTAAAACAAGAGGTACATGGTGTAAGCCAGCTGGAGACATAGAACATATGCATTCAGATACCCGAGTCTTGAAATTTTTTGAAACAAAAATTAGATCTAAAATTTTATTAAGAGAGTTGAAAAAAGTATTAATTTGAATTAAATCAATGCTAAACATACTATCAACAAAATAAATTTCATACAAGCTATTTATATTAGAAGGAATCAGCACAGCTTGAGTTTTGTTTTTGCTGAGTTTTGTTGCTGATTGTTGAGTGATGATTGTAAATTGGCAACATTATCAGCAAGCGCAGTATATAAGTCATATGAGCTATTTGGAGGATTATATGAGGCACAAATGTAAATAGCACCTTTCGGATCATTTACTGAAACGCAAAGTTGATCAAGAAGCGTGTCACTATTCTGCAGTAAGTGAATGGACGAGCAAAGACTGCGTTTAACTGCAATCAACACAACACCACCCCTTGTGAGACCAGTTTTAGCAGCATCTCTCCTTACGATATACGTTAAAAATATTGGGATGAAAAAATTCCGAATCAGAAAAATCTCCATTTAACCACGTTTCGACAAAGACAATTACGTCAAAATCACCTTGTGACGTTCAATTAAAAATAGAATTAGTCTTGGTCCTCATTCCAGACATATTATAAAAGTATAAATTCAGATTAGTGAGAGCTCCAATTGAATTATTTGTATTAAGCAATCCATTAGATGTTGCAGGTAATTTCGGCAAGACATTCAGTTGAGCTGATTGTAAAGAGAGCAGTAGAGGCGGATCCGCATAACCAGAGGTTGCCAAAAGACACCGTTTCCTCTTCTTTCGATAAAAAAGAAGGCGTTAGCTGGAAGCCGAACATCCCATTTTAAATCATGCAGCATGAAAAAGCATTTTGAACTGAATTACAATTGGCGTTCTATATCTGACAGAACTTGTCGCTTGGTGGCACCGGCTAACTCTTCTAAGCAAAGTTTGTACAATAGGCGGTCACCATAAGGTTTCCAATAAATGCCCAATACCTTTGTTCCTTCATTATTTGACTGCTTAATAACATCTGGACAAGACTGATCATCCGAATTTGATATTATGTGATCACAATTTGACACTCACTTGCCAAGTTCAAGTCTTGCATATGACACTACCTTGACGAGTTCATCTCGTTTTGTAATTAATGAACGCTCAGTATTGGCGCCTGTAATGACGTCATCAACATAAAAATCTTCTAACAATATTTTTGCGGCGCATGGATGTTTGTTTTTGTAATAATAAGCCAGTTGCTCAAGTACTCTTACGGCGAGAAACGGAGCACAAGAAGTGCCATACATTACTGTACTTAACTGAAAATGTTTCAAGTTTTGTGAGGGCTCCTCGCGCCACACTATTCGTTGATAATTACAGTGTGGTTCTGTCACCCAAATCTGCCGGAACATTTTAACAATATCTACTCAGACCTATGTGCAGCGTATTAGTTAAAGAGACTCCGTTGGCATCTTGAAAAGAGCCATCAAATACGGATTTCAGCGGAGCTTACCTTTAACAACAGGGTGATTTGGCATATAAAATACACGATTATAATCTAAATCAATCTCGTCTAACTTCAATTCATGCATGTGGCGTAGCTGAATATAATCTCGCATAAAACTGACATATTGCTGCCGTAGATTTCTATCCTTAAGCAATTGACGTTCAACTGAATTAAATCGGCTTAGAGCACTGTTTCGAACAAATTATTTTATTTGTCCTTTGGTAATTATAATAAGCACTTGGAACTTGTTATTATATTTAATTCCTTGGGTTTTTTTTTTTGGATATTACAACAAGCACTTGGAACTAGTTGTAATTTTGTTGGTTTTAGGTGTTCACAACAAGCACTTGGAACTTGTTGTGATTTTGTGGTTGTTAATAGTTTCAACTTGGTTAACTAAAACACCTTGTGGAGTTATAAGAATTGTGCTCTCAATTTATTGATTAATTACCAGCTTATATATGTACAAATATGCTAGTGTTAGCATTGTTGATTAAATTAACAAAAATGAAGCTATGACAAAATTACATATATTGCAAATATTACAAAATTAAAAATATATTTAAGCAAACTTATGAAATAAAATAAAAATATGCTAATCAAGCAAAATATGCTGTGTTTAAAATTTGTTGTAATTGTTAGCAGAAGCGCTTATATATATTTTGTTTAATAAGCAATTTTACATTTGACGCGTTGAAAGCAAAAGAGGAACATATTTTTAGTGCAAGCCTCTTTTTGTTAGCCAACATCAAAGGCGAGTAAGTTGCTAGAATTTGTTGATAGACTCTAAAATGACAAAATATTATCAACAAAGTTGCCGTGAGGCCTTGTTTACGCATTATTTTTTTCATTAGAATTCTAAGCATTGTTTGTTTACAGTTTTCTTGCATGGTTTTAATTTTTCTCTTCTTTCTTTTTCGGTAGGTTTTTGTTGCACTAGAATTTTCTTTACTTACTTAGCTGAACATTGCGTCAATTGTCAGATAAGTTATATTTTTCCGTTTTTGTCTATCTCAATGGAACTATAGAAAAAATCATGTAACTTCTTAATTTCTTATTGGATTAAAATGTACCCAAGAACAAAATTATAGAAAATTTTACCATCTTTAAAATGCCATCAAAAATTTTTACTAAATTTGTTAATTTTTTTTAACATAACTTAACTTAATATTATATATATCTACCTTAATCCACCCCTTCGGTACCTATATAATAAATATAATTTCATTCACAATAAATCATATTGGTCTAGTTATCACGCAGCACAGAGGAATCGCTTCATAAATTTCTTGAAAAAATATAGAAGGAGTGGTCCTATGATAATGAAATTTTGCATGCTTGATTAAACGCATTTAATTAAGAAACGCCCACCTCCCATACCAAGAGACTTTATCAAAAATGTAAAATATCTTTTGATTCCACAAAAATTAATATATGGACTTGAAATTTTGTAAATAAGCTTAAACATGCACTCTGAGTACATAATCCAAAGAAATTAATTTTCAATAAATCTCTTGATGCGGGTATATTTTTATCTGATTGGAAGATTTCATCGATTACACCAATATTCAAATCTGGCAACAAAAATAACATTGCTAACTATAGGCCTATTTCAAAACTTTCAACATCGTCCAAGCTCTTTGAATACATCGTCAAACAAAAATTATTTTTTGCAGTGAAAAGTCTAATTTCACCTTTTCAACATGGCTTTGTTCCATGTCGCTCGACGGTAACAAACCTTGCTAGCTTTTCAGAATATTGCATTTCAGCGTTTGTCTCAGGCTGCCAAGTTGATTCAGCTTACACTGATTTTTCTAAAGCGTTCGACAAAGTTCCACATTCTTTATTGATTAATAAATTGGCTAAGCTTGGTCTCCATTCTAAAGTCCTGAAATGGCTAAGCTCTTATTTGGTTAATAGAAAAAGTTTTGTAAAACTTGAAAATTTCAACTCCCCTGCGTTTATAGCGACATCTGGAGTTCCGCAAGGAAGTATTTTGGGGCCGCTATTATTTATATTATTCATCAATGATATAACAAATGTTGTCTTGCACTCTAAATGTTTACTTTTTGCAGACGATCTCAAAATTTTTCTTAAAATTAACAATATGTCGGATTCATTCTTATTGCAGTCTGACATTAATGCTGTTTATAATTGGTGCGTTCAAAACCGACTATGTCTTAACATTGATAAATGTTTTTATGCTACGTACTCTAAGTCAAATAGCCCCAGATCCACATCTTACTCATTGTCTAACCTTCCGCTAATTTGTGTTAAGGAAGTTAAAGATCTAGGCGTAATGTTCGATGCCAAATTTTCATTTGTAGGCCACTTGGATTACATTATTCCCGAAGCCTATGCTTTATTAGCTTTTCTTCGACGAAATAGCTCAAATTTTTTAGATGCTTACACTTCAAAAGCAATCTATACTTCACTAGTTCGGTCAAAGCTGGAATATGCTCCTCTCATTTGAAGTCCTTTTTACGATACCCATATCATACGTCTTGAACGCGTACAAAAGAAATTCATTCGTTTTGCCCTTAGAGCTCTTCATTTTGAAGATCCTATTCCGTCTTATAATGCGCGATGTTTACTCATACATCTAAAGTCTCTTCAAAATCGACGTACAATTGCTTCACTTTTATTTATCTCCGATCTTATATCGGGTGCTATTGATTGTCCCGCGTTGCTTGAACAAATTAATTTTAATGTTCCATCAAGAACTTTAAGAAATTCGGATGTATTCTATTTAGATACACGCAGAACAAATTATGCTATGAATTCTCCTCTATACAGAGCATTATCAAATTTTAATTTATTAGCTTCTAAGTGTAATGTTGATTTCTCTGTGCCTAAATGTGCAATGAAGCAATTATTGAATTGTAATTTTTGATGTATTACTATATACAAAATTGTTAGTTTTAATTTATTTTTTATAATACATTATGATCTTTTCTCTTATCATATCATTATAATTATTGCTAGTCTGTAAGAACTTGTTCATTGACTGAATTGAAATAAATAAATAAATAAATAAATAAATTGAGTGAAAACAACGCCTACCTCCCGTACAAAGTGACTATCAAAAAACAAAAGCGAAAATTTTCTGTTAAAACTATGAAGAAAATTTCTTTAGGAATAAACATTTTATTGACTGCTTAAGACTTTGAATATTCTTTGGTTCGGCCGTGGGGGTATTTTGACTTCGGCCCAGTCGAAGATCATTTCTTGCTAGTAATTAAATAAAATAAAATAAAATTAAAAATGAGAGTACAGCGGACTCTCACAAATTAGAACCATTTTGTTCCACGGGTGGTTCTAATTTAGGAAATGTTCTAATTTCTGGACATTTTTTTACAAAAATTTAAAAGAAAAGATAGATACTGTTTAAAAAATGTATGTTAACTCAAAAGAATTTTTATTTATTAATATTTAATGTTTTGTTTAGCATAAAACTCATATAATTCCCATATTTATATATATAATTTAATAAATAAAGAAAGTGCAATCAAAATTGAAATGGTAAGTTCTAATTTCTAGACAGTTGGAATTTGTGAGAAGAGTTTATTAACAAAATTTAATATAAGTTTTAAATTGAACCTAAAAACGAAAAATTTGTCGAGAAATAAAACATTTCAAATATAAAATAAATAATAAATTAAGAACTACATTTTATAAAATTATGAGAAAATTATTTAAAAAGGAAATTGCTAAAATGAAGCAATTAATATAAAATATAAAAAATATTATATATTTTCAAAAATTAATATTTTTTTTAAATATAAAAAACGAAGAAAGTCAAAATAAAAAAAATATAAATTACATACAAAATAAAATATATAAATAAAACAATGTAAATATATATATAAAAATATAAATCCAAAAATGGATTAATTTCACATTATTTGATTTGGTGATTATTTATTTTTAATGGGGGCGTTTACAGGCTGCAACACCTATGTTTTTTATTGGATTTTACACTTTAAATTATATTTTAAAAAACATATAAAAATTTTATTTAATTTTTTTTTAATAACATTTATTTTATGCATGTATTTAATTTTTTTAGTGAATTTTTGAATTTTTTTGTCTGCTGATATTTTTAATTTTTACTAAATTTTTTTCATAATTTTGGGATTTTTAAAGTTGTTGAAAATATTAAACAAATTGATGAAATTGTTGGAAATTTGTAATTGTTTTTTTTTTAATTCTTTTCAACGTTTTTTATAATGAGTGTGGTTTAATTTTTTTTAATATAATAAAAATTACTATTTTATTCTTTATCCTTAAATATCTTAAAAATAATGCAAGTATAAACGGAAAAAACTATATAAAAAAAACTAAAATCAAAACCAAAACATTGAAAAGTATTAAAAAATAAAAATAAGAAACAAAATAGAAAGAAATAAGAAATAAAAAATTATGTTTTCGGTTTTGGCATTGGGTTTTATTTCTGATATATTGATATATTTTCGAAAATATTTTTGCTCAGATGAGAACAAAATATTTTAAAAATGCTTTTATAGTAAATCTGTAATATTTTTTTCAAGGATAAGAAATTATCTATTTTTTGTTTTAAAATTTACATTATATGCATGCGTTTAAAAAATGAAATTAGTTATAAAAGCCTGAAGAAAACATTGCTTCGGAAAATAATCGGTCAATTCAGTGGCATATTGCGCAGAGGTAAAAAAATAAATGACAAATTTTGAAAGTTTGAAGATAAAAAGAATTTAACAAAAATTGCTTGATTAATTAAACGAATAATAAAAATTAAATTATATTCCTAAAATTTTTTAAAAGATATAAGAAGAAGTGCAAAAATAAAATAAAAATATGTTGAAAATATTAAAAAAAATATTGAACAAATTTTTGATAGCTTTGAAATTTTTTCAGTCTTTGCTTTTTTAAGTAAATAAAAATTTGAATTTCGCAAGGATTTTATTTTTTCTATAAAAAATGATCGTGCAGAACATAGGATCATCAAATGCTCACTAACTATATATTTTCCGAATTGTTAATCGTATTTGTCAGTTTTAGAAATACATTTTCAAAAATAAGACACGGTGTAAAAATAAAATAAAAAATTATAGTTTTTGCTCTGTGTAAGCGCCTCAATACAAAATAAATAATTAATCAATCAAATCGAATAAAATAAAATAAATCAATTTTTATATTATTTTTTATATATATTAATGTTTTTTATTTTTTTAATTATATTTATTTATTAATTTTATTTTATATATAATTTCGATTTTTATTTTTGACTTTTTTCGTTTTTAATTTTTTTTTTATTTTATTTTAATTGATTTATTTTAGCAATTAACTTTTCATTTAATTTTCTCATAATTTTATTTAATGTTATTCATAATTATTATTTATGTTATATTTGAACTGTTTTATTTTTCAACAAATCGTTCGTTACTTTCGTTAATTTTGTTTATATTATAAAGTATTAAATTTTTTTACGTATACTCTTATTTTTAATTTTATTTTATTTTATTAAGTAAATATTTTTTTGTGGCGTCCGTGGTGTAGTTGGTTAAAGTGCGTGGCCGCTATGTCAAAGAACTTTTGGAAACCCAGGTTCGAACCCCAGCAGCGACAGAAAATTATTTGAATTAAAATAATTTTTCTGTACGGTCGCCACCTCTCTGCAGACAATGGCAAACCTCAGAGAGTAATCAAAATGCCATGTAAAGCTTCTTGAGAACGAGAACTTTCCGTTCATCGCCGTTCGGAGTCGGCGTTAAGCATGTAGGTCCGGTTCTCGGTCAATTGTGTACAAACTTAATAACACGCACAACACAATTGATCATAAGAAGCTAGGTCAAAGTCCTTTCAAGGGCTGAAATGGCCAGTTATTTATTTTTTTTTTATAAATATTTTTTTTGCACATTATAGTGTTATTGATTTATCTTTTATTAACAATAAGGAACATGCGTATTTACTTTGTTGAAATATTTTTATTGCTTATTTTAGTGGCAACAAAGTCTACATAGAGCAGCAACAATAAAAACTATTGGGTCTAGATGGCGGTTGTCCTGTGTTCAAATTAGCCAATATGATTTATTATGATAAATTATAAATTGAAATTGAAATTTTATATAAGTAAATAATGGTGGATATAGGTAGATTTTAGACTTGCAACGAATATTCGGTTACTATTCGGCATTCGGCCTATTCGGCTGCTTTTATTATATTCGGCCGAATACCGAATACTTAAATAATATATTTTGTCATAGAGAAATAATTGGTAAAATGAAAAATTAAAATCGATTGATTACGTATGTGTATATTCATATTTTCATTTCTGTTATAATCATTTAAGTAGTCATTGGTGCATAACACAGGTACATAATCATCTTCTGAATTGGAAAAATGGAGGATTCTATGTATTTAAATTATTGTGGTAATCAAAATTTAGAAGGGTAAGGTTCTCATTTCTTTTATAATCATTTATTAAGTAGTCATTAGTACATACAACAGGTACATAATTTAATCATTTTCTGTATTAAACAAGTTAAGAATTTTTCTATGCATTTGAATTATTTTCATAATCAAAATTTAGATGGGGAAGGTCATGGTGCAGAAAGACTAACTTTTCTGCATTTTTAGAAAGTAGTTTACTTCTTTTTTTCTCGTAGACCAGCCCAACTTCAGAGAAAAGGCGAGCGATGAGTACATTAGAACAAAACAAAGGAGCGCGAAACAATCACGTCTGTACAAATTTTTGGTGCTAAAATCTTTTGCCTAATATTCGGCTATTCGGTCAGGGGCCTCGCCGAATATTCGGTATTCGGTATACTGCCGAATATACTATTCGTTGCAAGTCTAGTAGATATCGCTCGTTTTCTTCAATAACGTTACAATCCAAAAAACATAAAAATTGAGTTAATAACAAAGCAACATCTGTGTTACCATGATCTATGCTGTGTACAATTTTGGCAACGATATCTTCTTTAATTTTTGCAGGAGAGTAGAATTTGTGATTCATTCACCTTAATATATTTCCGATTAGATCGTATTATATATCGATAATCTCCAGTTTTTTTTTGTCACTTTTTATGGATTAAGCCATGTACATAATAAGAGAACTTGAATATTTGATGTTTTGTCCATATTTTGAAAAAGGTGATTTAATTTCCTTTGTGTCTTCAAAACTTAAAATGCTTCTCCTGAAAAATCTAGTTTTTTAAATTGTAACGTTATTGCAGAAAACGAGCGATATATATAATATAATAGTTTTAACAGTTAAAAAATTGAATAAATTTAGTAAAAATAAATTCAATAAATTTAGTAAAAAATATAAATATATTTTTTATAATTTTGTCCTTAGGTACATTTCAAGCCAATAAGAAAATAAAAAGTTACATCGTTTTTTCTATAACTCCATTGAGATAAACAAAAACGGAAAACATAACTTATATGACGATCGACGAAATGTGCAACTAAAAAAGTAAAGAAAATCCTAATGCAACAGAAACCTTCCCAAAAAGAAAGAAGAGCATAATTAAAAACCGTGCAAAAAAAAACGTAAACAAGGCCTCACGGCAACTTTGTTGATAATATTTTGTCATTTTAGAGTCTATCAACAAATTCTAGCAACTTACTCGCCTTTGATGTTGGCTAACAACCTTCCGTCGCTTGCAAAAATGTTCTTGCAACTTGTCCTGTTACATTTTTGCTTGAATTTATTTTACAATCCTCTTTTGCTTGCACTAAAAATATGTTCCTCTTTTGCTTTGAACGCGTCATATCTCATACAGACTAAGCTCGAAAAAGTGGCTAGTGCAAAAATATGACAAGGATGCAATGAACAAAATAAAATTTTCGTAATAAATCAATTTCGACAATTAACCGGGCTTCCAGTTGATATGGTGAAATAAGGTTGCGGAACTACAAACGACGGTAATACTGCAAGGCAAATTTTTAAGGAGGTAAAGGTCGCAGCAGAGGTCACGGGAGTGAACGAGAATTCGATCAGTAGATTCTCGGTGATTTTGCGAGCGCTTTCGTGTTGGTTCAAGATAAAATCTCAGTCTTTTTAGATATATGCTATGAGCACAGCAAGACATTTTGTTTCCTTCTTCCCTTGGTACAAAATGCCCACCAGTGTGCACAAAATATTACTTCATAGTATGGACGTTTTGAAGTCTCTATTATTTCCCATAGGACAGCTCAGCTCGGCTCGAAAAAACCAAAATTTAAATTTCAAATCGATTGCGGCTTAAGCATAACACTTCGCGACAGACATTTTGGTGCCGGAGATTTTTCAGCTGATTATGGGCGAATTGGGTTTCCTGATTTCAGATATAGACTCCGTTTCTCTCCATCAGCTCGAGTTTTTGAGCTATATGCAAAAACATGAAAATCAGTTCATTTCTGATAATTTTGCTATATCTATTACACTGATTTACCAATTTGTATTACGATGATGAATTTCAATAAAGAAATACTAGACCTTTTAATTTTTGCACATAAAATTACATTTATCAAAGCCTGTGTGACAAATTTTTAAAACATAGAGACATTCTAATTGGATTTCAATCACTTTTTCCATATGCAAAAAAAATCGCTAAATGTTGAAGCTTTAGGCGCTTTTTAAAAACTAATCGCATTTTATAAACATGATTTGGAAGGAGATTTTGATGACCTAAAAAATGAGCTGAAATACAAAAGGTTATGATGACAAAAGCACAGTTTTTCAAGCCATACAACAGTCCAATAAGGATATATTTCCAAATATATATAATTTACTTAATATCCATGCAACTCTTCCAGTAACTTCATGTGAAAATGAACGAACATTTTCAGTACTTCACCGACTCAAAACCTATTTAACCGTAGTCCTACGTTGGTGCAGAAAACTAAATTTTTTTTTTAATATTTAAATATTTCCAAAACCATTTAGTTTAAGGACCCAAGCATACACGACTTTTATTTTATGCTGAGTGTGAACCGAAATCATGTACTTGTAGAATCTAAATTATAATAGTTTTCTATATATTTACCATGCACGATGAAGCAAGATAATTGTATATTTTGTTTCTATTATATTATTTGTTTTTGAGAATAATAACTCTTCACATAATGCTGAAGCTGGAACATCTCAAAAACGGCGTAATACAAGCCTTCCAGAACAAGTAAAGAAAAGAGGCAGATGCTTCTTTTGCGTTGATGAAAAAAACCAGAAGGCAACATACAATCATTAGTTGGCCTGCTGTCTCTGCCAAAAAACTATTTGTAAAGCATATAACAACCGAAATGTGTGCACGGATTGCATTTTAAATAAATAAATGTATTTAAAAAATAAATAAATAACTGGCCATTTCAGCCCTTGAAAGGACTTTGACATAGCTTCTTATGATCAATTGTGTTGTGCGTGTTATTAAGTTTGTACACAATTGACCGAGAACCGGACCTACATGTTTATCGCCGACTCATATCGGAATGTTCTTTTTTCAAGAAGCTTTACATGGCATTTTGATTACTCTCTGAGGTTTGCCATTGTCTGCAGAGAGGTGGCGGCCGTACAGAAAAATTATTTTAATTCAAATAATTTTCTGTCGCTGCTGGGGTTCTTTGACATAGCGGCCACGCACTTTAACCAACTACGCCACGGACGCCATAAATAAATGTATTTATTAATATATTATATATGTCATATATATCATATATCATATATCATATATCATATATCATATATCATATATCATATATCATGTATCATATATCATATATCATATACCATATATCATATATCAAATATCATATATCATATATTAATAAATTTTTTTTCATTTAAGGGGACATATAGGTTACAAAATTTTAAAAAATTTAAGTGGCTATCGCCTGAACTAGGATAATTATTTTTCCGGCGAAAAAAACAATGACGACCGATTTTGTAACCTCGAAAATCTTTTTTTTTCAAATGGCCGTCATTTTGTTTTTTTTCGGCGGAAAAATTTATCCTAGTTCAAGCGATAGCCACTTAATTTTTTTAAAATTTTGTAAACCAATTAAACAAGGTAATTTGTATTATTTTTTTATCAGATGTTCCAGACTGGTGATATCCTGCACACCGTAAATTGTATGGCATTTTTTTTAAAAAAAATCAAATAACGTCAAAAACTGCTTCAAAAATTCTGAAAAATTTCATTTGTATTTTGTAAATGTAAAAATTCTCGAATTTAAAAGTTATAATTTAATTATTAATTAATATTTTTTTTAAAAATTGGTAACCTATATGTCCCCTTAAAAGTATATGTTTTTAATAAAATCCACACAAAGTATATGAATGTAGAAATCTACACCTCAACGTAGAATTCTGAATTTTTTCTCAACGTAGGACTAGGGTTAAGAAGCACGATGTTGCAAGATAGACTAAAAGGCCTCTCTGTACAGGTTGCTTTATCTGTACTGATGTTGCTTTATCTGTACAGAGAAATGACACCATCAGTGGATATTATTTTAGATAAACTCGCTGAAAGTAAGCGTGAACGGGATTTAAAAATATAAGTTATTTTTTTTATTATTCTTAATCACCTTAATCCTGTAACTAAAGTCTTTTTAATGTAAAAATAATAAATAACATTTTTTTCTATTCTAATAAATAACTAATGATAAAAATTTTATCATTATATTTGCTGCCATTGTGGTAGAATTAACTTTTGAGTGCAATATTTGGACTCATTACACCATAGCCGCTATAGTTACGTACATTTTCTTTAATATACATATAGTAATAAAACCCCCCCAAAACAAATTCCTGGTTGCGCCACTGCACATGTGGTACTTACTTTGTTGGAAGTACCAGAGACCCCACATCCAGATAATTCCATCATTTCCTGGATAGCCATGTGTGATTCGTCCTAGTGGCCAATTCAATGGTGATGAGTTGCCTTCTTCGATTATAACCAAGGTTCCTTCTTTTATGTTGGGAACTCGTTCTTTCCATTTGTATCTGTGCTAAAGCTCACTGAGACATTCGTACCCAGAATTCTTGTTTTATCCGGTTGACAGCCTTCCACCGTTCTTGCAATATTTATTTGGATACATTAGCATTTGCATCTACTGGATTAGTTAGAGATTCGCCAATGATGAAGTGTGCTGGTGTAAGAGTGCTTAGATCGTTTGGATTGTTGGACATAGGTGTGATTGGTCTGGAATTAAGTATTCCTTCGATTTCAATGACAACCGTTTCTATCTCTTCATGTGTCAACGATGCCTTATTTACGCTCCGAATAAGTAATGCCTTTACAGATTTCACTGCTGCTTCCCAAATTCCACGAAAGTGTGGAGCTCTTGGGGGCATAAATTGAAACTTAATTCCTCTGGAGCTGCATGCATTTACTATTTTTTTCACTGCCAGATTTTCCAAATAGAGATGTATCTATATCTTGAAGTTGATTCCTCGCGCCAACGAAGTTAGTAGCGCTGTCACAATAAAGGTTAAGGCAATGACCTCTTCGGGAAATAAACCTTTTTAATGAAGCAATAAATGCATCGGTGGTTAGATATGTAGATGAACCGCCTTTATTGCGAAACAGCAATATACGGCAATATATACCTTGTGTGGTTTCTTTCCTCGAATCTTATAGTGGACCAACAAAGGGCCACAAAAGTCAACTCCAGAGTTTATAAACGGTCTTGAAGGGGAAACTCTTGTTGTTGGCAAGTCTGAAGTATCTGAAAGAGTCGTAGGGTGCAATGAAGATGATCTTAGAACGTATAACTGGTTACCTATTTATAATGTGGCGAAAGCAGCCGATAGATACGATGTATCTGACACTGCCACAGCAGCAATCGTATCAGCAGCTTACTTAGATGCTGGCTTGGTAACAACCGAAGATAAGCAATACGTTGTCGATCGAATGAAAGGGCTCGTCGAGCTCACTTCTTCGAAGAAAGGACTTAATGCTGAAATACCAATACGGTTGTCTCAAGAAAGTCAAAGAAGATCATATCACTATAATACAGGAGCCCGGTTCGATTTTTCGCATGTAACAGTCGATAATGGCGATGCGCCTTCTATTACAAAATCAATATGGGATCAATTCATGGAAAAGAATGTTGACATGTCAATAATCAAAGCGATTGGCTGCGATGGCTTGGCTGTAAATTTCGGTGCAAAATCTGGTGTTCTTCGCTTATTCGAATTGTCGATGAAGACTCACGTGCAATGGTTTGTGTGTTTATTGCATGCAAACGAATTGCCATTACGGGTGTTGATGCGCAAGTTTATAGGAGAAACGAAGGACCCTTACAATTTCACTGGACCAATTGGTGGAAAACTCAAAATATGTACAGAAATGCCAATAGTACAGTTTGAAGGAGTATCGTTTGAAGAAGAATTGGTAGATTTTAACACTACTGTGCTCAATACCGACAGTAAATATCTGATAGATATATGCCGAATTATTTCTAGTACCGTACCGTACCCGAAAACTTTGGTACCGTACCCGAAAACTTTGAGCGTCGTGAACCAGGTAAAATAGTGTTATAATGATATGCCACCTGAGAGATTAAAATCAATATTTATTATTTGAATTATTGTCTTTGTCGCGTCTACATTGCTACTACAAATCCATCGGCTGCCTTGAAAAACTCATACAATATATATTACGAGTTTACGCTCCGATGAGTCTACAAATCAAGCGTCATCCATGCTGTGTTAGTGGTGCACTGCATGTTCATAGACTGATACAGTTGTCACGTTTTCTTGTTCCACTTGTGTCATCGGAATTGATGCAAACTTTCGATAAATGCATTCATCGGAACACATATTTTACGAATCCTGAAAATATTCTATTGGCGATGTGTAACGACGATCGAGAACCGATTCGCGCATTGGCATATCGCTGAATTCTAGATGCACGGAGAAAATTACACCCGTGCAAATAACACCTCCAATACTACGCGATCTCTTGACCACAGAAGAAAATATTGAGCGACTGGCAAAATTTGAAATCACTGATTCCGAGTTCGAAGGCAAATTCAAAAATGCAGCAGAGAATGAAACCTAATTCCACATCGAGCTACATAACTTACCGTGCTATTCACAAGCTGTAGAAAGATATGTTAAGGTTGTGACTGAAGCCTCAAAACACGTTTCTGGGGAGTCACAGCGTGAAGGATACATTATCGTAAAGCTTCGCCATCGCTGCATGAGGCCTTCTTTCACTACCAAGAAACAGTTTTATACCGGCACGTATGAACGTTTTTCCAAACGAAAGTTTAAATTTTAGATCAAATAAAAGATTTATTTACTCAAATAAAATTTAAAAAAGATTTTCATTTACTTATAAAAACTGTGTATTTTTGTCACTTATCATGTATAACTGGGTCATTTTAGGTCGGAGAGGTAAGTGTTAAGTATGAAAACACGAGTAATACATAGAAGAAAAATTGTGTAGAACACGTCAATAACGTGTCTCAAATGGTTTTTCCGCTAAAAATGTGAAAATGAAAAAAATTTAAAATTTAGAATTTCTCCGATTTTATTCTTTAAAAATTGATATCTCGGTAACCAGGTGCCTCAGAAAATTGAACAATATATCAAAATATTTGTATTGAAATTATTTACAACTTTTGTTCACATTAGAATTTTTACATTTGTAAACACGTCACTTGAGTTTTACAAATGTTACGGAACAAAACAATCGAAAAATCGTTTTTTTTTCCTTTACATAATGGGGAGGGGCCGCACAGTACTATGTCCCATAGGAATAAATCAAGATTTTAGTTGTAACAGAACCTTACAAAATTGATACCGTTTTTAAGATAATATTTTCACTAAGAAGAATCCAAATTTTTATTGCAATTGAACAATTTTTGTAGAAACCTCTTTAAAGTCAACCATTTTTATGTATTTTTATTGTTGTGGAATATTTGATTTTGCACATCTGGTGTATTTGTCTTTCAGATCCTTAAATTTGATAACTATTTTCAACTTATTTTTGGAGTTATCGCATTTTGAAAAATGGTCTGAAAATCATATTTTCCACTAATTAACGAAGCGCTTGGAGAGCATTTTACACATAAAAAAAGTAAACAAACATATTTATGGGTCACTTGTATCAGAAATGATCTAAGTCAATTTTTTGTTTTTTAATTAACGACACCATTAGGTAAAAAGGTATGTGTATTTCTCTTAAATTTAATATTTACTTTAAAAAAAATTTAGATTTATATCATTTTCAAAGTTATCAAAATAAAATATGAATTGCTTGTACTCTATGCTGAAAAGGTGGACGTATTAGTTTATGAAAAGTTTGTTTTTTTAAGAGGTTCATGAAGCAGTGATTTTAATGTGCAGTTTAAATTATATTTTTGTAATAATTATTAGAATATGAACAAATTTTTTGTAATAGTTTGTTTAAATGCTGATATTCAAATACAGGTTGAAAATAAATAATGACTATTAATTTTAAAATGTAAGGTATTCTTCTGCTTACTGATGCCAATCTTGTTGTCTTTACTGTATATTCTTTAGCGAAAACAAAACAAAAAAAAAATTGTTATTATAATATTTAAAAATAAAATTAAAATATTACTATCTGTTTATACCTGCAAAAAAAAACTATATTTGCAACTTAAAACCATCAGTCGCTACAACAACAACAACAACAACAACAACCTTGGCGACCAACAAACAAGCGACAACGGAAAACAGAAAAAACAACCGTCAGCAGAAAACTGCATGCCGTTAGCTTAGCCTTGAATTGCACTAAGCAGGTGACTGACCGTGTCGGTCACTAAACTTTAATATTGTCAAATTAACATTTTAATTAATTTTTTTTTTTTAATCGGTGTTTCACCCAAAGCAAAACAAACATTTCATTTTCGGTGGTTTTTAGGTGTTTCACCCAAAAACCCAAAAGCTGAACACAGCAAGCACATTCAGTTGTGAAGTTTTCGGTGTTTCACCCAAAACCAATCGCTGAACACAAACATTTTGGTGACCCCGAGAAGGACACACATCCTTCAGTCAAACGCGTAAAATTTTAAATCGTTAAAACACGGTTCGTAAAGTACGGTGCGTTCCCAGCTCAAAGCATAAACATAAACATTTTGAAACATTTGGTGAAACATCATCATGGCTACGTTCAGTGATCTTATGGATATTCTGAAGAATACGGGTGAAGAAATCCAGCGCCTAATCATAAACTTCAAGAAGGATTCAGCAGAGAGGAAAAAATCAATTGAATACTTTGATGAACGACTCCAGAAACTCGATAAGGCTTGGGAACGTTTCGAACAGTATGACTTCAAGCTCCGGAGTCTTAGCAATCTTTCTTTGGATCACGAATACTTCACAAATGAGTATTATGACAAGATCAAGAAAATAGCAGCTGAATACCAGAACATATTTCAGAGCGAAATCCAGCGACTCGAGTTACTAGGCAAAAATCAAGCAGCAGCCCAGCAGGGTGCCAGCAACAAAAATTCCCTGGCAAACACCGAGACAACGGCCACCAGAAGTCCGGCAAGTCGGCTGAGTTCATTAATTGAAAAGCAAAAACGATCAATCGGTATAGCAAGCAAAGTGCTGACCCAAGTGCTTAACAGTGTGACACGCCAAACGTCACACTATTACGCAATGCAGGCAAGGACAGCAGAAATGCACTGGAAAACCGCCCAAGAGCTGCACCAAAAAATATGGCTATCTGAAGAACCTGGCGACTACGACTACGAGGGTTTTGCCCAAAGTGAGGAAACAATCACTACGCAGATCCTCCAACTTCAGGACATGGCTGAAGAATCGGCGCCATCAAGCAGTCAAGCCTCTCCCACAGCAATCAATAGGCAATCAGGATTAAAACTGCCAAAGGTCGAGCTGCCAAAATTCGATGGCAGCTACCACAAGTGGAGGCAATTCCACGATCTATTTGTGGAACTGGTCGACAAGCAATCAATTCCACAATGCCAAAAATGTGGTTCCTGACATCAAGCTTATCAGATGATGCTGCGAGATTAATTCAGCACTTCACGGCATCCGCAGTCAATTACGAAGCAGCTTGGAAGGTAATAAATGAACGGTATGAAAATCCACGAATGCTGATTAATGCATCATTAAGAAGGTTACTTACGCAACCAACATCCAACGCTGAAAGTGCAGCAACAATCAAGCTGCTCCACGATACTTCTATGGAATGCATTCTGAGCCTCCAAAATCTAGGCGTTAAAACAGAAAATTGGGACCCATTCTTATTGTACATCCTGACTCAGCATCTCAGCAAAAGTACTCACGTATTATGGGAACAATCATTGTCTCAACCAAAAGAGATGCCTACGCTAGACCAGTTCCTAAAGTTCTTAAACCTGCGCTTTCAATCACTAGAAGCTCTTGGTGCCAGAACAAGCAAGGACAGTAGCGATCAAGTACGCAACAAGTCATATCAAGCATTGAGCGTGTCAATATCTACGGATCAAAAGTGCATCATCTGTAAACAAAATCACATGCCTTTCAGATGTCAGGAATTTATAAAAATGACGCCAAGGCAACGCCTGAATGCTGTACAAAAAGCCCAACGTTGTGTCAACTGCTTCAAAAATGGTCACAATGCCAAGTCGTGCTCGTCAGGTACATGTCTAAAATGTCAGAGGAAACATAATACACTCCTGCATTTAGAAGAAGCTGGAAAGGCGCCCAATGCTACTTCATCATCTCAAAACCTGGCGTCGAAATCGATTCAAAACAACAACAAGACAAATACACAGTCACTTCAAGATATTCCAGCCTCATTAACCGTTCTTCGAGATCGTTCACCAAACACCACAAAAGCACTGCTCAGCACTAGTTCTGTGACCATAAGTGACAATTGGGTAAAACAAATACCTTGCCGCGCTCTTCTAGACAATGGGTCGCAAGCCAATTTCATAACAAAAAGACTTGTAAAAATGCTTGGTCTGCAGAAAAACGCTTGCCTTATCGGAATCGAAGGTATCGGCAAAACTCAAAATCACACTGCAGAAAGAGTCAACATTCAAATCTCATCAAATACATCTAACTTCAAGCAGCAAATTGAAGCTCACGTACTACCAGAAATAGTATCTAAGCAACCATCTCGTGACATCAGTGTATCCAAGTGGAACATACCACGTCACCTGCAGTTGGCCGATCCCAATTTCCATGAAGCTGGAAGCATCGACCTACTCATCGGGGCTGGACTATTCTTTTCAACACTAAGCAGTGGAAAAATATCACTTGGAGAAGGACGACCAATCCTGCAAAATACGCTTTTCGGCTGGATCATAGGCGGAGAATACAATCAAGATACAGCCACTAGATCTATCACCTGTGGTATATGTACAGAAGATGAATCACTAAACAAAACACTGGACAATTTTTGGAAGTTAGAAGAATGTGACTCTCGGGCCAGCAAACTCACAGCTGCCGAGATGCGTTGTGAAAATCACTTCATAAGCAACGTTCGTCGACATCAGGACGGCCGATTTATAGTCAGACTACCTTTTCAAAGTGACCCTAGCCATCTCGGAGAATCAAGAGATATAGCCTTGCAGAGATTCAAGGCTATTGAACGAAAAATGAACAAAAATCCAGAATACAAAACGCAATACGTTTCCTTTATGCGCGAATATGAGAAGCTCGGTCACATGGAAGAAATATCGCCAACTGAAATCAAAGGACCACATTATTTTCTTCCTCATCATGCAGTTATTAAACCAGACAGTTCGACAACAAAGTTAAGAGTAGTTTTTGACGCCTCGGCTAAAACATCTTCCAACGTTTCACTAAACGATCTGTTAGCTACTGGTCCTACCATCTAGGACGACGTGTTCTCGATTCTCCTGCGATTTCGTATTCATCGTTTCGTATTTACGGCAGATATCGAAAAAATGTACAGACAGATACGGATCAACAAAGACGACCAGAAATACCAACTGATTTGGTGGAGAGAGGATCCGTCCCAGCCCATGAAATGTTTTCGACTTACCACAGTAACCTACGGTACAACTTCTGCTCCCTACCTAGCCATTCGCTCGCTGCAAGCATTAGCTGAAGGGCAAGCAAACAAGCAAACTTTCCATTGGCTGCAGAGGCCATAAAATGCAATTTTTATGTCGATGACGTGCTATGTGGATCAGATAAACTTAGTACCACCCTCGAACTTCAACATCAACTCCGGCAGATGCTGGGCTCAACAGGATTCAACCTCCGAAAATGGTGCGCAAATCATCCGAAATTACTTCAAAACATTCCGGCTGCAGACCAAGAAGTTAAGCTTTGCTTCGACAACTCAGGAAACGAAAGCGTCAAAACAATGGGTCTTACATGGAGCCCTAAAATGGACGAATTCAAAATTAAAATCACTAAAATTGAAAATTTGAGCCTGACAAAACGAACAGCCTTGTTGGACATTTCTCGCATATTCGATCCACTTGGCTTTATTGCGCCAGTAACTGCCACCGCAAAAATATTTCTTCAACAACTATGGAAGCTTAAGCTTGATTGGGATGCTGTTCTGCCCCATGACATGCAATTGACCTGGCACAAGTTCAAAAGTGAATTTAAACTATTGGAGAATATCAATATTCCCCGTCACATTTTTGGCCACAAACTAATCACTGATCCTCAAGTGCACATATTTGCTGATGCGTCAGAGCAAGCGTACGGAGCAGTAGCCTATATGAGATCAATTGACGAACACAAGACAGTCATAGTACGACTTTTATTTGCACGCTCACGTGTCGCTCCGACAAAACAAATTACACTGCCTCGGCTAGAGCTCTGCGCCGCTAAGCTCGCCGTAGATTTAATGCAAAAACTACAAGAAATCGATTACTTCAAGAAAACTCCTTTTTTTCTTTGGTCCGACTCCACAGCAGTCCTGGGATGGATAAATGCAGAATCTTCACATTATCACACGTTCATAGCCAATAGAATCTCAGCAATTCAACAAATATCATCTCCACAACGGTGGCGACATGTCCACTCTGAAGACAACCCTGCCGACGTTATTTCTAGAGGACTCACACCGGAAAAATTAGCTAACAACAATTTCTGGTTTTACGGTCCAGTATTTCTGCATAGAGCTGTGACTTCATGGCCATTGCAGCCTCCACGTGAAGAATGTTCATTGGAAATAAGAAGTTCCAAGGTAATTTCAGCAGCAGTTGGATTTACTACTACAAATCTTCTAGAAGGGTTAAATCACAAAAACTCTTTTCGACGTTTGCAAAGAACCGTAGCTTACATTTTCCGATTCGTTAAAAACACAAGAATTCCAAGGACATCTCGCCCAATCCACAAATCACCAAGTTCAGATGAGTTAGACACAACGCTAGTTTACATTATGAGAACAATTCAGGCTTCCAATTTTAGTCAAGATCTAAAACATTTGAGAATGCATCATGAAGTGGAAAAAACAAGTTCAATCACCAGTCTAGCTCCTTTCATTGATGATAGAGGTCTTTTTCGAGTGGGAGGACGTCTGGAGGCTTCTGCATTACCATATGACTCTAAACACCCAATATTAATCCCATACAAGGACCCATTGATTAAATTATTGTTCATCATGGTACATGAAGACAACAAGCACTGCGGATCTCAAGCATTATTGGGAGTAATAAGACAGCGGTTTTGGCCGATTAAAGGAAAATCAACAGCCAGAGCAACTGTTCAACAGTGCATAATATGCAACAAGGCTCGACCACAACTTTTCCAACAGATCATGGGTAATCTTCCACCTGCGCGTGTGACTCCCGCAAGACCCTTTATCAATGCTGGCGTTGACTACTGCGGGCCGCTTTGGATTCATTACAAAATCAGAGGTAAAAGACCAACCAAGGCATATATTGCTGTATTCTGCTGTTTTGCCACCAAGGCAGTTCACCTAGAATTAGTAAGCGATTTGTCGACAGAGGCCTATATCGGGGCACTAAAACGTTTTATCAGCCGTCGTGGACGTTGTCAGAACATTTATTCTGACAATGCAACAAACTTCGTAGGAGCCAAAAATCAACTATCAGAACTGGCTCAGAATATCTATTCCGATAATGGACAGGAAACAATCATCTCCACATGCAGCACGAAGGGAATACAATTCCATTTCATTCCCCCTAGGGCACCACATTTTGGAGGCTTGTGGGAAGCGGCGGTAAAATCTGCAAAACATCTGTTGCTACGAAGCATTTCAAAGGCGTCACTGACGTACGAAGAATTGGAGACGGTAATTGTAGAGGTGGAAGCAATACTCAACTCAAGGCCCTTAACTCCAATGTCAAATGATCCGACTGATTTAACAACATTAACTCCAGGACATTTGCTTATAGGCGAGGCCCTTACAACACCAGTAGACAATCAAGCAGAACCAACAAAATTAACGCTTTTATCTCGCTGGAAGCAGGTATCTCAACTAAAGCATGATTTTTGGAAAAGATGGTCCAGTGAATATCTCCACGAGCTCCAGAAACGCCATAAATGGAAGACACAAACTGCTAACATCAAGCCTGGAGACATGGTCATCATCAAGGAAGATAATGTCCCTGTCATGCATTGGCCCTTGGGACGCATCGTGCAGGTTTACAAGGGAGACGATGGAGCTGTAAGAGTCGTTGACGTAAAAACTGCCAAGGGTATCTTCAAACGTGCAATTCATCGTCTAGCTCCTTTACCTGTTAATACAGAAGAAAACGATGAACAAGGTACAATGCCCCCACCCAGCAACAATGGCAAGAATGAAACCATTTCGTCAATTCAGGAATCCAATTTAACAAATGGATCCAAAAAACATGAACGACAAATAAATTCACAACGAAATGTCGATGAAAATCAGGAAGAAGTATCCAAGAAAAGGCAAAGAAGAGCACTACATTACACCCCAATAACAATTCTGGCGATCCTGCTGATGTTACCAATCGTGCTTTGTAGTCCAATCAAGATTGAGAAAATTGATTCACCTGCGGGCATTCATTTCGAACATATTGGAACAAGTCAAATAATTGCCAGCGAATGGAACATGGTGATCTTTTATGATCTCAAACCGTTATTTACTGAAATCGAGTTATTTACAAATGGCACATACGCCATGCAACTTGTGTGTCAGCAATTAAAGCAAAAAACGTTATGTGAAGATCTGGTCACGCAATTTCTGCATACTGGCACAGAATTAGCCATGGACAACAGTTTTTTGACTCCTCATCGTCAAAAAAGAGGAGCAATAAATTTTGTGGGAAACATAGCTAATTCGTTGTTTGGATTGTTAGACTCCGAGTACGCTAATCAAATGTCTGACACAATCGCAGCTATAGGAAACAACGAACAGCAGGTGGTGAGGTTGGTAAAGGAGCAAACATCAATTATTGATTCAACGATAAATATCATAAAACACGACCAGATCACAGCACAAAAAACCTTCGTAAAATTCGAGGAAAAATTTGTTGAGATGGTGAACATGGTTCACGAAGAAGAGCAGGAGGTCTACAATGAGAAATTAAGTCAAATATTCTTTTCACAGGCTCTTCAATTAATGCTTACATCATCAAACATACGACGAATACAATCAGCGATAATCAATGTTTTGATCAATGTTCACCATGGACAAATTAGCCCTCACCTTCTATCACCACAACAACTCAACAGCGAAATTGCAAAAATCACGACACATTTACCACCAACCAGGCAGATTCCAGGTTACCACGGAAACCTTCCATCAATATACAATTTAATGAATGTCCAAGGAAGCATTACCAAAAGACATGCCATATTCAGAATAACGATCCCACTAACCGAGCCAGATCAATTTGAGTTATATCGGTTGCTAGCAATACCTATCTGGGTGAACAACGCTATGGTAGCAATAAAACCGTCAACACCAATACTTGCCATCACTCTGCATCGTGACAAATACTTTCCAACCAACACAGAAAATTTGCAGTCTTGCACCAAATTGGAAGAAGACGCATACTTATGCCCCAACACACAGCCAATCTACAACAAGGGCGCAACCACTTGCTCATGTGAAGTCAATTTGTTCAACAACGAAACAAGTTCGCTTTGTGAATTTGTGCAAATGGATGATCACGTATGGATTCAGACTAACCAAAGAAATCGGTGGATTTTTGCACTAGCTGAACGGATACAAGTAACGGCCATATGCGATAACCAAGTAACACAAATATCATTGGAAGGTTCAGGATTCCTACAGCTAGCACCGTCATGCATTATCAAACACAAACACCTAACGTTGTTAGGAAATCAATTATTTTCTTCAGAAGCAAGTACTTCATACACCAGCGCTGGTCATTTGACTGAAGCGCAAAAACCTATTCCACCACATCCTCGTTATGCAAACATAATGGAAGATCAATACACCACGCAGCTAAAGGAACTCACATCGCTACAACAAAAATTAGAATCACACCAAATCAATGATCTACCTAATGCCTTTCGAGAACACCGCCACCATAGTTTAGCAGTTGGATATACAGCACTAGCACTAAGTTTGTTATTCATCATCGCCATGTTATGTAAACATTATTTGTGGAGAAAACAGCAAGAGACATCGAGACAAAAAAGGGCGACACCAAGTCATCTACAACTAACAGACCAAGGTGTTTTCGTTCTCACTCCACCCCAGATGAACCCACTTCAGACAGAAACCAACACAACTCCACCTGAACCAAGGCCGCGTCAACACTCATTCACCATAGACGTATAACTCGGCTCATAAGACGTATCTGTTGAACGATCGTTCAACGCGGGGGAGAATGTTTATACCTGCAAAAAAAAACTATATTTGCAACTTAAAACCATCAGTCGCTACAACAACAACAACAACAACAACCTTGGCGACCAACAAACAAGCGACAACGGAAAACAGAAAAAACAACCGTCAGCAGAAAACTGCATGCCGTTAGCTTAGCCTTGAATTGCACTAAGCAGGTGACTGACCGTGTCGGTCACTAAACTTTAATATTGTCAAATTAACATTTTAATTAATTTTATTAATATGTATAATATCAGTTATTGTTATTTTTATTTTCTTGTATATATATAAAATGATTTGTTAACATTTTTACATATTGTATTTTAAGGAAAATTTGTATAAATAGAAAAAATCAATAAATATTAAGAACAGTACAAATTCAATCAAGAACTAGTGCTCTTTATTTTGGTTAGCAATTGGTTTATGTACCAATTGCTATATTCAACATAAAGCTTTCGGTGTTTCACCCAAAGCAAAACAAACATTTCATTTTCGGTGGTTTTTAGGTGTTTCACCCAAAAACCCAAAAGCTGAACACAGCAAGCACATTCAGTTGTGAAGTTTTCGGTGTTTCACCCAAAACCAAACGCTGAACATAAACACTATCTCCGTTACATAAATATCTTCAACCTATTTGTAAACAAGCTATGTAACATTTTGGTACGTAAATATGAAGTTATATATTTATTTGTATCTCTGAAACTAAAAACAATATTTCAAATCGGTTTTCAATATTAAAAAGTTAAATCCTGAATCTAAGCCAAAAATAAATAATTTCTGAATTGAATCTTTTAATATTTTTTTTTTTTTTAATTTAAAATGGAGAAATTTAGATATTCTAACCTCATTTTTGTGGCGTCCGTGGCGTAGTTGGTTAAAGTGCGTGGCCGCTATGTCAAAGAACTTTGGAAACCCAGGTTCGAACCCCAGCAGCGACAGAAAATTATTTGAATTAAAATAATTTTTCTGTACGGTCGCCACCTCTCTGCAGACAATGGCAAACCTCAGAGAGTAATCAAAATGCCATGTAAAGCTTCTTGAGAACGAGAACTTTCCGTTCATCGCCGTTCGAAGTCGGCGTTAAGCATGTAGGTCCGGTTCTCGGTCAATTGTGTACAAACTTAATAACACGCACAACACAATTGATCATAGGAAGCTAGGTCAAAGTCCTTTCAAGGGCTGAAATGGCCAGTTATTTATTTTTTTTATTTTTAACCTCATTTTTAGTAAAAAGTAATAGACTTATGTTTAAACTGATTTCATTTCAGAAATGAAATCAGTGAAAACATGTTAACTGCTATGCAAAATTTCATAAGAATCGAACGACTCCTTATATACAGTGGAGAGCACATGTGGATACATGTTGATCATATTTCACTTTGAATAGTTGTGAAACCCTTAAAAATATAGCAATTGAAACCAAATTTTTTTTAATGAACTCTTTATTAATATCAAATCTACAATATATACGAAAACTTTCAAAATTAAAAGCATAAAAAAACTTTGAATTCAAATAATGAAAAAACTCAATGTATCCACTTTTACACGTTTACGTTTTTTCAGTCTGGCAATACTAATTTATGAGTCAAGAGCATATGAAATTTTTACCGTTTGTCCAATTATTGTGAAATTCATCATAACCAATATATTGCGTAAAAGTTTGATTGATTCATTAGCTCCATTAAATATTTTGTATGATAATATTAACTTTTTAGTTAAAATGAGGAAAATACCCGAAAGCAAGGGAAACAAAATTGTTGAAATGACAAAAAATAGTGTTTCAGCAGAACAGTGCTTCAAGTTAGAAAAAGACGCAATATAATTGCTCCTGAAGTTAAAAAATCGCGACCGATATTGCTTACCAATAGAGATGCTCGATGTATGGAACGGCTTATAGCGAACAAGCAAGTGACAACACCAAAAGAAGCTGCAGCCGCCTTAAACAACCCCGTAAGTGAGTGGACTGCACGCAGAGCGCTTCGGAGAATTGGTTTGACATCGGCCGTTAAACAAAAGAAGCCAGCACGTTCAATGAAAAATGTAACGGCGCGCCTTAAGTTTTGCAAGAAACACAAGAATTGGAGCGCAGATGACTGGAAAAGGGTAATATGGTCGGACGAAACCAAAATTAACTGCTTTCAGTCAGATGGTAAGCAATACTACTGGCACCGCCCATATGAAAAACTACAAAAGCACCAAATAAAAGAAACCATGAAGCATGGAGGAGGTAGCTTTATGGTGTGGGGGTGCTTCACTTGGTGCACCGTTGGTGGTCGGGCCGTTGGTGAAAATTAATGGCATAATGAGAAAAGAAGATTGTCTTCGTATTTTGCAACAAAATCTAGCAGACTTTGTGGACAAAAGGGCTTATCCAGAGGCAGGGAACATTTTTCAACATTCAACAGGATGGAGACCCAAAGCACACTGCAAAGATTGTTAAAAATTGGCTCAATAACCAAAATTTTCAAAAAATGCAGTGGCCTGCTCAAAGCCCAGATCTTAATCCGATCGAAAATGTATGGGTTTTGTTGAAAAAACGACCAGCAGGATACGAAAATACGCCAAAAAACTTAGACGAGCTTTGGTTCCGGGCTCAAACGGAGTGGGACAGTATTTCGCACCAACTAATAGAGAAACTTGTTGAGAGCATGCCGAAACGAGTAGCCAGCGTGATTAAAGCCAAGGGACTTTGGACAAAATATTAAAAGTATTACTTTAAAGAATTAATTTTGTAACGTGCAAAAGTGGATACATTCAGTTTTTTCATTATTTGAATTACAAGTTTTTTTATGCTTTTAAATTTGAAAGTTATCGTATATTTTGCAGATTTGATATTAATAAAGAGTTCATTAAAAAAAACTTTGGTTTCAATTGCTTTATTTTTAAGGGTTTCACAACTATTCAAATTGAAATATGATCAACATGCATCCACATGTGCTCGCCACTGTATATTTCTCAATTTTGTATGGCCTCAAAGTACTGTGGGCCGGGACGGGGTGGTAAAAATAATATATTAAAATTTTTTTTTTCTCCAATGGCAACTTTTTATCACTAACCAACTTTGATCTAGAACAATCGTTCCCCCCTAATATACATCCATTGAATCTTGTGGATTGCTTCTCCAATAGATTAATTGAAATCTTTCATCGTCAGAATGAATTCGAATTTGTCTATACATTTTTTCAATGTCAGTGGTAAAGACGAACCTTGGCATACGGAATCGGAGGAGTACAAATCCCTCTGAACTCTTGGACCATTGTACATTATGTCATTTAATGATACTCTGGTTGATGTTTTGCATGATGCGTCAAACACCACTCTTAGCTTTTTTGTGCTTTTTTCTGGTCGCAGAACACAATGATGTGGAATGAAGTAGTTTGGATCTAGCACATCATTTGTATTAGCCTTTTTCATGTGCCCTAATGATTTGTATTCATCCATGAATTAAATGTATTGTTCTTTGAGTCTAACATCCTTTATTAGGCGTTTTTCCAGAGAAATGAACCGATTGTAGGCAATTTGCTGCGAACTTCCTAGCATTGATAAGTCGTTTTTAAATGGTAATCGTACTACGAAACGTCCAGCTGCATCTCTTCCAGTATGATTGATGAAGTGTATCTCACACTGTTTTTCAGAATTTGAAAATTGTGGTTCCGTCTCAGAGATGTCTTCTAGTTCCCAAAATTTTGCAACTGCCTCATTCAGGTTATCGTCAGCTAAAACTCCACATGTAACTGATTTTCGTTGTTCACTGTTGATTTTTCCAGATAAAATCCATCCAAGAACAGTTTTCTGAAGGACAGGTAGGCCCTTTCCGAGTTTGACTTGTCCCATTGACATTATTTGATGTGTGAATTCTGCAAAAATTAACAAAATGTCAATTTCTGGATTATTGAATTGTGGGTCAGCCAGTTGTAGATTTTGAGGTATCATCCATGACGATGTGTTGATGAATTTTGATGGCTGTTCACTCAAAATTTGCGGAAATGTGTAAGCTTCTAATATAGCTTTGAACCCACAAGTGCGAGAGTGAAAAGTGACATGAACGCGTTGACGGGCAAACTTTTTCTGTCTGCCGATACCTTCAACAGATAGGGATGAATTTCGGAGAGTTATCCCAACTTGCTGCGCTATTTTTGATGTTTTAGCATTAACTTGTGATCCTGAATCTAGCAACGCTCTGCATTCAATATTTTTGCCATTTGCTACAAGTATTACTTTTGCAGTACTTAAAAGCACATAGCTTGAGTTTGATTTTACGGATGATGTCAATGTGACTGGCTTTGAAGCCCCTACGTTTTTTTTTTTTTGCTCTTGTCCTTCCGGATGGAGAAGAGTGTTATGCCTTTTGTTGCACTTGCTACATGTTCCGCTGGTGCATTTGTATGCTTTATTTGCTTTATTACAATTTGTGCAGAGTTTGTTCTTTTTTAGAAGTTCATAACGTTGAAAAATGGGTTTGTCTTTGAATACCAGACACGAAAATAGTGGATGCGTACCACTGCAAGCTGGACAACGGTTTATTGATGCTGACGTGATAATAGACGCAGCGTTATGTGGAGCCTTCTGATGCCCTTCACTGATGCATTGGTTCAATGTTTCTAACGAATTGAACCTGGTCTCAACGAAGCTTAGTATCGCTTGAACAGTTGGAAGTTGTCTTGAGTCGCTCAAGGATTGCTCAAAGACTGTGTGTGCTGATCGATCTAGTTTTTTTATGATGATGTGTACAAGAATCGCGTCCCATGTTGACACTGGTATGCCTAGTGCGCTCAGTCCATATATGGATTCCTTTGTTGTATCATGAACAGATTTGATAGCATGCACTGACTCCTGACTTATACTAGCCTGTGTCAAAAACCGATTAAGTAATGCTGTGACAAGCAATAGTTTGTTCTCGTATCGACTAGTCAATATTTCCCTTGCTGTTAAGTAATTTTGAGCTGATACTGGCAATTGTTTGATCAAGTTTTTGGGCTCACCAGATTTGCCGTAAGATAAAACATTTTTTGCACAGCACTGTACGGTTAGCTGTGTATGAGTTGTTCATACAGGTCGTTAAATTGAACCCACTTTAAATGATCGCCATCAAACGTAGGCAGCGTTACTGTTGGTAATTTAACTGGTTGAAATTGTGTGTGTTCCTGTAGTGCTCCTTGGCCGTTCTCAGCAACGCCCCAGTGGGCAAAAACAGGGCTTCGAAGCGCTACTTGCAGGCCTTCATATGGATTTTGAAGACCTTCCGCACTCATATCCAAGCCCATTAACTTTTTTATATGAAACGAGCAAATTTTCTAGGCCTTCCTCTCTCGCGACTCTAAAGAGGCCTTCCAGAAGCTCTTTTTTGAGAATGCATGTTAAAAGACCTTCTTTATGAGGGCTTATAAGAGCACTCTCAAGTTATCTAAAAATAAAAACAAATAAATGCAGTAAACTGTTTTTTGTTTTGCAATTTCTATTTTGAAGTGAAACTTTCTTAGGTAACTTTACTTCATTTCGTCACACGATAGAGAAGAAAGATATGTTTGATAGTAGAGAGAATGAGAGAAATATATATAGTGTATATATATGACTGAAAAAATTTCTTTGTCACCGCTGAGCGTCGAACCTGCGACCTCAAGATTTCAAAAACAACGCCTTATCTATTGAGCTAAATCCTCCATTCAGAAACCTACTCTACATACCAATTAATCAAATTGCTGTAGATGCCCAGCGGAAAAATAATTTCAGAGTTGTGGACCTCATATTTTTATATACATTTTGTTCACAACTTATCAAACGATGAAATAGCAGAGCGGTAAAAACGTTTGACTATAACGCCAGCGGTCTGAGTTCAATTCTCACATGTGACAAAAAATAACATTTTCTCGCTTTGTTTTTATTTATGTTTTTTATAGGAGAGCGCTGTGCTCTCCTTGGGCTAACACTTTATAATATGTTTCACTTCTTTTATGTTTTGCGTTGCACAGAAATAAAATATTTTTGAGCCCCATCCATAGGAAGGGCTTCTAGAAGTGCTCATTGGTACAGCGATATTAGGAGGTATAAAGATGCCAATAGTAGCAGTCTTAGCATGCCTTCTTTTGTTAAGGCCTAGTATAATTGCCCACTGGGGCTTGCCGACGCCTTTATGTATTGGTTAAGAACCACTAAGAAATGTTGTATTCTTGCTTCCATGTCGTAAAAGGTTTCGCATTTGTAGTCACCGCATCCAGCTGAGTTGAGGCCCATATTTTAGAGTTATTATTTGTGAGATCTGCTTGGTATTTCTCGAGTAATTATGCCTTCAGAGTGCAGTACATTTCGGACTGTGGCGCACCATCTGCATTAATTCACAAATATGCTAGTTTTAGCATTATTGATTAAATTAACAAAAATGAAGCTCTGACAAAATTACAAATATTGCAAATATTACAAAATTAAGAATATATTTAAGCAAACTTATGAAATAAAATAAATTTTTTTTAAAATTTTAAATATTCCTTTATTTAAATAATAGTTTCTCACAGAGGTACTTAATACTAGTGAAAGGATAAACTAGTTATTTCTTAATGTTACTTAGCTTAGCATCCTGATCGGATTTTTCAAAGTTCTACGTTATTAATTTAAGTTATTTGATTTCTCGCATTAGCTTGTTCTTATTATACGCTAAATTATGTAAGTTAAAGGAAAAACATTTAAAATCTTTTATCTTGTTTTTGTTTTTGTATAAAACTTAAGACTATGACTTAGAAATAACTGCTCCTTAGTTTAGGTTAGAATTTTATTATACAGTATCAATGACTGCTGTTAATGTTATCTCTGATTTTAGGTACATAGTTATAATAATTCTGTCTTAAGTTAAACAAGTACTCAATGTAAATTGGAGGTTTGCTTATGTAGTAATTTAATGAACTTAAGTACATTTCATCTTGGCCTAAGTAATTTCTAAGTGGAGAAGATACATTTTGTTTTTCTTTACTGATATGCTAATTAAGCAAAATATGCTGAGTTAACAGTTTGTTGTAATTGTTAGCAGAAGCGCTTATACATGTTTTGTTTAATAAGCAATTTTACATTTCCTGTAATAACTGTTTTTAGTATTCATTAGGTCACTACGTTTATCTTAACCCAAGTGTTATCATTTATGTTAACCCGTGTGTTTACAAGCAGTGTGTTTACAATAGCTTGATATGCATTTGAAAATGTAGGATTTTTCACCTTAAACGGGAGGTGAACAATATATTTACCATATGCATGGCGAGAGTGTTTATTTACAAAATATTCAAAAATGTAGGATTTTTCACCTTAACTACGCCACGGACGCCACGTCTGGGTCAATAGGCGCTACAAAATTAGCTTCTTCTATTTCCCAAAAATTTCTTAATGATCGATCAATCTATTTTTGATCTATTTTTGTGCTAATATGCGTAACTATCCAACCGAAAATCGAAGAAACAGCAATAGGGGTATTATGCATATAATCAATTTTATTAAATGTGTAAATATTCCAAAAGTATTGTGTTCCTAGTAAAATATCGACATGTGATGCAATATTGAACGTTGGGTCAGCCAGTGTGAGCCCTTTCAGTTGTTCCGAAGAAAAAATATCAATTGTTGTATTAGGAACCGATGATATTATTTTGCTTAACACGAGAGCGTGGCAATCCCAGTCTTTGAGCGTACCTCTCAAATATGTATGTAAATTCACCGTGAGAATTTCGGATCTCTACAAGAGCTGGACAATTTAAGAGATTATGATTTGTTGCACTGCATTTAATGCAACTTTAACAAACGAACGAGATGGCGTCTGTTTCGACATTGCATGCGTAGGCATGGAATTTGATTTGCAATTGTTTAGCTCAAGCGCTTAGTGGCGGCCGTGGCGTAGTGAGTAAAGTGCGTGACCCATACGCCAGAGAACCCTGGTTCAATTCTATCTGACACAGAAAGTTTTTTCAATTCAATTAATTTTTTTGTTCGGTCGTCACCTCTCTGCAGACAATGGCAAACCTCAGAGAGTAAATAATGATATGTAAATCTTGAGAACATGCACATTAGCCGTTTGGACTCGGCATAAAGCTAGTAGGTCCAGTTCTCGATCAATTGTGTTCAAACACTTAATAACACGCACAACACAGTTTTACCATAAGAAGTTCGGTCAAATTCCTTTCAAGGGCTGAACTGTTCAGTTTATTATTTATTTATTAGCTCAAGCTCTTCACAGCGCCCATCTAAAAATTCGAAAAATTCTAATAAAGTAGGAGAAGAGTTTTCTCTACTTTCATGAAGGTGTATGAGCCAACAATCTGGTTCAGTTTGTCGTATTGAATCTAATCCGCGAATAATTTCATTAGCGCTGTCCGCAAGTTTACGCATGCCATGAGAATTTTTAGTAGAAACCGCTGGAAGAGACATGAAAGATTCAATTAAGGCATTTACAATATGTCGCGGTCTATCTAACCAATCAGTTAAGGGCCTCCACGCTGTACCGTATGCAGCGTCTGTGGCACTCATGTGTTTAAGTAAATTTTCCGTTTCATTTTTCAAAAGCGATTTGAGGTAATGAAATTTCTGCGTATTTGTTAGGCCTAGTTTTTTGTCAATTGAGCTAATGAAATGGTCCCTAAAGGAGGGCCAATCTTTATATTGCTCCGAGAATTGTGGAATGTTAATTTTAGGTAACTCGTTTTCTCGATGAGGAGCAATAGCCGAAGAAGAAAATGGTTGTAAGAACGTGGCCTGTTGATTGACAAGCTTGGTAAAAGTGCACGCCTTAGTGAGCATAATCGAGCTCTCGTCGACAAGAACTTGTCTTCATAGATGGCGAAATCAATATTAGGATCACAGTAATCGGCTGTTTATAGGCATACATTTTGTCAGTAGAGTTAATAAAATTGTCCCACACTTGACCTAACCTCTCAAGCCTCGTTTCTACTTCTTCAAACGTGCAGCTCTTTGGCGGGTCTTCGGCGTATGCCAATTTACGTGTTATTGAGATTTTTAGTCGACCTCGAAGCTGCACTAAATTGTTCATCTCTTCTGTCATCGCTTAATATAATCTAACTGCAAAAATGTTACCTGGTTGTACTCGTGCTCCACAAAATTATTGTTGTTGTTCTTCGATGTTCCTTACTGCTGTTGTTAACACCCTTCATCAGCGCAAATGAATCCAATGAAGACGCCTCCTTACTTTCACCATTCACAAAGATGCTCGTTACCACAAGTTCCAAGTCCATCCATGTTTCCCGTATTTCTCAAACTATGGTCAAATTATTTCAAATCCGGCTTCTTGAAGGACCAAATATGTTGGTGAATGTCCCGAAATTAAATTTAAAACAACCTTTTTTGTTTCATTTATATATATATTTTAAGTTAAAACTACAGTGAAGGCAGGAAAAATTAGTTAGTAATAATATTAAGTAAATGATTAATATTAAATGATTAACAAAAAACTTTAACTAAAAGGATTAAATTCATTCATAAACAAAGATCAAGTTCGAATATTATCCAAATCGGATGAAAAGCACGCCTACCTCCCATACAAAGTGACTTTATCAAAAATATAAAAAATATAAAATGTAAAAAATTCCACAAAAATTAATATATGGACTAAAAACAAAAATGTTTTTTATTTTATTGCGTTTTGAACTTTGTGAACAATTTTTTATTTTTCATATAAAATTGCCCATTTTCGCCAAAACATGCTCCAAAAAAATTGGCGTAAAGTCGTTATTATTGAATTTTGGCAAACCAAATTTTGGATATATATTGAGAAAATGTTGATATTACACATATTTAAAATTAAAAAAAAACACATGTTTTTTTTTTATTGTGTTTTAAAATTTGTGAAGAAATTGTTATTTTTTATAAAAAAATGCTAATTTTTGCCAAAACATGCTCCAGAAACGTGGGCGTAAAGTCCTTATTATTGAATTTTCGTAAACCAAATTTTGGAAACATGTTAAGAAAGTGCGGATATTAGACATACTAAAAGTAAAAAATACAAAAATGCTTTTTTTTTGTTATTGCTTCTCAAAATTTTGCTTTTTTTTTATTTTTAGAACCTATCCTTAGTTATACAAAATTTTTTTAATGTTCGCTTTTAATTAAAAGATTTTTGCTTAAACACGTAAAATATATATAAATTAATTTGTTTGCATATTTTTAAGCTAAAATTTACGCCTTATTAAGAAATATATACTGTCAAACTGTAAAAAAAAATTGTTATATATTTTCTAGTCAACTTTTAAAGAATGGCATGTCCGTAATCGGAAAGCTATCGCTCCGTCCTCTTACATTAAGAATATAAATACTCAAAACTATTATTCTACATATTTAGATTTATAAGTTGGTGATTTTTTTCGTAAGCTATTTTTGTCTGCACTCGTTACACTGAGCGGGTCTGTTAGCATTTATATAACTTGTTTCCACAATATGTCTTGTTTTTATTTTTATTTATTACATATTTATAAAACGTCTTAGAATTGTTTTTAGGTATTTTGAAGCAACTCTTTTTCTTTTCTTATATAATATATAAAATAAAAAGTAATAATCCTATACGCAACAAAATTTAGCAATCTGAAAAATACACATTTTATTAAAGTGAAGTAAATACATTTCACTCTGTTTCACTTTCACTCAATGATTGAAAAATATCTTTAAACTTAAAAAAAAATTCAACATAGTATCCTCAAAATATGACAGCAGTAGATAATGGGTTGAATAAAATATTCAGTCAAATAAACAGTTGCCATCTGAGATCTGATTTATTTTTTTTTTTATATCTTAATATTACATTATGATGAATCATTTGGATTTATGAGAAATTATGTGTTTTAAAATTAAATCGATTGATAGGAGTTAAAATATATTTACCCATTAAAACAAGCAGAAATGTGCCATAAACTCTAAAATTGTTGTACATAGCCTCAGCATCCTTTGTAAAGTCACCAAATATAGAAGCCCATGGAGCCATATAAGTCTAAAAATAACAAGGGTTGTTAAAATCAATTCATTGATTTTTATAAATCTGGGTACAATATTTGGGTAGAATATCAATATCGGGCAATAAAAGTAACTATTATTTTTACCTTCTGACGATATATAAATAAAAAAACAATCTATACATGAGGCATTCTCTTTTAATTCTGACGGATTTGCCATTATACTTAATTCATTTCATTAATTTTCTTCAAATTTTTGATTTTTTTTTTTTTTTTTTTCGTTAGTTTTTAATAATACTTCTCAAAAATGAAATGGTAATTCATATTAGCATAAACAAGAGCAATATTTTTTTTTATTCTTAACACAATATTTCTTTTAAATGTTAGCCGTAACTGTGGCTAATATGGTCCATTTGTAGTTCCAATTTTCGATGACGTATTCGAGCATTTTGAGAGGTACTTGGCAAATGACGCGAGTACAATTACAATTCGGAAAACGCAGCTGGCTTATCATTTCATTTAATTTTTATTTTTAATACAAAATAGCATTTTTGAACAAGTTTCTCTTGCATGCAGATATATAGATTTATTAATACGCTAACACAAAACTTGAACCACCCCTTTTTCTCAATTTATAGACAACACATTTGAATGAAAGGTGTGGTTTATACCAACTGCAGAATATAGTTTTTTTCAAATGTTTATCATTAAGATAGATAAAAATTAGAAATTAAAAACACATTTTTCCCAATATAAAATAAAGCAACAAAAAGAAAAAACACAATTTTGGTGTTGCTGCACAACGTTGCTGTGGTTGACCAGAAGGCGAGAGAGAAAGAAAAAGCTTCAATATAGCTGTGTGGTTAGTGTTGCGTTTTGTTTCCTCTTTTCGGAACATTCAACGGCGTTGCATAGAATTATTACTTTCAGTGTGTATGAGGCACGATAAATGTGATAAAAAAAATTATGGTGCTACTAAAAATTCAATTTTAAAACAATAAAAAATGGTTCTATGACCTTATTGTGAAAAAAATTTGTTTAAATTAATTTCACATGTTGCCTCTCAGGGAAATAACCACACCGAGAAATAAAAAACAATAGTTAATCAACTAAAAGCTGCTTCAGACTATTTGATAAATCAAACAAATCAGAAGTTCAGATTTCTCAGAACATCGGACTGGTCATAGTATTTTCTGATTATTATGTTCGGACTATCAGAGACTTTCTATAAGAGAAAAATTAGCTTTGGAAAACAGAACTACAAATAGATACTCAAGAAAGAAAATTATTGATTTTAAATCTAATAAATGTTTCAGCAATTATGATTGCATAGAAACAGAAAAAAAACACAAAAGAAATTTGTGGAGCAGGAAATGGCTACTCAAAAGAAATTCAGGCAGAGATCATGCGCACCTTGTGATCAATGAGCTTCAGTGGGAAGATGCCAATTCCTTTCAAAATTTCACGAGGATGAAAAAACAAACTTTTAAAAAACTGTTCACTAGAGTTGGACCAATAAAGAATTGTCACCCGTGACAAGGTTATTACAATGCAATTTAAAAAAAATGTGTCCTTTGTGAATCGTTTACATTTTATTGCTTATTACTTGCTTTGCGATACCTGGTCACAGGGAAAACGTACAGAAACATACTTTATCGCATGACTTCAGAGTATCAGTTCCAGCAATTTCGGAGTTTATACCTTGCACGTTAAAAGCAATGTGTACTGTTCTTAAGGATGATTACCTAAAGGTTTTTAAGAGAAAAATAAAAAATTATTTTATTTTAAATTTAATTATTTGTAGGTTCTAAAAAGTACAGAAGAATGGACGAAAGTCGCAAAGGATTTTGAAAAAATGTGGAATCATCCGAATTGTTTAGGTGCCCTCAGTAAATAAAAATTTTAAAAATTTTACCTTTAGCTCAGAAAAATAAATTTTCTTAACATTTTTCATATGGCAAGCACATCGCTTTTCGACCGAAAAAGAAGGACGGGTAGTACTACTATAACTTCAAAGGCTTTCACAGCATAATTCTTCTAGCATTGGTAGATGCAAATTATAAGTTTCCCTACATAGATGTTGTTGGAACGGAAGATCTAACGACGCTGGAGTGTTTGCCAACTCATCTCAATGTACTGCATTCTGAAATCCCTTCAACAACTGAAATGTATCCGTATGTTATCGTGGGCGATGATGCGTTTAAGTTATCTCGCAGAATCATTAAGCCATACGGACAGCGAAAAAATTAAAAGGAAAAAGTCTTTAACTACAGACTGAGTAGAGCTCACCGAGTTGTAGAAAATGCATTTGGCATTTAAGCTAACCGATTTCAAATTCTTCAAAAGGATATAAATTTAAATGTAGATAAAGTAGAGTTTAATAACATATACATCATCCTTCCTACACAACTATATACGAATGGAAGATGGAATAAAATACGTAGAAAATATAGATAAAGAAAACACAATTGAAATTACTCCATTTCTCGGATCTTGGAGAACAAATGTGTTTATAGCTTCTTTAGGCCAAAGTATTGGAAATTGTTTAGCAGATGCTGCAATACAAATTCCCGAAAAATTTATTGCCACAAGTGTTATAAAATTTTGCGAAATTTTACGCAGATTACGAAAAAGGTAAAAAAAAAATATAATTGCGTGTCATCTTGAGGGCTCTACCAACTTGGTAGTTTTGTAAGTTTTACGTTTACGTGGAGGACGATCCTCACAAGACAACGCGTGAGGGTCAGAGGGGCGATCTTCACATGGCAACGTGTCTGACTGCCTCAACCTGGTGAGGCCAGCATTATCCATGTCGAACTCGTCTCAAGTCGACTAAGACCTCTGCGTGGTGTCCTCTAGAAACGGCAAACTGGCAACCGTTAGTTTGACGGCTAATATGAGCGGCGGGCTACCCTCCTTTAAAAGGTTGTGCGTTGGGTTTGAAGCCCACCACGTAAAAAAACACATTTCAATGAAAAGTTTAAGAAAAAAGATAAGAATGATCCCCAAATCTAATGACGACTACCGCAAACGAAAAACTCACAATGATTTACGGATATGCACTTGGAACGACCCTTAATTGGGATGGTGCCTCTATCCAACTGATAGATATCCTAGAAAAATACAAAGCTGATATCACTGCAATCCAAGAAATGCGATGGAAGGGACAGGGTTGCTCACGTTTTGACTGACGGAAGGCACGTGTTTTAGATGCACGCACGATCCGTGGTGCCAACATAGACTCGGATCATTATCTTGTCGCAGCCAAGATCCGTAGACGTCTGTGCGCAACCAAGAATGCACGCAATCCAGCACAGAGAAAGCTAGACGTCGAAAAACTGCAATCAAGACGAACAGCCGAAGACTTCGCTACTCGACTCTCACTCCTGCTTCAAGAAAGCACTCCTCCGATCGACGATACAGACGCACAGTGGAAGTATCTCACTCGATACTGCCGAATTTGATATTATGTGATCACAATTTGAAACCCACTTGTGAAGTTCAAGTCTTGCACATGACAATACCTTGAGTTCATCTCGTTTTGTACATAATGAACGCTCAGTATTGGCGCCTGTAATGACGTCATCAACATAAAAATCTTCTAGCAATATTTTTGCGGCGCATGGATGTTTGTTTTTGTAATAATAAGCCAGTTGCTCAAGTACTCTTACGGCGAGAAACGGAGCACAAGAAGTGCCATACATTACTGTGCTAAGCTGAAAATGTTTCAAGTTTTGTAAGAGCTCCTCGCGCAGTTGATGGATATCAACTTGATATCAACTATTCGTTGATAATTACGGTGTGGTTCTGTCACCCAAATCTGCCGGAAAATTTTAACAATATCTGCACAGAAAATATAAAGATGAATGAAATTGCGTTGTGTACTCAGACCTATGTGCAGCGTATTAGTTAAAGAGACTCCGTTGGCATCTTGAAAAGAGCCATCAAATACGACGCGGAGCTGCAACAGCAGGGTGATTTGGCATATAAAATACACGATTATCATCTAAATCAATCTCGTCTGACTTTAATTCACGCATGTGGCGTAGCTGAATATCATCTCGCATAAAACTGACATATTGCTGCCGTAGATTTCTATCCTTAAGCAATCGTCGTTCAGCTGAGGTGAATCAGCTTAGAGCGCCTTGATATATATTTGAAAATGTTGGCTTTTTCATCTTAAACGGAAGGTGAACAATATGTTTACCATCTGCATGGCGAGAGTGTGTATTTACAAAATGTTCGACATAGCTATCGTCTGGGTCAATAAGCGCTACAAAATAGCTTCTTGTATTTCCTAAAAATTTCTTAATGATCGATCAATATCGACTACTGAGATAAATGATGACGTTTCCTGATCTATTTTTGTGCTAATATACGTAACTATCCAACCGAAAATCGATGAATTCACAATAAGGTTTTTATGTATGTCATAAATTTTATTAAATGTGTAAATATTCCGAAAATATTGTGTTCCTAGTAAAATACCGACATTTGATGCAATATTGAACGTTGGGTCAGCCAGTGTGAGCCCTTTCAGTTGTTCCGAAGAAAAAATATCAATTGTTGTGTTAGGAACCGATGATATTATTTTGCTTAACACGAGAGCGTGGCAATCCCAGTCTTTGAGCGTACCTCTCAAATATGTATGTAAATTCACCGTGAGAATTTCGGATCTCTACAAGAGCTGGACAATTTAAGAGATTATGATTTGTTGCACTACATTTAATGCATTTTTGAATCCGGCTGTCAACTCTAACGGCGGCCGTGGCGCAGTGGATAAAGTGCGTGACCCATACGCCAGAGAACCCTGGTTCAATTTCATCTGACACAGAAAGTTTTTTCAATTGAATTAATTTTTCTGTTCGGTAGTCACCTCTCTGCAGACAATGGCAAACCTCAGAGAGTAAATAATGATATGTAAAGCTTCTTGAGAACATGCACATTAGTCGTTTGGAGTCGGCATAAAACTAGTAGGTCCAGTTCTCGATCAATTGTGTTCAAACACTTTATAACACGCACAACACAATTTGATCATAAGAAGTTTGGTCAAATTCCTTTCAAAGGCTGAACTGTTCAGTTTATTATTTATTTATTAGCTCAAGCTCTTCACAGCGCCCATCTAAAAATTCGAAAAATTCTAATAAAGTAGGAGAAGAGTTTTCTCTACTTTCATGAACCCACTTGCTGCGTGACTATGGATCGATTTTAGCTAATAGAAGGTGTATGAGCCAACAATCTGGTTCAGTTTGTCGTATTGAATCTAATCTGCGAATAATTTCATTAGCACCGTCCGCAAGTTTACGCATGCCATGAGAATTTTTAGTAGAGACCGCTGGAAGAAACTTGAAAGATTCAATAAAGGCATTTACAATATGTCGCGGTCTATCTAACCAATCAGTTAAGCGCCTCCACGCTGTATCGTATGCAGCGTCTGTGACACTCATATGTATAAGAAAATTTGCCGCTTCATCTTTCAAAAGCGATTTGAGGTAATGAAATTTCTGCGTATTTGTTAGGCCTAGTTTTTTGTCAATTGAGCTAATGAAATGGTCCCGAAAGGAGGGCCAATCTTTATATTGCCCCGAGAATTGTGGAATGTTAATTTTAGGTAACTCGTTTTCTCGATGAGGAGCAATAGCCGAAGAAGAAAATGGTTGTAAGAACGTGGCCTGTTGATTGACAAGCTTGGTAAAAGTGCACACTTTTGTATGCATAATCGAGCTCTCGTCGACAAGAATTTGTCTTCATAGATGGCGAAATCAATTTTGGGATCACTGTAATATAAGGATCACTGTAATTGGCTGTTTATAGGCATACATTTTGTCAGTGGAGTTAATAAAATTTTCACCCGATTGACCTAACCTTTCAAGCCTCGTTTCTACCTCTTCAAACGTGCAGCTCTCGGGCGGGTTTTCGGCGTATGCCAATTTACGTGTCATTGAGATTTTTAGTCGACCTTGAAGCTGCACTAAATTGTTCATCTCTTCTGTCTTCGCTTAGTATATTCCAAATGCAAAAGTGTTACCAGGTTTTACTGGTGCTCAACAAAATTAGTGTTGTTGTTCTTCGATGTTCCTTACTGTTGTTGCTAGCACCCTAAATCAGCGCAAATGAGTCCAACGATGACGCTTCCTCACTTCTACCATTCACAAAGATGCACGTTACCACAAGTTCCAAGTCCGTCCGTGTGTCCCGTATTTCTCAAACGATGATCAAATTATTCCAAATCCGACTTCTCCAACTTCCCGAAAATAAATTCAAAACAACCTTTTTTGTTTCATGTATATATATTAGAGTGGAACGTATTTTTAACCTCATGGGCTTCATATATTTTTGAAAACTACGAATAAAAGAGTAAAAAAATAAATTTCTGCATCTTAAGTTTTTTCTGCGACATAACTTTTGACTGCGCCCGTAGGACAGAAAATATGCTCAGAACAAAATTGTAGATCAGATAATTCTTTACAAAAATGCCCTTAACAGTTTTAACATAAAACAAACAGTTTCCACGCTATGTGTCTAAATATGTTTGAATAAAGCAAAGTACAAATTTCATATTAACTTTGAGCAGAGCGACGATATAAACACCGAATCGATTTCGGTGATCTTTGAACCTAAATATCTTCTAGCGCATACATGACAAGTTGTTATTAATGAGAAAATGAAGAGGTTTTCATCAAAAAAATTAGCACTTATTTTTTATTTGGTTTCAGAAAAAAAAGTCTGACAATAAAAAATATATAAACCCTTGTGCGCAGTCAAAAGTAATGTCGCAGAAAAAAACTAAAGATGCAGAAATTTATTTTTTTAAGCGTAGTTTTCAAAAATATATGAAGCCCAGGAAGATTTTTTGCTTCCATACATTTCGTTCCACTCTAATAAGTATATATATTTTAACCTTATTCGGAGACAATTTCATTGCAAATGATTTTCTAATTTTTCAGAAATTTTTAATTTGGTAGCAAAGTTGGAACTGTTCAAGAACAAGAGCTTACAAAAACAACAAAAAACTAGTTTATCGCATGATACAAACTAGTGACAAATGTTTAATATAAGATATGAGTGATTATGAGTAAAGTTGAGAAGAGACTTAACACTACAGTGAAAGCAAGAAAAATTCGTTAGAAATAATATTAAGTAAATGATAAATATTATACTATAACTGTACAACAACAACAACATTGGCAAAACAAATTGCAGCTACAGCACAGGGCAACGCACGCTTGTTAACCTACTTTTGTTTATTATTAAGTTTGTTGTATTCCTTTTATATATTGTGAATTTTGCATGTTTTTTAATTACCAAATACCAAATAAGCAATATTTATCATTTAGGTTTTGTCATGAAGTTAATGTTAATGTTAATTTCATTCATAAGCACCCTACATGCGATGGGTAAAGCAAATAAATGATATGACTTGCTAAGGTTTTCATTGAGACCATATAATTCTCTCCCTATAGATCTCCTCGCTTAATTTTTGAACTTAAAATGGGAAAACAGTCAAAAGTAAGAGAAAATAAAAAAAAAATCTAAGGATCAGAGATAAACTTAAGAAAGTACGGAAACGCTTTCTGACTAAAAATTGCAAAAATATAGCATAATTTCGCTTGCACGATAACAAAGCAAGAGCATTTTAAATTCAAATATTGTTTTTTACAAATTAAACGAAAAAAGAAAAGAAAATAATGAATCTTATGAAAAGAAATGATTCTAAAAGCACTCATAAATACTCTGGAACAAATAGATAAGTGTTACAGATCCATCGCTTTCCCCTCATCAATCAGTAGATGATATGAAAAAAACAAAATATTAATTATTGCCAAGAAATGTACAAAGCCAAGTTACATATTATATTGAAAATGTGGGAAATTTTAACTTCTATGCGGTGAAAAATTTATTACTCACACGTTTTCATTTTGATTTGCTTGTTCTTAAAAATTTTTCAACTACGGGAATGCTTTTTGAAAAAAGTTTTCTGGGTAATGTAGGATTTGAACCAGGGTTCTTCCAGAAATTGTTACAGATCGGTCCACGTAACCTAACAGGCTCGGCTATGGCCGCCATTCGAAAGATTATATCACTTTTAAATAGAAATATGAAAAGTGACAGGACCAAGGTTGTGTCCGAGTTTCGAGAGTCCAAGACCTGCTATGTATTAAACAATTGTGCTATCACTTGTGCTATCATCGAAACGATCTCGGAATTACAGGATGTGAGTGTAATCATATAGCGTGAATATTACATTTCTTGCTGAAGTCTATAAACAACGTTCCAAATTCCATCTTCCTAGTGCAGATATTGCTCCCCTAGAAGTTCATTGTAGTTAAAACTATCTAACCAGTCATGAGAGTTTCATTTGCTACGGTTCACACACAAGATTTTATGTTCCACTGGACTAATTCCGGCATTATCATGGAAATATCTCTAAAAAATTGTATACAAGGGTTGTTACGTATATTTCGGGAATAAATATAAAGACCGAATTTTTCCTTTATTTTTTTTCGAAATATTCTCCTTTATGATTAGGACATTACATTTCAAATTTTTTGAAATGTGCTCGAACCATTTGTCATAACATTTATCCCATTCCGCTTGAGAAACCTCCAAAATATAGTTTTTGAACCCATCAACGGCTGCTTCTGGCGTCGAAAATCGCTGTTCATTTAATTTGTTTAACTAAGCAATATGTTTTATATTTATGCAGGTACAAGGAAATAATAAAGATAGTTTTTTATTTTATACTAATCATCAACTGTCTCCAATCCAGGTTCTAGTGCCTGTGTTTGTTAAGTGTTCAATCCAGAGCAATCCAAGTTCAAGTGCTTGTGTTTGCTCCACTGAAACAATACATTTTGGTGACCCCGAATATTAAGGATAAGTTATCCTTCGACACCTTCAAGGGTGCCACAAGGACACGCCACAGCAACCGCCGCAATCAAGGGTGCCACACGGACACGCCACATCGATCGCCGCAATCAAGGCTGCCACAAGGATACGCCATAGCGTAGTTTACAAGTCAAGACTTGGAATTACAAGTCAAGACTGGCGAGGAAATACACCAAAAAGTTACAAATTTTAAAAAAGGATTTGGTTGAAAGAAAGTCAAACGCTGCATATTACAACGAATGTTTGCGTCAACTCAACTTTGTTTGGGATGAATATGAAAAACGAGGTAGCGAGTTGAGATGCAAGATCGACCAGCCAATGAATCACGAGTATTTCACAGATCAGTATGATACAATACGTAAAATATCTGCATACCACATTGAGCTATTCAACACAGAAATCATACGATTTGAATCACAAGAGGCATCAGGACTAAATGCTGGTGCTAACAAACCTGGACCCAACCATGGGGCTAGTACAAAATCAGAGCAATAACAACATGATACGATCAACACATGGCCAATTAAAACCAGTCAAAATCAAGGCCTGATTCGAAAGATTGCAGCACGCATGACAGCTTAACGGCAATTGCTTAATATACAAGCAGCTGCACAAAAAGAGGAGACATCTCAATTCTACAAGGTCAATATCAGCACCATAAATAAATTATGGAATCAACTTGAAGGCCTTTAGGATGAAGCATTGGAAAAACTGGAGGAACAAGCATCATTAGGTTTCGACCAAACTGAATTCAACGAATTGGGAGATTTGGTGAGGCAACAACTGGTCAAACTCTCCATTAAGGAAGATCAGCTTCAATCAAGTAACACACCATTATCAACGTCAGGAAGATATCAGACAGCAGACTACACTACCATTGCCAAAGGTGACAATTCCGAATTTCAACGGCGATTAGCTAAAATGGCAATAATTATACAATATATTTAATCACATGAACCATTACCACTAGTCCAAAAAATGTGGAATCTAAAATCAAATGTTTCGGTAGAAGCTGCAAAGCTCATAAGTCATTTGTCACTGACTGAAAAAAACTACAATGCAGCTTGGACGCTGTTGCAAGATCGATATAACAACAAACGAATCCAGGTTGGAGCCTTGGTCCAAAAGTTACTAGAGCAACCTCTCGGTACATCAACAGCTGGTTCGGTAAAAAATCTACATGACACAACAAGAGAATGTTTGTTAGCTTTAAACAATCTCGGAGTGGAAACAACTTCCTGGGACCCACTCCTGTTGCACATACTGATTAAAAAATTAGATAGAGCAATGTACGTTAGATTCGAGCAATCATTAGCAACACCAAAGGAGCTATTGAAAATCAATGAATTTTTGTCATTTTTGGAACTACAACTCCAATCAATAGAGTCGATCGGTTCCAAAGATAAATCGTCATGTACACAGGCAACGACTAGACCATTCACTACAGTTGCGACTACACAAAGGAATATAAATACTTGCAGATTATGCAACATCAGCTATCATCCATTGTATTTCTGCAAAAAATTTCTGTAATTATCTACACCAGAGAGACTGAATTGGGTGCAAAAAAATAAACTTTGTGTCAACTATTTCAAGCTAAATCATACAGCAAAGAACTGCCCATCACGAACCTGCACAAAGTATGACAAGAGACACAATTCACTGGTGCACCTAGAAGGAAGAAGCGATGTTTCAAATGCAACAAAGGCAACTGATTCAAGAATAGCAGTCACATCAGCCAACACGATGCCAGCACGTAAAGGTTATGTCTTACTAGCAACAGCGAAAATAAAAATAACTGCGGCTAATGGAAGATCAGGTGAATTTAGAGCAATATTAGACTCTCTATCTCTAAGCGACTCATCAGAAGGTTGTCCATCATTCCAAACGACGCATCACTCTGCATTGAGGGCATCGGAAAAGCAAAAAGCAGAGCCACGCAACGGGTCAATGTCATGCTGCAATCTATGGACAACAATTTTTCAACTCATTTGGAGGCATTTGTACTTCCAAACATCATTCCTTGTTAACTAATTCTTGATATTTCTAAATGGCCCATTCCTACCAACATTTAACTGGCGGATCCAGAATTTCATCAACCAGGAAAAATTGATATTCTGCTTGGTGCCGAGTTCTAGTTCAAGCTAATGTCCTCAGGACAAATCACACTTTCACCTGACCTGCCAGTCCTACAAAATACAATTCTTGGTTGGATCGTTAGTGGAAAGATTGGTAACAACTCTAAAGTATCGGACACACTGACTTTTGCTGTTGGTGGTCAAGATACCAGTGATATAAATTTCTCATTGGAGGAAATGGTGGAGCAGCTGTGGAAAATGGATGAAGTAGAATCAAATGAAAAGGGCTTATCCCCGGCAGAGCAGCGATGCGAGGCATACTTTACTCAAAATGTTCGCATCAATGAAGAAAATCGTTTTGTCGTTAGACTACCGTTTCTTCAAACTACATCAGCCTTGGGAGAATCGAAGGAAATGGCTTACAACAGATTCTTAAGCCTAGAACGTCGACTTCTCAAAAATGATATGGTTCGAAAACAGTATGTCCAACTCATGGAAGAGTACAAGCGATTGGGATGAAGGAATTTAATCTTGATTCTGTACTGACGTCTTATTATTTCATCCCTCATCATTGTATCTGGCTTTAGACAGCACAACAACCAAACTACGAGTGGTATTTGATGCATCAGCCAAAACCACGTCTGGCTGCTCCTTAGATGATTTAATGTACACAGGTTCAACAGTCCAAAGTGAATTATTCCAAATGCTTCTTCGCTTTCGTTGGTCTCGCTTTGTTTTTACTACGAACTTTGAAAAAAAGTATAGAAAAATTTTAATACATCCAGAAGATCAGCAATACTAAATCATTAGTTTAGTTTAGTTTATTTCATGAAGTCTTTAGATACAGAAATCTTTACAGACTAGGATTAAAATAATATATCATAAAATTAGTTATACTGTTACAGGTATAATTAAAATGGTATAAGAAATAACAATAAATTTTAAAAAATATTATTAATTAAGTTTTTAAATACGTGTTTGGGAGCATATAAATCAAATTCATGCGAAATACATAATTCTTTAAATAGAGTCAAAGCTCTCATAATTGGCTCATTTAAGGCATAATTAGTTCTACAATGTTTTAAATAAAACAGTTTTGAATTTCTTAAATATCTTAGCGGAATATTGAAAGAAATAAGCTCTAAAAGAGAATTGCAGTCAATAATGCCAGAAATTATATCATGTATGAATAAGAGCGATGAAATCTTTCGTCTTGAGTCAAGAGATTTAAGTCCTAGAAGCAGCAGCCGCGTACTATAAGGTGGCAACAGATCATAAAAATTTATTGATCGCAGTACAAATCTGGTAAAGTTTTTTTGGTTTTTTTCCAGTCTGAAAGAGGTAGAACATAAAATGGAGACAAAATAATAGCTGCATACTCAAGTCTAGATCTTACAAAAGCATTAAATAACATACTTAAGGTATGTTAATTAGGGCGTATCGAAAAATTTAGATCGTGTTCTAAGAGGCCTCAAAAGTTGCATTGGGTTGTCAAGATCACCCAAAAAACATTTTTGGGGGAAAAAAGGATGTTTTCCTGTCCCGCAAGGACAAAGTTGTTTTTTGAGAAAAAAAGTAAAAAATAACGATCTTAAAATGCTTTGACTTTTATAAAAAAACTACGGATGTCTTAAAGTAAAAGTAAGTAAAGGCTTAAACTAACAATATATTGCTTAACACGATGACACTCACGATTTTTATCCACAGTGTCCTGTATGAAGGATATTCGAAGCTAAAGTTGTAATCGAGATAGCACAGTACTTTTTATTGTTACCCATTAGTCTAAATTTTGCTGATATTAATTATAGTGTTAACGTATTCCTTAAATTTGGCGAATTGATAATTATCATAATTTTTGCATATGCATTTTCCTATTTTTGAGTAATGTATACCTGAATGCAATTTTTTAACTTTTTCAAAAAAATGAATATAAGATTTTATATCTCGGGTACCAAAAATGGAACCGATGAAACTTTTCTCAATTTGGATTCTTCAAATATTTCTGAAGAAGACCCTGTCTAAAAGTTTTAATTTAAAATACCAGCTTAAGGCCACGATTTTATTTTCTACTTTCATACGTTTATCTGAAGAGGTGATTGGCTGTCACCACCCTCGCTGAAACCAGTGGCATGGCCAGGAGTGTCGCGATGCCACTGCAGAAAAGAACGCGCCTACAAATCCACCTGCAGTCGGTTGCAACGCGTGTTGCTAAGGAGCGATACAAAGAGAAGAGGAGGGAAGAAAGACGCATTTTCAGGCGAAAGAAAGAGAAGCGGAAATGCGTGAGTGCGAGAAAATTGAGATGCATGGTGACAGGCATGAGGTCCGAAAATTTTTCGAAAAAATAAGACGCCTGGCCGATGGTTTCAAGACCAGGGCCTTTTCCTGCAAGGATGAAAATGGGAATCTAGTGACAGATATCCAGAGTACATTGATGATGTGGAGGGAACACTTATCTAGGCTTCTGAATGGTGACAACGACAACAATCCCACCAATAGAGATGATATCCCGGAATCCCCAATTTTGGACGACAGCGTTGAAGTTCCGCTGCCCGACCATAGTGAAGTCTTGAAAGCTATAGCTCGGCTTAAAAACAACAAAGCCACAGGAGCCGATGGCTTACCTGCTGAGCTCTTCAAGAATGGAGACAAAGCTCTATTTAAATGCATTCATGAGCTTTTATGCAGAATATGGTCGGAAGAATGCATTCCAAACGATTGGAACCTCAGTGTGCTCTGCTCAATCCACAAGAAAGGCGATCCCACAATTTGCGCCAACTACCGTGGGATAAGTTTTCTAAATATCGCATATAAGGTCGAGCATATTATATGAAAGACTGAAGCCCATCGTAGACCAGCTCGTTGAACCTTATCAGTATGGCTTCAGAACTGGCAAATCCACCATAGACCAGATATTTACGCTACGACAAATCTTGGAGAAGACCCTTGAAAAACAAATCGACACACATCATCTTTTTGTCGATTACAAAGCCGCCTTCGACAGTCCAATAAGGAATCATCTATATTCCACCATGTCTGAATTTGGTATTCCTGCAAAGCTCATCCGTCTTTGCAGAATGACACTGAGCAACTCCAGCAGCACAGTTAAAATCGGGAAGGATCTCACTCCTCCATTCGATACCAAACGAGGTTTCAGACAAGGTGATTCCTTACCGTACGATTTTTCAACCATATGATGGAGAAGATCATCCGAGCTGCTGATTTGAGACGCAGTGGCACGATATTCTACAAAAGTATTATGCTTCTGGCGTATGCTGATCATATCGATATCATTTGCCATAATACGTGAGAAGTCAGTGCAGCATTCTCCAGATAAGCAAAAGAGTCGGATCGAATGGGTCTTGCAGTGAACGCAGATAAGACGAAATACCTAATGTCAAAAAATAAACAGTCCCAGCGGCTTGGAAACCACGTCACTGTTGACAGCATCTCCTTCGAGGTTGTTATGGACTTCTTCTACCTGGGATATAGCATAAACTCTTTCAATGATGTCAGTATTGAGATAAAGCGAAGGAACTCTTGCCAACAGGTGGTACTTTGGGCTGAGTAGGCAATTGAGAAGCAGAGCCCTCTTTCGACGAACAAAACTCATGCTCTATAAGTCACTAATCATGCCCGTCCTATTATATGCAGCACAAACTTGGACGTTGAGCAGTTCTGATGAAAAGACTTTGGGAGCCTTCGAGAGAAAGATCCTTCGTAAGATCTTCGGTCCAATCTGCGTCAATGGCGAGTACCGAATTCGATGGAACCACGAGCTGTATGAGCTGTACGCTGACATTGACATAGTTAAGCGCATTAAAATCGAGCGGCTCCGCTGGCTAGGTCATGTTGAGCGAATGGAAAACGACGCTCCAGCGAAAAAAATATTCGATTCGGTGCCCGGTGGTGGTCAACGCAGAAGAGACGCCCACATCTTCGTTGGAAGGATCAGGTGTTGGATAATCTGACCACGCTTGGTGTTTCTAACTGGCGCCAGTAAGCGCAAGACAGAAATGGCTGTCGCAATTTATTATTTTTTTTTTTGATTCGCCCGGAGGTAAGAAATCTTCATAGATACGTATGACCCGCGCCATACGCCTGCACGATTTACATTCTAAGAAGTTCCCGGATCTGCCAGACTAATAGAATGCACCTACGTGCTAAAACTTACCACCTATTGGCAAATAAAAGCCTCCACTAAGCACAATTTCTTGGCCTTTCAGCGGAAATTAAAATTATATAAAGATACATTTGAAATTTGAGAATTTTTGTGCTTTTGTAAACATCATAAGCATCATTGAATAAAAGCACATTCTTCATAATACAAAGCAATAAAAGACAACATCGAAAGTAATTTAGTAGACCATATAACGGGTCCGCCATCTAACTTTTTTTTTCAACTAGTGCTTATTTCGTGAATGGTAACACTTAGCACATGTCTGATTTGACAGATAGTTAGTTTTAGCATTCCGCTGAACGAATATGGTTGTGTATACGCTTTAACAACGCTGGAAAGTGGGCCTGCGATCGACTTAAAGAAGATGCCGATTTTGCCAAAAAAATCATCTTTTCAGATGAAGCTCATTTTGATCTTGGCGGGTATGTAAACAAGCAAAATTGTCGCATTTGGGGCACAGAAAACCCGCACGCATACATTGAAAAGATGCACCCAAAACAAGTCACTGTTTGGTGCCGATCTTGGTCCAGAGGAATAATTCAAAAATGAACAAGGAGTGGCCGTTACAGTCAATGGCCCTCGTTATCGGCCCATGTTGAACGAATTTTTGTTCACAAAAATTGAAGATTAGGATATTGGCAACATTTGGTTTCAACAAAATTTGGTTAAAAAAAATAGTTATTTGGAGGACCCTTTATAACCGCATTTATAATTGTTGTCATTCGGATTGGGGCCACTGTCCAACCAAAGATCCTACGTGGAAAAGAGATGCAAGTCTCAAACACCAAACCAATACCAAACATAGCGCAGATATAAAAGTATATATTGTGCAAGCACTGTATATTTATATATTAGGGTCACTCAAATAAGGGAAAACCGGGCTAAAGTTATTATTTGGATATGCATTTGGGCCAACGCAGGTAAAAACTTATATGGAAAAGAGATAAACTCTGACGCACCAAGCCGAGAGACACGGTATTCTTGGTCCCATTTCAAACTTGGGAAGCTATAGACATAAAGATCTAAAATAATTTCATGAAAAAATAAAGCAGCGAAACTGAATAAAACGAAAACTAAAAGTATCTATCAAATTCGATGATGCTTATATGGTAAATCGTAAAATCTACACAATTATCGCGAGTTATATTTGCTATCGCAATGAATGCGTTAAGAATTCAAATGTAATATCTTTTTACGTTTTAAGACATCCATCGAGTCAGAAAAATTTATCAAGTTCAAGTTGCCATTGAAATCACTACACATACATCGCAAAGGGTCATGAAGGGCATAATTAGAGGTGCACTGACTCAACTTAAAAAGCTGGAAATTTCTGGCTCTGCTCCTAGGGATGTTGAAGTTTAATAAAGAAAGAAAGTATTGTGAGTCTATATCGCCACTGAGTTGTTTGTATAAAAAGGAGACATTGAGCATAATTCTTCTGCTTCTTAAGGAAGGCAGGGAAATAATTTTAAGGCGAGTTTCATAAGGGGGAAGAATAATATTGGGGTTCCAACGATAATGTAAAGCAAACAGTAAGAATTGTTTTTGAACCGATTCGAATGCATCGATGTGGACATTGTATTGAGGGTTCCATATTACGGATGCATATTCAAGAATTGGTCTAACAAGAGAGCTATAAAGAATCTTAGTAGTGAAAGGATCGTTGAATTCTTTAGCCCATCTTTTAATGAAACCAAGGACACCTAGCCTTATTTACCACCAAATTAACTTGAAGATTGAAACGAAGTTTAGGATCCATAATTACACCTAAATCAAGAAAGCTGTGTTCAGTTTCTAAGTTAGTATTTTTTATAGTGTAATTTATACTATTAGCAATTCGACGTGAGAATGTCATTTGCTAACATTTTTTAAGTTTAATTTTAAAAGGTTTAAATTACAACACTCCACTAGACTATTTAAATCCGATTGTAAGAGTTGTTGTTCTTCAGGCGATTTGCAAGTTAGAAAAAGTTTCACGTCATCGGCGTACATTAAGACGTTACAGTGTTTTATTACAGAAGGAAGGTCATTTATAAACAGTAAAAATACAACCGGACCAAGATGACTTTCCTGAGGAACACCTGATGTGACCAAAATATTTTTTGACATAGAATTCTTATATAAAACTTTTTGCGAACGACTCGACAAGTACGATTTAATCCAGAGTAATAGTTTGACGCGAAACCCAATTAGATGAAGCTTTTTCAGAAGAAGATAATGATTAACACTATCGAAAGCTTTGCTAAAGTCTGTATTAATAACGTCAGTCTGTCGTCCTTAAGTAAAACCTTTAATGACACGTGTAGTAAACTCCAAGAGGTTAGTTGTAGTAGATTTTTCCTTAAGAAACCATGTTGAGAGGTGGAAATGGAGGAAGATACGACGTTGGTTATTTGATCAGTTATAATTTTCTTAAATAACTTAGAGATTGCGCTTAGTTTTGCGATACCTCGGTAATTGGAAACATCAATTTTTGAGCCGGATTTATAAAGAGGTATTATATAAGATTTTCTCCATAATAGGGAAAATGACCACTGTGCAAGGATGTGTTAAAAATGTTTGATAGGGGAGAACACAAACTAATAGAAGAATGTTTTAAAATGCAGCTCGGGATTTCACCAGGACCAGTCGTAAAAGAAGATTTAATTTGTCGAAGGTAATGCATAACTATATTAGAATCTATTACGGGGGTTTCAAAAGAGTTAACTGGTGATAGGTAAGGATATTCAAGACTCATGTTCAATGGTATATCGGAGTAGGTTGTTTTAAAGAAGTTTGCAAACATGTTGAAAACTTCGATGTCGCAAGATGCTTCTTCATGATTGAATTTCATAAGAGGTGGGAAGCTGGAGGTTTTTCGTGTTGAGTTGACAAAAGTGTAGAAAAGTTTCGGATTATCTTTGAATTGATTTTTATTTTGGCTATATAGGCAGAGTAGTATTGTTTATTTAATAGTTGATATCTGTAACGACAAGAGGAATAGCAAGCGAAGTCTAAATTAGAGCCTGACTTTTTATATTTCTTAAATAAGCGATTTTTGGAATTTTTTAAAGGCTTAAGCTCATTAGTTAACCAAAGAGGGTTTAAAGGCTTGAAATTACTATTTTTTTTTGCACAGATAATGAAAAGCATTTTTGCAAGGTATCATTGAGAAACTGCGCTTAATATTCGACTTCATAAAAAGAGTACGAAGACCTATTATTTAAAATTGGGGACCAGTCAATCCGCGCAAGAAGGGCATTAAGTTGAACATAGTCTGTTTTTTGAAAGGTAAAGCTAATTTATTTTCACTCGTTGTTAAGTTATATTGTTATTTCAAGAGTTGGATCATAATCGTCTTCCGGGAAAGAAACTGGAGAACGACGGAGATTTACAGAAGTGCATCTTTCTTCAAATACAAGGTCAAGAGATCTATAATATTTATTAAGAATAGTATAAACCTGTTGAAGACACAGATCAGACAACTTATCTAAGAAATCATTTATCCAATCAGAGGCAGAAATAAGAGTAAGAAATTCGGAATCATCGGACAAACTCCAGGACACGGAAGGTAAGTTGAAATCACCTAAAACAATGATTGTATCCGTATTTTTAAGCATATTATAGACAATTTCGATGGCATTAATATGGTTTAAGTAAATTATTAAATCACTTTTAGGTGGAATGTAAGAGCAAGTAAGAAAAATAGAATTATTATTTAGTTTAATTGTAATACAAAGAAACTCCAGATCGTTGGTGCCAGGAATTGTTAATTCCTCAGAAGCAAGGGAGTTTTGGACAGCTATCAGAACGCCACCACCGATCTTATCATAGCGATCTTTACGAAAAATTTGGTACTTATTGCACATTATTTCAGAATTTAATACGTTAGAGCGAAGCCAAGTTTCAGTAAAAATTATGAAGTTATATTCGAAATCAAAACTGTTAATGAAATTATCGGAAAGTTTAGAATTGATACCTCTAACGTTTTGATACAAAAGCTCTAATTTAGACTTGTGATTTTTTAATCGTTTTTTTATGGTACTGAGGATTATTAGAAGGACGAGGCAAGTGTACAACATTTGCAATACTTGGTTTGTTTTTAAATTCAAATGCATGAACAATTGTATTACGAGGCCAAAAATTTACATCCACAAGAGTATTAAATAAATTTTCCGGAACAGTTAATCTAAACGAAGTAGTCAGTCTCGCATTTAAATATTTGAATTTTGGGATCGAAAGAGACAAAAAACACTTCAACTTTGCTTTAATAAAAAAGTCAATATCATTTTCTGTTGTATCTGCAGCTAAGCGCGAAACAAAGATTGATTTATTTGGAGGAACTGCAATCAATGGTTTAGGTGAGATTGGAACAGAAGCCTCCGAAGTAAGTGCAACCTGATGAGCATCGACAAAAATAGGAGCAAGAGAAACAGTTTGGTCATACGACAAATCTGGCAATGTAAGTGATGGAGCCGACGACGGCAAAGGAGCAGAAATAGTTATATATAACTATTTATATATATAGTAAATAATAATAATAATAGTAGGAAGAGGGGTACTAATAGTACAAGTGTCCATGTCTTCAACAATGTCCTGTGCGGAAGAAGGTGGTGGTGGCGCCAAGTCAGTTTTCTACTTGCTTCGAAGGGTCATGTGTTTCTTTTTTCGCTTGGGTGACGAATTTGGCTCATCAATATTTTTAAACTCATTGAAAAGAGTTTGGTATTTATTAAATTTAGCAGAAAGCGAGGAAAATTCCCTACTAATGTCAGAGAAGCCTTGCTTCGTCTGCTTAAATAATTTGTAAAAATTTATGTCGGTCAACCTACATTTCTCACAAGACCAACGTAAGCCTTTACCTTCATGAACGTGGTCTGCTACTCGACCTGACACGCCTGCACACTTGATATGAACAGCGTTGTCACATAACCAACATGACAAAAACCGCTCGGTATCACCCTTAGTAAAGCAGCCAGGTTTGGTATAAATAATTTTAAGTGAAAATATGAAAATTTATTTAAAATTAAGTAAAAATAATTGAAATTAAAGAAATACTTGTAAAAGAAAAAGAAGAAATGTAGTGATTTCAACAAGTCGTAAACTAATAATGTTTTAATTTAAAAAATGATTTAGAAAAACCAAATACAAAAAAAAATAATAAGAATAATATTAATGTATAATTAATTAATGAAAAGTAAATAAAAAGCAAATTTAGTATTTAAAATAAACTATGCAGTATGCCAACACTGATTAATTCAGAAGTGACTAAAAGTATGCAAAGTTTTTTTAAATATATGGTAATAATTATTTCCACAATTTAAGAAACACTGTAACTAGGCAGATGTCTTAAACTTCAGATAAACAAAGCAAACAAAAGAAACACTTAAAATGCAAATAAATATATGTTAACAACAAAGTTTGTTTAACAAAATAAATGTGAAAAGTTATTTATCTTTTATAAAAACCTGAGCACTGAACACTTAAAAAAAAAAAGAGTTGGCTGTGCCCTGGACACACCCGTAGGTTTTGACGTGACGAAGTTTCTTGCTGTTGTTGTTAATGTTGATGTTGATGTTGATGTTGATGTTGATGTTGATGTTGATGTTGATGTTGATGTTGATGTTGATGTTGATGTTGATGTTGATGTTGATGTTGATGTTGATGTTAATGGTTATGTTGATGTTGATGTTAATGGTTATGTTGATGTTGATATTGACATTGATGTTGATGTTAATGGTTATGTTGATGTTGGTGTTGATGTTGATGTTGATGTTGGTGTTGGTGTTGGTATTGGTGTTTGTGTTGGTGTTGGTGTTGGTGTTGGTGTTAATGTTGGTGTTGGTGTTGGTGTTGGTTTTGGTGTTGGTGTTGGTGTTGGTTTTGGTGTTGGTGTTGGTGTTGGTGTTGGTGTTGGTGTTGGTTTTGGTGTTGGTGTTGATGTTGATGTTGATGTTGATGTTGGTGTTGGTTTTGGTGTTGGTGTTGGTTTTGGCGTTGGTGTTGGTAATGGTGTTGGTGTTGGTGCTGGTTTTGGTGTTGGTGTTGGTGTTGGTTTTGGTGTTGGTGTTGGTGTTGGTGTTGATGTTGATGTTGATGTTGGTGTTGGTATTGGTGTTGGTGTTGGTGTTGGTGTTGGTGTTGGTGTTGGTTTTGGTGTTGGTGTTGGTGTTGGTGTTGGTGTTGGTGTTGGTGTTGGTGTTGGAGTTGTTGTTGGATTTGGAGTTGGTGCTTTTCGTTTAGCTTTTTTTTTTGCTTCCCCATTGGTTGTGCTCTAATTTCAATTAATCCAGCAAAAGTGATGCATATGCGTCACATCAGGCGGTTCCCTGGGGGTTTTTGACACGCCGTCAAATTTTTTTTTTATTTTTGTCATATGCCCGAAGACCTCACCTTTCTTAAAATTTACCGTTGCACCAGTAGTCACAGAGTTAAAAATCCATGCAACGTTTTTTCATAGCTGTAGCATTTTTACTGCATTATCTGATTGCATCCCTGAAATCATGACAACAAAATTTTGTTTGTAATTTAGTTGTGAAGCGCAATAACACATCCCTGCTGTCGTAAAACAAAATTTACTGTAGCACTCCTCCTGAGTGAGTAATAATTCCATGCAACGATATTACATTTCTGTTACATAAGCTGCTATATTCACGACCTGACGACGCCGGAATTTTTTTTTTATTTTTGTCGTAAAGCCATGTATAAAAACTTAATTTTCATTTTTAAACTTTTATCGTAGGTTATATACTCATTGAGTAAAAATTCAATGCAACGCCGCTGCATGAATGTTGCGCTATCGATCTTTGAGCGGCTCTCTCAGCGTCCCCATGATGTCAGAAATTTTTTGTCTAATTTTGTTGTGAGGGCTTCCAGTAGGCCTTTATTGGCGTATCGTATTTTTAATCCTAGCACTAATACTCAGCGAGTAATAATTCCATGTAACAAATTTTCAGTTGCGTTGCTTACGCAGCTCCCACTACGTCCCTATGCCGTATTAAATTTTTTTTTTGTTTTTTTAATATAGCCAAAGAATTAACCTTTACGGTCATACTATTTTTTTAATCATGGCTCTTACACCCAGCGAGTAACAATTCAATGAAACGCAGATGAATTTTTAAAAAATTAATTTTTCAACTTTTTTGGAAACTAGAGCAGTATAACGTAACTTCGTCACGTCAAAAACGAAACCGATCTATTTCAAGACGATTTTAATTGAAAAAATAAAGATTTTAGAAAATTTTTTTTCAGAGATAAAAAGCGCACAACTTTTCAATTCAAAATTTAACATTGATGGAACAACGACGTCATGTCAGCTCAAAAAACAATCCAGCTGACATCCTATCGAGAGTACTTTAGTAGTCTGACAAAGTCCTACCAAGTATTTAAGCCAATTGCAATCTTTGGTTTTACGGACCACTATTTTTACATGGAAAATAAACTATGTGGCCACCAAGATTCAACTCCGCATTGGCGATTTCAACCAACATGGAAAAGAAACGGAAACCTTCACCAGTAGCCAGCAAGAACATGGTGTTCACATTAACCAAAACTGACGGGCTACTAAATGAAGATTTTGTGTACAAAATTAACCATAGAAATTCATTCCGCACACTTCAAAGAATTATGGGATATGTCCTACGGTTCATAAGTCACACTAATTGCAAAATGGAGTTAAGACAAACCCAAACGGTACTTACTCCCACCGAGCTTGATCATGTATTAACTGTCATTTGGGCCTATTCGGCCTATTCGGCACAGAATAAATCTGTTATTCTGTTGCTGTTATTTTCTGTTACACGGTGAGACCGCCAAAAAGTTTCAGCCCAAATTCTTGAAAATTCCGAGAGAGGGACATCTTGTGATTATATCGCGACCTGTCCGACCAATTCCATCACATTTTTTTTTTTAAAAATTCTTAAAGTTAAAAAGTAGGAATTCTAGTCTTACGACTTTTAACAATTTTTTACATATGTTTAGGTTGTGAGAATTTAAAAACAAAAAACACTTTTGTTCAATAGAATTAAACGTTTAGTTTAACAGTGCCAAGAGATTTTTGAAAAAAATATATAAAGTGGGTTTATCGCAACGTCAATTTTTCAAAAATTTTGTACAAATGCTAGTTCTTCTTTATTTTTTTAAAAATGGTAACAAACAAAAATCCTTAATTTTTTTACAGGAATTATTAAAACTACTAAGTGCCTTTCAAAAAAGTCTTAGATAACCGTAATCAGTTGAAAATTGGAAAAATGGCAGAAGTTTTAAGGTGTTTTTAAATCGACAATCATCGATATTTCTGATATACGTTCACAGCGTTCAAACTGCTGCCATTTAACCAAATGATAACGGATTTTGCTCATACATGGCTTGTTAGAATGCACAAGCTAAATGTCACATTTTGCAATTTTAATTTTTTTAGAAAATAAAAAAAGGCGATATTAAACAAGATATCACAAGATTGTTTTGAGATTCTGAGTGTCTTTGCGATTGAAAAACTACTTTTTTGTGCTATTTCATTTGGAAGTCTGTAATTTGAATAGTGAAAAGTGCATTGCGTATTTTCCAAATTATTTTCGAAGGAAATTTTATTAGAGCTCTTTGCTGTTGTTATATCCTGCGGAAAGTAAAATATTGTGTCCTTTGAGCAGATCAAAAAAGTGAAAAGTGTGTTCAGACTATTTACTGATGCAATGTGTTTACCATCTGTTATACTTTTCAGACTTTTTTATTTATGATGTGCGATAAAAATAAACACTCTTTGTTAAGTGTGTGTTAGATATACACTAAAATCATATCGTCAAGCGATTTCAGATGAAGTTCAAAACGCTTATAGAAGTTATTTTGACCTTGATATGCAAAAAAATGTTTCTTGGACACCCAATTTTTTATGTTCCTTGCAATACATTATGTTGGCTTTCATGAAAGGCTTCAAGAAAGTAATGCCATTCGGAATACCTGTGATTGGAAATCTGTTCATCGTCATGTTAAAAGTTCTGCTACTGTTGTGTCAACGAAAAGGTATTGAAATTCAATCGAAAAATGCAGAAGTCATACGTGTATCAAGGACCCTATGTTCGTATTTCTTCCCATACCACATTCTGAGGAATTGCCAATGCCACATCCAGTTACACAAGAAAACACACCACCAAGTCGTGTCACTGATTTTATGGAAGCGTTTAATCAGCTCAATGTTCGAATGTCGATTAAAGTACTCTTTCTGCATCATCATATAGATGTATTCAAACAGTAAATTCCAACCAAGTCTGATGAAGAAGGCGAGCGCTTCCATCAAACGACATAAACAAGGGAGGACCGGTTCAAAAATAAAAATTTGCAATCTTTTATTGTTAATTTGTGTTTGTTTTTGGCAGTGGCTAAGGCGTTGTGAAATGACATTCAATCAAACATACATTCAATCAAAATTTGAACCTTTATCCCAAAAAATTAATAAAACTTTAATTATTCGCAGTCATAAGATATAATAAAAAAAAAAAAATAAATAACTGGCCATTTCAGCCCTTGAAAGGACTTTGACCTAGCTTCTTATGATCAATTGTGTTGTGCGTGTTATTAAGTTTGTACACAATTGACCGAGAAATGCACCTACAGGCCCTACGCCGATTCCGAACGGCGATGAACGGAATGTTCTTATTCTCAAGAAGCTTTACATGGCATTTTTATTACTCTCTGAGGTTTGTCATTGTCTGCAGAGAGGTGGCGGCCGTACAGAAAAATGAATTTAATTCAAATAATTTTCTGTCGCTGCTGGGGTTCGAACCTGGGTCTCCAAAGTTCGTTGACATAGCGGCCTCACACTTTAACCAACTACGCCACGGACGCCACAGTCGTAAGATATCGTCTTTTTTATTTTCTACAAAAATTAAAATTGCAAAATGTGACATTTAGCTTGTGCATTCTAACAAGCCATGTATGAGCAAAATCCGTTATCATTTGGTTAAATGGCAGCAGTTTGAACGCTGTGAACGCATATCAGAAATATCGATGATTGTCGATTTAAAAACACCTTAAAACTTCTGCCATTTTTCCAATTTTCAACTGATTACGGTTATCTAAGACTTTTTTGAAAGGCACTTAGTAGTTTTAATAATTCCTGTAAAAAATTAAGAATTTTTGTTTGTTACCATTTTTAAAAAAATAAAGAAGAACTAGCATTTGTACAAAATTTTCGAAAAATTGACTTCGCCATTGCGATAAACCCACTTTATATATTTTTTTCAAAAATCTCTTGGCACTGTTAAATTACACGTTTAATTCTATTGAACAAAAGTGTTTTTTGTTTTTAAATTCTCACAACCTAAACATATGTAAAAAATTGTTAAAAGTCGTAAGACTAGAATTCCTACTTTTTAACTTTAAGAATTTTAAAAAAAAAATTGTGATGGAACTGAGAGGTCGGACTGGTCGCGATATAATCACAAGATGTCCCTCTCTCGAAATTTTCAAGACTTTAGGCTGAAACTTTTTTAAAGGTCGAATCGGTCACACAGTGTTATCAATCGTAACAGATGTCAATCATAAAAGATCTGTTGAAATTGGTATTCAGTATATCGAACTTTTATGGCACCCTGTTATCAATCTTCGAAAATAAAAATCTATTACAATTCCGTTAACTTCTGTTATGAAACATCCGATTGTTGTAAATAAATTTATTCATAGTAAAAAAAATGCAAAGCGAAAATGTAAGTTAAGGGTTGTTTTAGGCAAAAGCTAATTATAAATTAAACAATTTTTTTTCTTAGGTATATTTCAGTCGTCTTTAAATTCGCTGCTGGTACTCTGACGTTCATAAGTAAGTCGAAAAAAACGCAAGCCAACAAAATGCAGCCAATTCATGTTGTTACCGGCGCTGCCGGCCAAATTGCTTCTCATATTGCATTTGCTCGATATTCCTCATATGGTTGGTGTACTCGAGGGTGTCGTTATGGAATAGCCGATTGTGCACTACCTCTAGTACGTCAAGTTGTACCAACAACTGATCCAGCTGTGGGCTTCAAGGATGTTGCCGCTGCCTTCATGGTTGGTTCAATGCCATGTAAGTGCGTAAATGAAAATTTATAAGATGCAGGGCCAGTCGGTGGATCTACATGCACGAAAGGATGTTAAGGTTCACAGATTGCTGTAAATTTTTCGACTAAATTCCCTGATGCTACAAATGAGACAGTGTCCAAAAAATCATTCTGGGATGCCAACTTACTGCAAGGAGAATTTGGTGAGACCGTGCAAAAGCTTGGCACTGCAGTGATTTCCGCACGTAAGATGTCTTCTGTCATGTATGCCGCTAAGGCTGCTTGCAATCATATGCACGATTGGTGGCACGGCACTCTTGCTGGTCAGTACGTCTTAAGTGTCATTTCGGATGGCAGCTATGGAAAGTCAAAGGATTCCATCGCATTCCCTGTTGTGATCTCAAACAAATAAAAAAAAAATACTTAGAAAAAAAAAAACTTTAGTAATAATTTTAAATACACCTTATATTTCAAACGCGCAATGGGTGTTGGCTAAAGCATTTGTATTTTGTATTTTATACTAAAAGTTTATAGATGTTTATACTGTGTTATGAAAACTATAAATGCAAGTTTAAGAATAAAATGTTTTTATAGAACTTGAATATTTAAAAGTATTAAGAAATGATCTTCGACTGGGCCAAAAAACCAAAGTCTTAACCAGCCAATAAAATGTTTATTTGTAAAAACATTTTCGTCATAGTTTAAATAGAAAATATTCGCTTTTGTGTTTTGATAAAGTTACTTTGAATGGGATGGTTGAATTTTATACTCAGTGTACATGTTAAATATCAAAGTTTTTATGCAAAATTGCAAGTTGAGTGCATATTAATAGAGATAAAAGATAAAAACTTAAATATCGAATTTCGTCATCACAGACTTTAGATGTTCCACGATTGGTTTCAATTTGTTCATGAGCAGTCGAGCATTCGCCTTGTCCAACCGAAATAGCTGCCCGAAGCGCACATCAGGAAGCTCAAATAGTTTGCTTTGAAGCCACAACTCTAGCAGAGTTACTCGATGGTTTCTTCTAAAAAATATTAAATTGACCACAAACATATGCATATATTTATAATTAACAATTAGTTTACTTACATTATTCGCCTTTTTTCGGCATTTCTTATTAATATTCTCAAATAGTCACTTTAAAATGTCACTTTAACATAATTTGTTGTCATAAAAGACTCAAAAATCGGTCTGTTATTCAGTTATAGTTTTAAACAGATTTCATAACAGATTTTGGAATAGATTTTTTGACAGTTCGATTTATAACAGATTCATAACAGATTTTGTCATGCAGAATATGTATTTAGAATGCATAACAGATTTTTTGACAGCTAAAAATTTGTATGCGAAATTATAACAGAATAACAGAATTTTTTCATACAAAATTGCGCAGAATACGCCCAATTGTTAGAGCAATACAGACTTCTGATTTCAAGGATGAAATAACACATTTGAAAAATACGCGGAGTTCAAAAAGACAAGCCCTTTTAGTAGTTTGTCACCATTTGTAGACGAAATTAACATTCTGAGAGTTGGTGGACGCTTAGATTACCATTCGATGCTAAGCATCAAATGCTGCTGCCATATAACGATCATATAACAAAACTATTTTTGGTTATGTTACATAACGATTATATGCACTGCGGTCCACAGACCTTGCAAGCATTATCTAGGCAGCAATTTTGGATAATCAATGGCAAGGACGTCGCACAAGGTTGTGTTCGCTGTTCCAAAGCAAAGCCAAGGTTTTTTCAACAAATTTTGGGTAATCTAAACCAAAAGAACTAAACCAAGTGCAATGATATTAAAACCTATGACGGCGATATGATGCAATGGAGAATAATATATAATTGCTAAGCATCTATCCTTTCAACATCGCATAACTTGGGAAAATCTTGATTAATTAAATAGTTTTAACGTAAATGATTGTTTTTTATTTCAATTATTAAATCTTATAAAAAATAAAAATACGCAATTTCAATTTGGTTTGTTGCTAGCGGACGTGTTTTCGTCGTTCTGAGTGCCTATGTACTTTAAAAGTCAATAAACCCTCGTAAAACTAACTTTAAATACATCAAAGTAGCTCACTTGTATTTTTCTTTTGTGCAGCTAACACAGTGCGACAAAATAGAACGAAGTTGAAATATCTGGGAGATAATGATATTTTTCTGGTAGGCCTTGTTGAGTTAAAGAAAGTTCTTTACTTCAAATTTGCCGGACACCTCAAAAATCTGGAGTTATGGTCAAAAAACCGATTTTACCTATCTTTGCCTACTTATTGGCGTATAACTTACCTGATTGCTAACCGATTTTAAAAATTTAACCGGATCCTGAAAGATGATACTTGACCCTTTCTAACGATATATATGTTGCTTGGGAAAACTTGAGAAAGCTGTGTGTATTTACTCTGCAAATACAGCTTTTATCAATTTTTTTCACTTTTTTCAACTTTGACGATTTTTCTATACACTAAATTATATTAAGACCACACTAGTCATGTACGGATTCATAGAAAAAAATTATTATAAATTTTAACGCAATTTAGATTTTAAAAATTGGTCAGTAATTGACAAAGTTATTTTACTTTTCATGAAAAGAGATTTTTTTCCAAAAATATATTTTCGGTATGACAACTCAAAAATATTTGCTTGATCTTTTTTTTTTTTTCTTTAAGTCGGCATCATTAGTTTCGCGTTGAATTGACAGCAATACTTCGTAATCATTTTAATTTTCTTTTTTCCTTCAAAATGTTTGTCTTAAAGGGGTGTTTCCAAAATTAAGTGAAGCGAAAATAAAATGAGCTAAAAATGTATATTTTTTCATATCTATTACTTTTCAATCTTTTTATCTTTATGAACTTAAGGTATTTTCATTGGACCTCAAATCCGAAAAGTCATGAGAGATACAAATTTTGTAAGGAAGTTAAATTTCGTGGAACAACGTGCGTGGAAGAGTTTTGTTTCGCTGTCCACTAATTTCCTCGGAAACCATAGAAGCCACAACTATGTAGCAATTGTGAATGAACTTTTATGTGCATATGGTGCAATGGGATGCAACATGTCCATAAAAATTCATTTTCTCCATTCGCATTTGGACTTATTCCCAGAGAACTTAGGCCAGTTAAGCGATGAGCAAGGAGAACATTTTCACCAAGAAATGGCAACAATAGAAAAACATTTTGAAGGAAAAAATAATATTAAAATAATTTCGGAGTATTCCTGATCATTACAACGCGAAACTAATGATGCCGACTTTAAAAAAGAAAAGATCAAGCAAACATTTTTGAGTTGTCCTACCGAAAATGTATTTTTGGAAAAAAATCTCTTTTCATGAAAAGTTGAATAACTTTGTCAATTACTGACCAATTTTTAAAATCTAAATTGCGTTAAAATTTATAATAAATGTTTTCTATGAACCCGTACAGGTCTAGTGTGGTCTCAATATAATTTAGTGTATAGAAAAATCGTCAAAGTTGAAAAAAGTGACAAAAAATTGATAAAAGCTGTATTTGCAGAGTAAATATACACAGCTTTATCAAGTTGTCCCAAAGCAATATATATATCGTTAGAAAGGTTCAAGTATCATCTTTCAGGATCCGGTTAAATTTATAAAATCGGTTGGCAATCAGGTAAGTTATACGCCAATAAGTGGGCAAAGGTAGGTAAAATCGGTTTTTTTACCACAACTCCAGATTTTTGAGGTGTCCGGCAAATTTGAAGTAAAGAAAGGTCTTTAACTCAACAAGGCCTACCAGAAAAATAGCATTATCTCCCAGGTATTTTGGACTGTCGCACAGTGTAATGTAATAAAACGTGTTCTACAACTTTAGTTTTTAAAAAACTATTTCACGTTTTTAATATTAAATTTTTCAAGTTGGCTATTTAACATTTTCATTCAACACCCACTTTGTTGTTACATAATAAACTAATATCAACTGATATATAACCAAAACACCGGTTCGTTATATTAAAAAGAAATAATAAATAAAGAAACACACTTGTCCGTCATACAAATACCTAACTACTGCTGCTGTGTTTTTCCTGATCTTTGCATTTCTGCCACCCACACTCGTAATCTTCTGCTGACTCTCTCGTGTTTCTCGTGTGAAATGGAGGAGCTGCTCAGTGCAAACTTTAGAAATGATATGCGGCAACTGGAAGATCGTCTCCTCTCACACTATAATAATTCACTCAAGCAGCTGTCTGAAGACATTGCAAGTGTCGAAACTAAAATAGTGATAAAATTGGAAAATGAAGTGTGCGCTCTTAATCCGGCGTATAGCGAAATGGAAAGAAAAATTCTCTTACTGGAAAAACAGTTGAGTATTTCTCAATTTATTTTAAAAGTATTTATTTCATGCGTTTATAACCCAAATCGCACCTGCAATTTGGATCCCATATTCACGTCATTGTCTAATTGTGCCATTGATTATCAACACTTTGTGCTATCTGGCGACTTTAACATAAATCTACTTTTAAATGACAATCTCACAAGCAGTTTTCTCGACCGTATCGCTGAAGTTGGACTCACTGTCGTTAACACAGTTATGCCCACAAGGTTTTCAAACAATTCCCCGCCAAGCCTGCTAGATATTTTTATAGTATCGGATGCCTCATCTGTCTTGCTTCTTGGTCAAATATCATTTGTATCTGATCACGACCTCCTCTTCTGTACGCTGAATATCTGCCTTGCATCCGTTGTTCCCATAACTTACTTTTCATACCGTGATTTTAGGTCTATTGACAGCAGCTCTTTATATAATGATTTGTCAATAATAAACTGGATATATTGTTGGTTTCTACACTCAGTCGATGAAAAGTTAAACTTTTTTGTTGAAAAAATCAATACTCTTTTCGACTCTCACGTTTGCTTACGTACGCGACGCGTCATTAATAATATTTGTCCTTGGTTTACCAAGAATGTTAAATTAGCACTTAAGAAACAATCAAAGACCTATCGTAAATGGAAGCACAACCCCACTGCATTTAACTGGAATGAGCACAAAAGAGCCAGAAACGAAGCTTCATCTGCTGTTAGGCTTTCCAAGTCAGCATTTTACAAATCTAAATTGCGTCGTGCTGTTCCTTCCAAACAGTTGTGGAAAAATTTAAAAAGCATTGGAATTTGCAAAAAGGACATTGAAGCTTGTAAAATAGATATTAATCAGCTGAATGATTATTTTGTTGCTTCCTCTACTTCGAATGATATGAACACAACCGATAATGTTGATAGAGATAGTAATGATACCGAACCTCCGAACGAATTTCAGTTTAGGGCAGTATGTGAACTCGATGTATAACCAAAATAAAATCAAATGCATCTGGGTAGGATGGAATTTCCATAAAGTTTATTAGGATTATCTTGCCTCATGTGCTTAGTCCGCTTGTCCACATTATAAACCACTATTTTACAACATTGCGTTATCCTGATATTTGGAAGGTGGCGACTATTACTCCTGTTGCTAAAAAACCAAATGCTTGCAGTTCATGTGATTTCCGCCCAATAAGTCTTTTTTCCTCGTTATCCAAGATATGTGAGGCTCTCCGTCCTTCGGGTTTCCGCCCTGGGCTCAGCTGTTCTACTGCTGTGGTTAAAATACTTGATGACATAAGACTATCCTATGATTCGGGTCATTTGACATTGCTTTGCTTGCTGGATTTTTCTAAGGCCTTCGATACCGTCAGTCATTCTATCCTGTGCAGAAAGCTTTCACAAATTTCTGGTTTTCTAAACATGCTGTCCGTTTATTGAGAAGCTATTTGGTAGGTTGGTCTCAATGAGTTCGAGTGGGAATAAATGTATCTCTGTTAAAGGACACATCTAGTGGAGTACCTAAAGGCTCAGTACTAGGTCCGTTGCTATTTACAATGTTTATAAATAAGTAAGTAAGTAAATTTCATTCAGACTTTGGAACAATTACAATGAAATAAGCAGAAGTGACAAAGAAAGAAAACATAGAACAGCAAAATTAATTCTATTACAAGACAGGAAAGCATGCAGAGGCAAGGAAAATGACAAAGAAAATCAAATGTTTGCTCAAAAAAAAAACATGTTTAAGTTACGTTGATGCGAAATCTTATAACACTTAAAGCTAACTAAAAATAACTAAAATTACAAAAAAGAAAAAAAAAAAAAAGGAACAAATATTTACATACATATATACTTACTTGCTTACTTATCTGGCGCTTACAACCGAAGGTCGGTTTTGGCCTCGTATAAGAAATTGCGCCAGCCATTTCTATTTTGCGCTTGCTGGCGCCAGTTGGAAACACCAAGTGTAGTCAGGTTATCCAACACCTGATCCTTCCAACGAAGATGTGGGCATCCTCTTCTGCGTTGACCACCACCGGGCACCGAATCGAATATTTTTTTCGGTGGAGCGTCGTTTTCCATTCGCTCAATATGACCTAGCCAGCGGAGCCGCTCGATTTTAATGCGCTTAACTATGTCTATGTCAGCGTACAGCTCATACAGCTCGTGGTTCCATCGAATTCGGTACTCGCCATTGACGCAGATTGGACCGAAGATCTTACGAAGGATCTTTCTCTCAAAGGCTCACAAAGTCTTTTCATCAGAACTGCTCAACGTCCAGGTATGTGCTGCATATAATAGGACGGGCATGATTAGTGACTTATAGAGCGTGAGTTTTGTTCGTCGAGAGAGGGCTCTGCTTCTCAATTGCCTACTCAGCCCAAAGTAACACCTGTTGGCAAGAGTTATCCTTCGCTTTATCTCAATACTGACATCGTTGAAAGAGTTTACGCTGGATCCCAGGTAGACGAAGTCCTTAACAACCTCGAAGGAGGTGTTGTCAACAGTGACGTGGTTTCCAAGACGCTGGGACTGTTTATTTGTTGACACTAGGTATTTCGTCTTATCTGCGTTCACTACAAGACCCATTCGACTCGACTCTTTCGCTAACCTGGAGAATGCTGCACTGACTTCGCGCGTATTATGGCCAATGATATCGATATCATCAGCATACGCCATAATAGTTTTATAGAATATCGTGCCACTGCGTCTCAAATCAGCAGCTCGGATGATCTTCTCCACCATTAGGTTGAAAAAGTCGCACGATAAGGAATCACCTTGTCTGAAACCTCGTTTGGTATCGAATGGAGGAGTGAGATCCTTTCCAATTTTAACTGTGCTGCTGGTGTTGCTCAGTGTCATTCTGCAAAGACGGATGAGCTTTGCAGGAATACCAAATTCAGACATGGTGAAATATAGATGATTCCTTATTGGACTGTCGAAGGCGGCTTTGTAATCGACAAAAAGATGGTGTGTGTCGATTTGTTTTTCTAGGGTCTTCCCCAAGATTTGTCGTAGCGTAAATATCTGGTCTATGGTGGATTTACCAGGTCTGAAGCCACACTGATAAGGTCCAATCAGCTGGTTTACGATGGGCTTCAGTCTTTCACATAGTACGCTCGACAGAACCTTATATGCGATATTCAGAAGGCTTATCCCACGGTAGTTGGCGCAAATTGTGGGATCGCCTTTCTTGTGGATTGGGCAGAGCACACTGAGGTTCCAATCGTTTGGAATGCATTCTTCCGACCATATTCTGCATAGAAGCTCATGAATGCATTTAAGTAGAGCTTTGTCTCCATTCTTGAAGAGCTCAGCAGGTAAGCCATCGGCTCCTGTGGCTTTGTTGTTTTTAAGCCGAGCTATAGCTTTCAAGACTTCACTATGGTCGGGCAGCGGAACTTCAACGCTGTCGTCCAAAATTCCGAATTCTGGAATATCATCTCTATTGGCGGGATTGTTGTCGTCGTCGCCATTCAGAAGCCTAGAGAAGTGTTCCCTCCACATCATCAATGTACTCTGGATATCTGTCACTAGATTCCCATTTTCATCCTTGCAGGAAGAGGCCCCGGTCTTGAAACCATCGGCCAGGCGTCTTATTTTTTTCGAAAATTTTTCGGACCTCATTCCTGTCACCATGCATCTCAATTTTCTCGCACTCACGCATTTCCGCTTCCCTTTTCTTTCGCCTGAAAATGCGTCTTTCTTCCCTCCTCTTCTCTTTGTATCGCTCCTTAGCAGCACGAGTTACAACCGACTGCAGGGTAGCTTTGTAGGCGGCGTCTTGTTCTACAGTGGCGTCGCAGTGGGAAATATGATTCCACTGCGCGCATATATCGTCGATCGGAGGAGTGCTTTCTTGAAGCAGGAGTGAGAGTCGAGTAGCGAAGTCTTCGGCTGTTTCTTTGATTGCAGCTTTTCGACGTCTAGCTTTCTCTGTGCTGGATTGCGCGCATTCTTGGTTGCGCACAGGCGTGTACGGATCTTGGCTGCGACAAGATAATGATCCGAGTCTATATTGGCACCACGGATCGTGCGTACATCTAAAACACTGGAAGAGTGCCTTCCGTCAATCAAAACGTGATCAATTTGGTTGCGCGTCTTTTGATCAGGAGACAGCCAAGTTGCTTTATGAATATTGAGATGCTTGAATCTAGTGCTACTAGCGACCATGTTTCGCGCTGCGGCAAAGTCAATCAGCCTCATTCCGTGATCGGAGGTATTGTCGTGGAGGCTGAACTTTCCGACTGTTGGACCAAAGATATTTTCTTTTCCCACCTTGGCGTTGAAGTCACCAAGCACATACATATATACACTAAAACATAATTAAGATAAAAATCAGCCTCTATATACATTCGGGCTAGCTTTACGGCAAAATTCATTTAAAGTAAAATCTATATTTTCATTAATTATTCCAATTGCAGAAATATAATTTATATTTGACCAATTAAAATTTTTTTGCGAATCAAAAACAAAATTAATTAAATCATTTTCTAGGTAAGGTAATTTATTGACACATTTTTCGATGCGAAAAAGTAAAGAATTAATAAATAAAAAAAAATAAATAACTGACCATTTCAGCCCTTAAAAGGACTTTGACCTAGCTTCTTATATCAATTGTAAGTAAATATAAACGAAAAAATTAGAAAAACGTTTAGTGAAGGATTCAAAATCCGATCTACACATAATCTCAAAACTTTACGTTCAAATTTTTCAAGATTTTGCGCGACTGAAGGGGAGATAGTGAACCAAATCGGAAAAGCATACATTAAAACGGAACGTATACTAATTTTATAAATAAGTAAGTTAGTATTAATAGGCAAATATTATTTCTAAGTAGATTAGAGAACATACCTAAAATTTTTCTAGCTTTGTTCAAATCAAATTAATAATCATGGTAATCATGATTATTAAATCTTAGGAGATTGTTGAAAGAAACTCCTTAATATTTAATAACATTTTTGAAAGGAATATCAGAACCACAAAGAGATATTTTTAGATTTTTACTTTGAGGTACAGTACTTCTATGACATTTGCCAGAAGGATTTCTGATACAAATAGCTTCCGATTTGTTTGTATTGATTTTAATTCCCCAATCTTTATAAAAATTATGAATTTTTTCCAAATGGGGTCTAACCAAAGCAAGAGCTTCATTAGGAGTAGAGCCATGAGCATATGCAAGTGAATCATCAGCGTATAAAATACCTGTGGATCCATTATGCATACGAGGAAAGTCATAAATAAATATGCTATATAAATGTGGAGCCATAATAGAACCCTGTGGGACACCACTTTTAATTGCACCAAGATCTGAAGAGATGCCATCAATATTAATGAAAAATTTGCGATTGTTTAAAAAACTACTAAGAATTTTTATAAAGGATGGATTAAAACCAATTTTTATTAATTTAGAAATAATACCAATATGATCGAAACCAAGCTTTATCGAAAGCTTTTTCTATGTCCAAGCCCAGCAAACTATATCTCGATAAAAAAATTTTACGATAGTCTAACGAGATCGTTACGATGTCTTAATATACAAATACGCGATATCGTCCCGATAGTACAGTCAACAATAGCATTTCGATATCATAACATAACAAATTTCTAGATATCATTATGATATTATAATAACGATAGCATTGCGATATAGTAACGATATCTATATTAAATAAGTACTCGATATCATCACGACAGTATAAACACGATAGCACTGTGATGTCGCAAGAATATCTAGATTCCAAAAATGATCGATATAATTTCGTTGGTACCGATATTTAGATGAAATAAACATCCCTAGGTTACGTACGCTTATATTATTATGATGAGAACCCAAGAGAGGGGTTGTTGTGAATCTAAAACATACCTACTGTAAGCATGTATGATAAATGTCACTTAAATTTATAGAATTATATAACAAATTAAAATTTGTTAACTCTTTATTTTTATTTTGTACTTTTTAGCCTTAAAGGTTTGTTTAACCCGCATCCATCGTTTACATCAAATGGATGCAAATTCTTGAAACACATTCATATATTAAAAACAAATATGCATATTTAAATTCAGAATTTTGGCTACCTTCCTAAAATATCAAAATAAACAAGTGAGCAGTTCTACAGTTAGAGATAGTCTTATACTTATCGTGCTAGAATAGTTAATAAATTGAAAATATTCCAATGAATAATATTGTCTTTTTGTAGCTGCATCAAATTGATGCACAACGTACTTTTCGCTTCTAGAAATTTCCGATGGATGCGGGTTAATACGACCAAAACCGCCTAAAACAACATATTTACTAACTTGTAGGAGGTGATATTTTCCTAAATAACCTCGTACTCGAAAGAAATGTGATGGAAAAATTTTAGCTGAATCGACCTAGTAGTTTAGAAGATATAAAGCATTTTTATTGATTGAGGGCGTTTAATGGCGTGTGGCCAACATTTTTCCTAAGCCTCATCTTATACTTGAAAGAAATTTGCTCCCAAAATTTAACTTAAATCGGCATTGTAGTTTCGGTGATTTAGCATTTTTATTAGTTTGTGGGCGGTAAAAGGGGGCGTCCATTTCAGCCCTTGAAAGAACTTTGACCTAGCTTCTTATGATTAATTGTGTTGTGCGTGTTATTAAGTTTGTACACAATTGACCGAGAAATGAACCTACATGCTTAACGCCGACTCCGAACGGCGATGAACGGAATGATCTTATTCTCAAGAAGCTTTACATGGCATTTTTATTACTCTCTGAAGGTTTGCCATTGTCTGCAAAGAGGTGGCGGCCGTACAGAAAAATTATTTTAATTAAATTAATTTTCTGTCGCTGCTGGGATTCGAACCTGCGTCTCCAAAGTTCGTTGACACAGCGGCCACGCACTTTAACCAACTACGCCACGGACGCCACCGAACTTATATATGCATCTTTAATTTCAGCTTTATCAGACGCCAACAGGTCGAGAAATCGTTTGAATATTTTAACGGACTGGCGGCCGTGGTGCAGTAGGTACAGTGCGTGATCCATACGCCAGAGAACCCTGGTTCAATTCCATCTGACACAGAAAGTTTTTTCAATTGAATTAATTTTTCTGTTCGGCCGTCACCTCTCTGCAGACAATGGCAAACCTCAGAGTGTAATTAATGCCATATAAAGCTTCCTGAGAACATGCACATTAGCGGTTCGGATTCGGCATGAAGTAGGTCCAGTTCTCGATCAATTGTGTTCAAACATTTAATAACACGTACAATACAATTTGATCATAAAAAGTTCGGTCAAAGTCCTTTCAAGGGCTGAAATGGTCAGTTTATTTTTTTTTTATTTTGACAGAAAAATAAATTATAAATTAGAATAAATTATAAATAAAAATAAAATTATAAAAAGCAAGTTATAAAATTTAATTATATTTTTTCTATATGTTCCAATTGGTATTTTATTGGTACTTTTATTAATTAAAGTTTTTTGTTGTTATTACAGGAAACAATCTTTCAAATCAATTGTTTTGATTTATTGATTATTTCTATACTTGAATTTGCTTGCTGCCATCAATGGTTACCATCACTATATAAATATATATATAATTTACTTAAAAATATATAAATACAACCATAGTTTTGCGTTGTAGTGTTTATACACATATAAAATACTTGAATTTATTTTACCTTACATTTATGTTTTGAATTTTAAAAATGCTGCTTAAAATAAATATACTTCAAAAATGTTCATGTTTAAAATTCATTGAAAAAATTTGTTCGCATTTAAAAGTTTGTTAGCAAATGCTGAAGACGCATTTTAACGGATGATGCTGCGAAACATTTTTGTTGAACAGGAACGACAGCTAAAATGTCAGTTCGAAAAATTGCAACAACACTAGAAATATAAAGTATGTCTTACATTTTTTATTAATTTTTTAACTTTTTAATTTCTACTAATTTTTTGCAGGTGCCTTTAGAAACAAGTACCCGAACGATTCAGCTACAGTTTTTGAAGAAAAAACAAAGAAATTTTTTCTTTATGCGAGCGACAGGCAAACGAAGGTTAACAAATAGCGCTTAAATGCTAAATCAAGGGCTTAGGGTACAAACCAGAGATGGGGGTTTTGCAATAAATGGTGAGTGCACTCAGCATTTCACTACCACTAAATATATTGAAAGAAATTCTATTTTTCACTATTTTTTTGTCAGCTTAGTGATAGTGAAACATCTCTTTACTATCACTAGAGATTTTAGTGATAGTGTTGTTTTGTTGCACTACAACTAAATTTAGTGGTAGTGACTAAATCTGCACTGCACTCAAATAGTGCAAAATTTGAGCAGTCACTACACGAAAGCTGCAATTAATAATGTTTGCACTCAACTTTCATATAGTACCTACTGGTTTTGAAATTATTTGAGCCAGACTCCAATAAAAGAAAATTCTTTAATAATAACATAAAATTTTCTAAATGGGCTAATTTTTGAAATTTTAAATTTATATAAGTGCAATGATTCAAAATAAACTGTTGAACTTTTCTTTCAATTGAGTGAAAACTTTCTGTGTTCCACTACCATTAGTGAGGGTATTTTTTTTGCACTATTAATTTTAGTGCAAAAAAAAGCAGTTGCACTATATGAATTTTAGTGAAAAATTTTTCACTATCACTATCACTAATGTATAATGAGGCTTATATTTTTGAATTGATTGAATTGGAAGTAGTGAATAATTTTATAATATCAGTACATGTCAGCTGAAGTTGAAAATTTAGTGCACTACCCCCATCTCTGGTACAAACATAGTGCAAGCGTTTGATCATTTCGTTGCTGTGCTGTCTTGAAAAACACATTAGAGCAATAAAGTACGCAAGTCATGCATCTCTTTTACCCCGATGTGTTTTTCAGCACAGCACAGCACAGCAGCGAAACGCTCATATGCTTTCTCTATTGTGATTGTCGATTGCAAGTAGAATAGAACACAATCGATTGAGTCGATTAAATTTAATTTTGGTATTGTGTAACTCGATCGTCAAAAATGTAGACTCTTGTGCTTACTGAATTTTAAGCAGATGTGGCTTCTGCATTAGCAGAACCAATCGCGCAAGTTGCTTTTTTTTTGGCTTACAATCTTTGAACTTTGAAAAAAAAATCTTTGAAATTAAATGTATTTCATCTGTTTCTGTATATAGTTAGTACTTAATTTTCATTAAATTATTATTATTTATTTATTATTATTTAATTATTATAAATTAATTTTTATTAATATTCTTTTCATTACGATAAAAATTAACGAAAATACAAATTTTCATTTTCTTGTTATTTTTCTTAATACTAATCGAAAACTTAATGACAATACATAATTATTTTCAAAAAATATAGTATCGAAACGATATTATTTGCAAAATTATTTGCAATATCGTTTCGATATCGCAATTAATATGTTCTCGATATCGTTTACGATATGTCAATTTTTATCGAAAACAGAGCTCTCATCACGTATGATGAGAATCGTTTGACGATATCGTCTTGACGACAGTTTAACTTCACGTAACTCTAAAACTGTAGTATCGTCTTTACGATATCGTTTTGCTTGCTTCATGTATGGCTAACAGCTGATCATCGCTATCGTCTGAACGATTGATTTGAAACGATAGTAAATTTGATATCGTCTTCGCTTACTGTGTTATTTATAATCGTGAAAGAAATAAAATTTAAATGTTTCGGATATGAAATTTCATTTTTTTTTTATGAGCGATGATAAGTGTGAAGAAAAAACAAAATTGCTGCGACAAAGATAAAAGATAAATCAAATCCTTTATCTCTTCCAAATAAAAGAGTATGTATGGTAAAAATACTAATTTATTTATTTTTTGTAACAAATTAAGCTTTGTTCAACGCTTTCGCTTGTCGAAGGAGCCATTTTTGTCTGTATTAAAAACAATTGACCTTCAAAGTGAAAATAGTTCGAATGCGATGGTTGTGAGTATATTTGTTAACTTATAAGAAAACTTAATCAAATTATAAATTTTTTAAATTGTTCAACAGAATTGCGATCATAAAATGCGGTTAATGGCAATAAATGGAAGATTTACCGAAAGTTCGCATCATTCCTTGATGTAGAGGCATTTAGAGATACTTTTATAGATGGTGCTGTAGGGAATAATCACTAAATAAAAAAATATTTCAAGTAGTATTTTATTGAGAAAAAATACGTTTTTTTTCATTCTGAAATGATTGTACAAAAATATAGTTGTTACAAATGTGAAGTTGCGAATCTGAAATCCTTACTGTTCAAGATATCAAAAAACACCAAATTCCTATTATTTGGCGTGGATATCATTATTGTTCTTGTTACTATATTTACCTAGTCTTATTTTTGTGAGGAGAACAAATTTGGCAATTTAGCACAGCATATAGTTCCAATTAAGCAATGGGATGTAATAGTAAAAAAAATTTAATTTTTCAGATATGCAACTTCACATACATATATAACGACGATATAAAAAATTCTTGTTGAAAACTGAAGTGAACTTTTGTATGCATATCTTTAGTAACTTAAATCATTTATATTTAATATTAATTTTCTCAAAATAATGCTAAAACTATGTTAATGTTACACGAAAAGTTTCAAAATGGAATCTTTATGGGTTTACGAGATAGAGAACCTTATGTGCAACAGCGCACACTGCACGTGCAAGCCGAGCAGTGTTTTTTATAAGTTCGGATCCTAACCGGTCGGTTTATGCATGCGCTAATTGCGGTGCTCTATGGTTTTCAGTGACTTTTAAACTTAAAAAAATGTACGATGAACGAGACGATAACGATAGTCTTACATATATGAATCAAACTGTTGACGATATCGTCAGATAGTATCGTTTGAACGATGATCGTTTTGAAAGTTACGTGATGAGAGCCCTGCACTTTCTCGACATCATAAAGATATCGTCTCGTGTACCGTTCTCGATAGAAATTATCACCTGTGCGATATCATCTCGATATCGTAACGATATCGTTTGGTTTGCTAGGAGGAGACTGCTACTGTACATTTACGTTGACGAAGATTTAGAATAATATCATTTTTGAATTTTAATAAAGCATGAACCGTTGAATGTTGTTTTTTAAAACCAAATTGAAAATCAGGAATATATTGACCATTAACACAAGTATATAATTTATCTTGTATAACTCTTTCAAGAAGCTTTCCAAGATTAGATAGTAAAGAAATTGGTCTAAAATTGTTCACCTCAAAACAATTTGCTTTTTTTTTGAATAGGAATTATTTTAGCAATTTTCCATGAATCAGGAAAATAGCCGTTATTAATACAGTTATTGAAAATAATTGCAAGAAAATCAAAAACAATAATAGTAAATTTTTTAATAAGAAAATTTGAAATACTATCAGGACCACATGATTTTTTTCCATTAAGATTTTGAGTGAAAAGACGAATTTGATCAGAATTAACGAAATGTGAATTATCAGAAGGTGAGGATGAAGTAAAAGAGGGACTGAAAAGATAAATAGAAAATGGATAAGAATCTCAAGTATTGTGAACTTCAGACTCTAACACAAAAATATCGGATCTTTCAGGAATTGTTTTTTCATAAACTTTTTCAAAGTGAGATTTTAAAATTTGAACTTTATCAGAATTTTCAGTATAAAAATTACTGTCATAATAAATTTTAGTACAAAATTTGCCATTTTTTTTTAATTATCTTAAAAATTTCTTTATAAGCAGTAGGACCAGGTTTTATAAGTTTTAATCTCTCACTAAATTCTTTGGCTTTATGAATTTGTACTTGTTCTTTGATTAATATTTTAATAAGTGAAATTTGAGCTGCAAGAAGTTTATATTCTTCTGAAGTTCTATTGAAGTTAGAATGAAATATTTTCTTAAGTCTACGTTGTCAGCGATTTTTAATTTTAAATAAATTTTTAATTGAATCTGGAAGAGAAGTATTATTAAAAATTTTGTATTCAATTAATTCACTATGTGAATCTTTGACCGAATTAATGGAAGAAGTTAGGAAATTAATATGAGAGTCAATTTTAGAATTTTGTAAATTTAAATTATCGGGAGGTAAATGATTTTCAATAACAGAAGCTAAATCATTACGAAAAACATTCCAATTTGTATTTTTATAAGAAACAAAAAATTTTGACTGACATAATTCAAATGTGATATCTTTTAAATCAATTTCTAAATAAAGTGGAAAATGATCGGAAAAAGAAGAAAGACTATTAATAGAATAATTTGGATTAAAATTATCTAATAAATTTGTAGAAATTAAGAAATGATCAAGATAAGAAGACCCATTAGGAAATGAAGGAAAAATATCACAAATTCTTGAAAATTCAAGAGAGTGATTTTGAAGCCAATTAAGAAAGTTTTACCATTTAAATTATTAATATTGTCGTTCCAAGAAACATTTCTGGAATTGAAATCACCTCCAATTATCAAACCGTCATAGTTTGAAGCACGATTAGCAATAGAAACCAAACCATCAGCAAATGCACCAGGTGAAAAATTACAAGGAATATAAGTTGAACCAACTAATAATTTTTTTAACTCTATTAATCGAAACACAGATATCTAAAAATATATGTGGGAAAAGAATATTAGATAAAGAAATAATAGAAAATTTTATATTTTTTTCTTTATAGCAATAGAAACACCTTGAGAACTATAATCTCTCAAAAAATTTTAATCATTCAAGCGTATTCCATGAGATAAATGTGTTTATTGAATGAAGCAAATATCAATTTTATTAAAATCAAGAATTTTTTTTAATTCAATAACTCTACTGGAGTCATAGTGACCTAACATTAAAAGACAAAAATTTTTTAATGTTAGTCCCCATATTTAACTAAAACTTCATTCAAGAGTGAAGTACACTCTTTTATAAGGTCATCTTTAGAAAGATGATTGATATTTTTCAAAAACTTTTCGATTTTTTGCTCGAGCGTTTGTTGCTCGGATTGAGAATTTGCTTAGCAACTTTCAAAAATTATTGAAGGTTTATCAGAGTTTGAGAGAGAAATTTTAAGAGGATCACGACACAAAGCTTCGTTAAAGGCTTTAGCAGAATCAAAAGAATCATGATTAGGCAGGGATTTAAAAAGGCTGGAGAAGGATTGTCCTTTAACAATTGACGAACGACTAGTAACAGCTTCTCGGACATTAGAAAAAGCCAATTGTTGTTTTGCTCTAGTTTCAGAAAATAAAATTTTTTTATTTTTAATGAAATCCTTGTAAAAAGAACAGTCTCTCCAATTGGCAGGATGACCAGATGTACCACAATTAATACAAAAGGGTTGAATCTTTAGACTAGAATCTTTATTCAGAGAACACTCTCCAGGTTCATGATTGGACTCACATTTTACCCAACGGTAAGATCTATTGCAATTTTTAGCAATATGACCCCATTGCTTGCATTGCACCTCCCTACTTCTTGACTTTGGGGATTCCCATGAAATAACTTGGTGCAGTAATTTTTTGATTTTGGATATTTCACCAAACTTTTTTCCTGGAAAAAGTGTTATTAAAAACAGACCTGTATCAAAATTATTTTTGATAGGAGAAGGAGTTTGAAATTTTGCAACCTTCTCTACAGTATCTGGGATAATACTATCAAGCTCCGATTCAATGTCAATGAGGTCAGTAAGGTAGTGCAGACCTCGAAGAATTAGACTTGTTTGTCTTAATTTTTTCGGAGTAAAGGAGAATGACTCAATTTTTTGAGCCTTATGTAGGTCCACAATTTCCGAATGAAGGTTCGAGTCCTTAAGATAAATTTTTGATTTATTTTGGGTAACTTTTTAATTTTGAAATCAAAATTTGGCTTCTAAATTTTGAATTGGTCTGCTAAATTTTTAATGTTGATAATAATAACAATGATTGGGGGGCAAAATTTATCTTTGGAGGGTGCTGCCACATCGATAATGTCTGAACTTACCGCTTTTTTCTTTTGTTTTTTTTTTTGAGATGCAGGTGTCGCTTTAAAAGTTATATCCGCCAGCGGGGCAAAACGATTAGATGATGAAAAACTTGATAAATCAACAGCCTTCATTGTGCCTTTATTCGAGCGTTTGGTTCTCTTTTTAGCGATAGAACCTTCATCGTCAGACTCCGGCAACGGCGTATTATTGCAGATAGCATCATTGTAGACAGATGAAGACGACTTCTGGACAGGATCAAAATCAGTAACATCTTGAGCATCAATATTAGGATCAATATTATTTGGATCACCCGGATCTGCTTTATTCAAAGCTTACTCGGTTTTTTTCTGTTTATAAATAACATCTTTAGTAAATGTCACCACGTCACAATGCATTCATATGCTGATGTCCTCTAATTGTACATATCCAGACCCATGACCTTTGATAAAGATTTATGCGCTAGAGTCAATGAGAACTTAACTATAGTATCAAATTGGGCTACTGACAACATGCTTATGTTGAACCCCTTGAAATCCTACGTGTTACCATTCTCAAAAAAAACCTTTAACAATGAAGATCTGCCTCCAATTCTTCTTAATAACGTTAAACTGAAACTACTTTTTTTTTTTTTTTTTTGGATTCGCCCGGAGGTAAGAAATCTTCATAGATACGTATGATCCGCGCCATACGCATGCACGATTTACATTCTAAGAAGTTCCCGGATCAGCCGGACTGAATAGAATGCACCTACGTGCTAAAACTTACCACCTATTGGCAAATAAAAGCCTCCACTAAGCACAATTGCTTGGCCTTTCAGCGGAAATCAAAATTAAGTAAAGAAACATTTTAAATTTGAGTATTTTTTGTGCTTATGTAAACATCATAAACATCATCGAATAAAATCACAATCTTCATAATACGAAGATATACAAGACAACATCCAAAGTAATTCACCAGACCATACATAACCGCGTTCATAACTGCTGTCATTCGGCTTGGGGCTACTGTCCAACCCAAGATCCTACGTGGAAAAGAGATGCAACTCTCAAACACCAAACCAATACCAAACATAGCACAGATATACAAGTATATATTGTGCAGGCACAATATATTTATATATTCGGGTCACTAAAATAAGGGAACACCGAGCTAAAGTTATTATTTGGATATGCATTTGGGCCAACGCAGGTAAAAACTTGTATGGAAAAGAGATAAACTCTGACGCACCAAGCCGAGAGACACGGTTTTCATGGTCCCATTTCAAACTTGGGAAGCTATAGAAATAAAGATCTAAAATAATTTAATGAAAAAAAAAAATAAAGCAACGAAACTGAATAAAGCGAAAACTTAAAGTATCTAACATATTCGATGATGCTTATTTGTTAAATCGTAAAATCTACACAATTATCGCGAGTTAAATTTGTTAAATCGTAAAATCTACACAATTATCGCGAGTTGTATTTGTTATCACAATGAATGTGTTAACTATTCAAATGTAATATCATTTTACGTTTTAAGACATCCACCGAGTCAGAAAAATTTATCAAGTTCAAGTTACCATTGAAATCACTACACATACATCGGAAAGGGTCGTGAAGGGCATAATTAGAAGTGCACTGACTCAACTTAAAAAGCTGGAAATGTCTGGCTCCGCTCCTAGGGATGTTGAAGTTTAATAAAGAAAGAAGGTATTGTGAGTCTATATCGCCACTGAGAAGTTTGTATAAAAAGGAGACATTGAGCATAATTCTTCTGCTTCTTAAGGAAGGCAGGGAAATAATTTTAAGGCGGGTTTCATAAGGGGGTAGGATAATGTTGGGGTTCCAACGATAATGTAAAGCAAAAAGTAAGAATTGTTTCTGGACCGATTCTAATGCATCGATGTGGACATTGTATTGAGGGTTCCATATAACGGATGCATATTCAAGAATTGGTCTAACAAGGGGGAGGTATAAAGTATCTTAGTAGTGAAAGGATCGTTGAATTCTTTAGCCCATCTTTTAATGAAACCAAGGACACCTCTAGCCTTATTTACGACAAAATTAACTTGAAGATTGAAACGAAGTTTAGGATCCATAATTACACCTAAATCAAGAAAACTGTGTACAATTTCTAAGTTAGTATTTTTTATAGTGTAATTTATACTATTAGCAATTCGACGTGAGAATGTCATTTGCTTACATTTTTTTAAGTTTAATTTTAAAAGGTTTAAATTACACCACTCCACTAGACTATTTAAATCGGATTGTAAGAGTTGTTGTTCTTCAGGCGATTTGCAAGTTAGAAAAAGTTTTACGTCATCGGCGTACATTAAGACGTTACAGTGTTTTATTACAGAAGGAAGGTCATTTATAAACAGTAAAAATAAAACCGGACCAAGATGACTTCCCTGAGGAACACCTGATGTGACCAAAATATTTTTTGACATAGAATTCTTATATAAAACTTTTTGCGAACGATTCGACAAGTACGATTTAATCCAGTGTAATAGTTTGACGGGAAACCCAATTAGATGAAGCTTTTTCAGAAGAAGATAATGATTAACACTATCGAAAGCTTTGCTAAAGTCTGTATAAATAACGTCAGTCTGTCGTCCTAAAGTAAAACCTTTAATGACACGCGTAGTAAACTCCAAGAGGTTAGTTATCGTAGATTTTCCCTTTAAAAAACCATGTTGAGAGGTGGAAATGGAGGAAGATACGACGTGGGTTATTTGATCAGTTATAATTTTCTCAAATAACTTAGGGATTGCGCTTAGTTTTGCGATACCTCGGTAATTGGAAACATCAATTTTTGAGCCAGATTTATAAAGAGGTATTATATAAGATTTTCTCCATATATAGGGAAAATGACCACTGTGCAAGGATGTGTTAAAAATGATTGATAGGGGAGAACACAAACTAATAGAACAATGTTTTAAAATGCAGCTCGGTATTTCGTCAGGACCAGTCGTAAAAGTAGATTTAACTTGTCGAAGGTAATGCATAACTATATAAGAATCTATTACGGGGGTTTCAAAAGAGTTAACTGGTGGTAGGTAGGGATATTCAAGACTCGTGCTCAATGGTATATCGGTGTAGGTTGTTTTAAAGAAGCTTGCAAACATGTTGGAAACTTCGATGTCGCAAGATGCTTCTTCATGATTGAATTTCATAAGAGGTGGGAAGCTGGAGGTTTTTCGTTTTGAATTGACAAAAGTGTAGAAAAGTTTCGGATTATCTTTGAACTGAGTTTTTATTTTGGCTATATAGGCTGAGTAGCATTGTTTATTTAATAGTTGATATCTGTAACGACAAGAGGAATAGCAAGCGAAATCTAAATTAGAGCCTGACTTTTTATATATCTTAAATAAGCGGTTTTTGGAATTTTTTAAAGACTTAAGCTCACTAGTTAACCAAGGAGGGTTTAAAGGCTTGAAATTACTATTTTGTTTTGGCACAGATAATGAAAAGCAATTTTGCAAGGTATCATTGAAAAACTGCACTGAAGATTCGACATCATAAAAAGAGTACGAAGACCTATTATTTAAAATTGGGGACCAGTCAATCCGCGCGAGAAGAGCATTAAGTTTAACATAATCTGTTTTTTTAAAGTTAAAAATTTTATTATTTCGCGTATTTGGAGCTAATTTATTTTCACTTTCGTTGGCAAGTAATATTGTTATTTCAAGAGTTGGATGATAATCATCTTCCGGAACAGAAACTGGGTTTGAACGACGGAGATTTACAGAAGTGCATCTGTCTACAAATACAAGGTCAAGAGATCTACAATTTTTATTAAGAATATTATTAACCTGTTGAAGACACAGATCAGACAACTTATCTAAGAAATCATTTATCCAATCAGAGGCAGAAATAGGAGTAAGAAATTCGAAATCATCGGACAAACTCCAGGACACGGAAGGTAAGTTGAAATCACCTAAAACAATGATAGTATCCATATTTTTAAGCATATTATGGACAATTTCGATGGCATTAATATGGTTTAAGTAAATTAATAAATCACTTTTAGGTGGAATGTAAGAGCAAGTAAGAAAAATAGTATTATTATTAAATTTAACTGTAACAGTTTGTAAGATTACCAATCTTGGATTCCAAATAAACTCTTCTTTATCCCGCTGTGATTAAATTAATTCCTGTGTTAAAAGAGTTTATTATGTTCTTCGAAATCTGCGGATGATATCAAGTTTTGTTCCTCTCGAAACAAAGAAAAAACTGGTATTGCAACTGTTGATGCCAATAATAACTTACTCAGAAGTCGTATACTGCAATCTCGATTCTCGGTCGTTCCAAAAGGTTCTAGTCTCCTTTAATAATGCAGCCCGCTATGTAAACGGTTTAGGAAGATTTGATCATATCTCAGACCACAGTAAAAAAATACTTGGTTGTAACCTACAAGCAAGACATATCATTTTTCTGCACCGGATCATTTACACACAAAGACACACAAATGAAATTTATTGAAGAAACTGAGAATCATATTATAGATCAAACAGGAAGCAAAAAAGACTTAGTTTTGTGGAAAATATTTTCAAAAAGCATGAAAAAAAATAATTTTTCCAACATTTTGCTTCATAAGCACCACAAAACTTTTCTTAATAAATTTTTTAAAAATTTTTAATTGTTCCACAGGTCTCAAGCAATAATTTGGCTTTTACAGATTGAAAAAAATATCAATTAGTCGACGAGTTATAGCCAAAAAACCATATAAAGAATATGCTGAAAATCGGCATTTGACTGCAAAGTTCGAAGGTCGATTAAAAAACAATTCGAACTAACATAAACAAACGCCGCGATACGGGTCTTCTAATTTAGCCTTTTTTTTGACCCCTCACTCTCAGAATAGAAATAACTTTTGCTAACCTGAATTTGTTCCACAGTGTAATATAAACAATAATTATGTAAGTAGTTTTAATTATATTTAATGCAAATTTTCATGTATCTTAATGTTGTTATCTCCACTGTCATAGCGGCATGTAAAAGATAAAATTTTATGTCAACAATTTTTCTAAATAAGTAAAAAAAAAAAAATCTTCCAGCATCCAGAATAACTCCAGCACTACCATTTCTTAAAACTGGAGTAGACTTTTGTGGACCTTTCTGGATACATTACAAACTTCGTGGTAATAAACCGCATAAAGCATATATTGCCATATTCTGCTGTTTCGCTACAAAGGCTGTGCATCTAGAGTTAGTCAATGATTTGACAACCGAAGCCTTTATAGTATCACTAAAGCGTTTTACATCTCGACGTGGGCGCTGCGATACATTATACTGCGATAATGCCGCCAACTTTGTCGAAGCCAAAAATAAATTGCAGGAACTAAACGACGCCATATTTTTAAATATTTCTCAGAAGAAAATCACCAAAACATGCAGCGACCGTGGAATCGACTTCTAGTTCATCCCACCTCGGCCCCCGAAACTTTGGCGGACTATCGGAGGCGACCGTGATATCAGCAAAACATTTATTACTGCGAAGCGTTCAACAGAATCCCTTACATACGAAGAGCTTGAAACTGTGATCATTGAGATTGAAGCCATTTTAAATTCTCGACCAATAGCACAAATATCCACAGATCCAAATGATTTGACTGCTCTGACACCAGAACATTTCTTGATTGGTGAACCACTAACTGCAAAAGTCGATATAAGATCACCACAGTCCGAAATGTCATTGGCAACAAGATTGAAGCTAGTATCGCAGGTTAAACATGAATTCTGGAGAAGATGGAATCTCGAATACCTCAACCAATTACAAGAAAAACGAAAATGGAAGAATCATTCACAAAATGTTCGAGAGAATAAAATGGTTATTATCAAGGAAGACAATGTTCCTGTCATGCAGTGGCCTCTTGGCTGAATAGTAGAGGTAAATACTGGACCTGATGTAGCAGTGCGTGTTGTTGACGTAAAAACAGCAACAGGAATATGGAAACGAGCAATCCACCCACTAGCACCACTTCCTGTAGAGTCTGCCCCAACATCTGATCCAACATGGCCATCTCACCAGAATCATGAAGAAGAAGAAGAAGAAGAAGAAAGGAGTGAAGTTCCAACTAAACGAAAGAAATTCTCCAACAATTCACTGATCACAACTCTTGTAGTATCTTTACTGCTGCTATCAATGATACTAGCAAATCCTGTCGACATTAAAAAATTTGAAAATGGTCCTGGAATTTATTCTGAAGATATTTGTACAGCACATTTGGCGACTGTCGAATGGAAAATTGTTGCGTACTATGAACTTACTCCGTTCTGGGTCGAACTCGAAGCTTTCACTAATGGAACATTAGCCTATCAACAGCTATGCAACCAATCACGCCAAGGTTCAGGCTGCACAGCACTTGCCAAACATTTCCTGCACACAAGAAAGGAATTACAATTGGACAACGAATTGTTAATAAGGCGACGCAAGACTAGAGCTGCTTTAGACATTGTCGGAAACAAAGCCAATACACTGTTTGGTGTTCTTGATTCTGATTATGCCAAGGAAATGTCAAAAACAATTAGCCAACTACAAAATAACGAAGAGCAGATGGTCAACATTCTTAAGAAGCACACCTCCATTATTGATTCGATAATTAATATAATAAAGCAAAATTAAGTCAATGCCAAGTCCTTATGTCATTAGGGCTACAGTTGCCTCTCATAGCTACAAACTTACAACAGATCCAAACTGCCATTCGAAATGTCCTCACCGCTACCCATCACGGCAAAATAAGCCCATTGCTACTATGTCCTCAACAATTAAGCAATGAGATAATCAACATAAAAAACAACTTGCCACCATCAAAACAGTTGCTAATTGAAAAAGATGACCTGTTGCATTTTTGCAAATTAATGACATCAGAAGGAGGAATAGAAAATAATCATGTTATATTTGTGTAAAACTCCCACTTATGGGTCAGGAACGTTTCAACATTTTTCGAGTTATACCAATTCTGATAACAATTAAGGCAGATACCAAACTTATGGCCACAAATCTTCACAGGGACCATTACTTCCCGATGTTTCTCACTGAATTCGAAGCATGCCTCGTAATTCATGTTCAAATAAACAATCCATGTTTAACAAGGGATCAAATGCCTTCTCCTGCGAATTCAATAAACATTAGAACATCGGCAGATTGTAAACTCACCAATTTACATGATGATTTCGTATGGACTCAACTGAACCACAAAAATCAATGGATCTACGGGACTAAGGAAACTAGTCAAATGAGCGCTGTATGCGGCATCAATGCTTTTCAAATAAAAATAGAGGGATCTGGACCACTATCACTAGACTCAGACTGCATAATAAAACATAACGACATAACCATTCAAGGACATTTTGTCATCAAAAGCACAATTCATTCATCTTACTCAAAACATGCAATCTAACAGCAGTGGCGTTTCCCAGCGAAATCTGGAAGATCTTCAACTCTTCTTCCGATTCTACAACAAAAACCCTGAAACAACTTATAGCACTACAAAATGTCTTGAAGTCAGGAAAGAGTTCAGAGCTTCCAAAACTGTCGCTGTCTACCAATATTCATCATTACGCAATCAGCTATACAGCCCTTATTATATCAATCACTAGGTTTTTTTTCCGGCGCGCGTTGCTGCACCCAACAATTATATCGGAACATAATAATTATATTCGAAACTTTTCTTAGACCCATAGTTTAACACCACTGTTATTTTCGACTGCCCGTTACAGTTTCCCAGTTACAGTTACAGTTTAAATAGTAACTCCATTTTGATTTTGTATGTAAATACTGCTACTTTTACTTTCGAAGCTATTCGATTAAGAAATTTTAGTTGTATGGGCGGAGCCACACCCCCTTATATTATGCCCAACCCAGTTTTCTAGTAGATGGACATTGCCCAGTTTTAGTACAGTTGCCGACAGTTAGCATACAAACTAAATTACCAAAATGTAGCCAAATCGACGAAAACCGTAGGAAATATAGAATTTTTATTGATTTATGGGCGGTTAGAGGGGGTGTGACAGAAATGTAAACCATCTTGTGCTTGAAAAAACTGTACTGCCAAAATTTCAGCTCTATCGACTCAACAATTTTGAAGTTTCCAGCCATCACACAGACAGCAATTTATTTTTGTATATATATTTTGAATAAAGATTATTGGCTATAACTTTAGATTGGTAAGAGATACTAAGATAATTTTTTCTAATAAATTAATTTTTTAGCTTGTATATTTTTTCAAAAATATAAAAACACAATATTGGAAAAAAAATATTGTTCGAAAAAATCAATGTTTTTTGAATCACAGAAATGGTTTTTAATTTTAATTAAATTAATTAATTTATTAATTTTTTGCGTAAAATTGAAATAACCTTTGCTTATAAATGTTATCATTTTTAAATGAAGTTGAAAATTTGCGAATTTGAATTTAAATTATTTTTACAACAAAAAAAAATTTTGAGCATTTTTTTGAGGAAAACTCCAAAATTTCAGACCTTTTTTGAAAAAAATATTTAAAATATTTATACTCAACTAACGGTATTTTTGCAATAAGGTTTTCATAGTACTTTGATGAAGCTTTAAGACAAAAAAAAATTTAACAAAATGTATAAAAAAGCAGCGGAGATATTTGAATCGAACGTCACAAAATTAAATTTCTGATTGTTTTTTTCTCATTTTTGAGCACGATGTTGCATTAAATGTATCGTTGTTGTAAAATTTTTCATAGTTTTCAAGATATGTTCATGTTTTTTATATCAAAATAACGGAAATTTTTTAGTTTCACTAAATTTAAGAAATATTTTATATATTGTAAATATTTGCACATGTAACCTAAGAAAACAACTAAAAATATGCGATTTTGTAAAAAATTTGGACTACAGCACCATCAGGTGTTCAAGGTGGTTCAAAGAAGATACTGTCAAAAAACTCATCGTACCTGAAAACTACTATATACCAATGTTTATTCTAATCGCATGAGCGGTTTGGGAGTTTTAGGTGGTTTTGTATAAAATTTGTACTATAGCGCCCTCTGGTGTTCAAGATAGGTCGAAAACGATAGCAGCAAAGCACTCAACGTACATGAAACTCACTGTATACCACTTTTCATTCTAATCACATAAGCGGTTTGTGAGTTTTAGGCAGTTTTGTAAAAAATTTGTACTACAGCGCCCTCTGGTGTTCAAGGTGGATCAAAATTGATAGCCCACAAACACGCACCGTACCAAAAACTTCTGTACACAAATTTTCATGGTAATCGTATGAGTAGTTTAGGAGCCTATTGCGGTCTTACAAACATAAGCTCCTTTTTTATATATATATAGATAAATAATGGCAAGCTGTATTATCTGGCAAATAAAGCTGGTGCGTTTAAAAAGGAACAACCCATCATCATAAAGCCAATACCAAGGCCCAGACGACACCTGTCCGAATTTGTATATTTGAATGCGAGCATTCAACGCGCGGAAGAATGTACAATAATTGTACAACAACAACAACAACAACAACAACATAGGCAACATACACATTGTTGACTTACTTTTGTGTATTATTAAGTTTGTTGTTTTCCTTTTATATATTGTGAATTTTGCATGTTTTTTAATTGTTTACATTATTAATACCAAATAGGCAATATTTATCATGAATTTAGGTTTTGTCATTTATTGAAGTTAATGATAAGTAATTAATACTTAATTTGTTTAACGAAGCAATATGCTTTAAAGCCGATACAAAAAACATGGACCTGGTGTTAACGTCACTTGTGGTTGTCCGGTGCTGGCACGGTAGTGTGCGTTAAGCGCTCCCGTGTTTTGCATTCTCCGAATTTTCTTTTGGGTAGAGCTTCTCGATAAAGGTTAAACTTGAGATAGGGTGCATCATAAGTAGATAAGACCTTAGTTACTAATGTAAAAGAGTTCTCTCTGTCAAAATAAACTTCCGGGTAACTTTGTCTGCATATTGGCAGTATAGGGAGGACCTTAGTAGCTTGATTGGATCACAGTGAAAAGTCATGCAAGACTACTGATGAGTTGGTGTAGCGGCCACCGAAACAGTCTGTCCAGTCTGCTGTGTGATTTGATCTATACAGAGCCGTTGTTGTTGTTGTTGGTTGTTGCCTTCATTGTTTTCATGTTGTCATGTTGTCAACATTCTTGCCCTAAAGCTCAAATTTGTTTTAAGTATAAATAATGATAGGTCATATTCAAATTTAATATTATTTCAAAAAGTTAAAAACATTTGTAAAATTTCCCGTCGGAAGATTTAAGAAGAACTCTAAACTTTTAACGAAAGTGAAACACAACTGGTTTTTCGAATAGATGTAAACGAATAGCTTGTTTTTTGGCTGAGGTCAAACTATTTGTTTGATTTTTAATTTTGTTTACATGAAAAAGAGGGAGTGAGAGGCACTCCCACATAAGAAAACACAGAAATTGAAACAACTCAACCGCTGTACAGAAAATACAGCCCAAAATATGTTTACCTTTGTAAACATGCCGCCCGCCTTGCATGACTGCAACTACCAGTCTCCTTGTCCGGTCAACACCCACCCGAAGATATAGTTTTCGGCGAACGGCATGTCTGCGGTTGTCGGCAGGCTGCATTATGCGGGAGTAGACGTTCGGACCCAGACGTATATAGACCGGCGATGATCGGTAGAAGAGCGGATCGGCTAAGTTGATGTTCGGCATACTCTGCTGGATCCGCTCGTCCAGATCCCTTGATGGGGTGACGACCTTCAACCGCCGCTCTACCCTAGCTGTCGCCTCAACTCGCTGGTTTACGCCGTGCTGGCCACGCAGAACCACGGTGCACATTTTGCAGCCATCGACGCGATAGGGTCGCAGCTTCCATTTGGCAGCTTCTATTTGGCAGCTTCCATGCAAGGTCTTGGCATGCGTGTTGAGCGAAAGTGGCTTCACGAGAAGCCATCATAAATGTTTGGAAATCCTTTTTCAAAATATTGGAGGCGCCAACAAAATTAGTTCCGTTATCGGAATATATATTTGCTGGGCAGCCGCGTCGGACAACGAATCGCGATAATGGTGCTAAGAAAGTAGCGGTTGATGAATCACTTGTGGCTTCCAAGTGAACTGCTTTAGTGGAAAAGCAAACAAATAGGCATACATAGCCCTTGCTTATTCGACAAGATCTACCAATGTAGCTCTTTATGTCGAATGGGCCGGCGCAGTCAATGCCAGTTGATGAGAATGGCCGAGATATTATTGTTCTTTCTGGCGGAAGAGCCGCCATGATTTGTGTCCCCAGCTGTTTTTTATAAATAACACAAGTTTTGCAACTGTATATGGTGGTCTTCACCACAAGAGGAGGCAGCCATCCTGCAGGATCAAAGAGTTGCGCTATTATTGAGAGGACTTCACGTTTTGTGTAGGAAGACTTGATTGTTAGGCGCTGTGCCGAAAAATAAAACTAATCAGAAGCAGCATTCCATCGCACTCCCAACGCCTTAGCACAGCTGGCGTCTTCTAACTTGAGGAAGTTTTCTCTCATAAGATGTTGAGTGGGTGTACCTGCCAAAATACTTGGATGGTTCGCAGTCCACTTTCGCATGGTGAAGCCAGCTGTAGACAATGCAGATATAAGCTGACTTTTAGCTTCAATTGCACTATCTACGTCATGGTCTCCGGCTAAAGCATCATCGACATATAGCAAATGTCGTAAGATTTCTGCAGCACGATGAAATTGGCTCTGCACATCATCTGCCAGTCGAAGCATGGTTCTTATGGCTAAGTATGGTGCACAATTTACTCCAAAAGTCACAGTTTTTAGTTCGAAATCCTGAATTATCTCATTAGGAGAATTTCTATACAGGATTCGTTGGTAAGATGAGTGCTTTGGATCAACAAGTATCTGGCGGTACATTTGTTGGATGTCACTATTGAATACATATTTAAAGAATCGCCATTTTAGGATCAAAAGTGTTAAATCTGCTTGGGAAACTGGTCCGGCGTGCAAGATGTCGTTCAAACTGGCACCATTTGAGGAGGCACTCAAAGCATTAAATCCGACACGAAGCTTCGTTGTAGCACTTTCTGGTTTCAATACCGCGTGGTGCGGTAAATAGTAGTGAGATGGATAACTCTCGAATTTTGGTGGCGACACTTTCGTCATATGATCCAGTTTTAAATGCTCTTGAAGCACTTCATCATATTGTGACTTGAGTTCAGAATTTTTTGTCAATCGAAGTTCACCTCTAATGAATTGCTTAAAGGCGATGCTTGGAGAAAATCCTATTCTAGTTGTATCTGGGAAAGTATTCTTGAAAGGTAAGGTAGCTATATACCTTCCTTGAGTATCTCGTTTGGTAGTTCTCTGGTAATTTTCCTCACAAAACTGATCAGACTCCGTTATAAGTTGCTTCTTTGAATGTTCCCCCAACTCCCAAAAACGTGCAATTTGCTGATCAATCGCAATTTCGTTATAAAACGAGAGGCATGTCGTAAAACTGGGCGAATTCCATCAAAAATAATGGCAGGGTACACATCACCACCGATGAGTACATCTATTTGATCGTTGTGGCTTTTGAAGGTCGGTGCCTGATTCTTTTTGCACACTGAGCAGATTAAATAAGATTTTAAGCTGGCTATTAACCAGAATACGTTTGTTTCCGTACCTGTCAGTTAAATCTTGCCAGGTTTTGAGCAAAGCCTTCGTTTGTCAGTGGAGATTTTCTCACAATCTCCTTTGCCTTGCCACTAGTTTTTTTATTGAGGTGAAAAAGTTTTTCCACTGCTGTTGCATGTTTGTGATGTAAATGGCCGTAAACATGTCTCTGAATGACGGCCATGAGAGGTAATCACCACTGAAAACCTCTGTATTGCTGGTTGTCACAGGCATGCTGTGTCCAACCGCCATTCCGATATCTGAAGCAGTTTTATACTTGCTTTTTGTTGTGAAGTAAAAAAATAATATAATTCAAATTTAACTTAAATCAATATATCAAAACAAATATGTTATTTGCAATGAATTTTGTATAAGAATTATACTTTATTTAATTATATTGAATAAATATATAAATTCATTTTGAATTATTTAAAATATTTTCTTTTGATTGTTTTTTTATTAAACCCAAAAACCCTATATATTGCGAATTATAATACTAGTTTAAATTTGAATCTGAAAAGAAAAAAAATTGACTAAAAACTATGCGAATGAAAAATCTTTTTAGCCAACTTGAAATTGAGCACACCAACTTTTTTTTCCCTATTTTATTATGATTAAATATATAACACAAATCAAGAAATTACAATAAATTTCTATAATTTTATGTATTTAAAATTTAAATAACTAAATTTATAATTTCATGCTCTTGAGACAATAAATAATTTTTTTTTTTGTTGTTTTAGAGATGTTGTCCCACTGTGCTGCTTTCCTAATGTTCTCAGTGCTGCGTGAACGCGAGAGTTAAACTCGGAAGAACAGTCCCACTTGGTCCAACGTTGGTGAATTTTAAGCAGTAGCTGCTGTTTCAGCTTCAATCGCTACGAATGCGACATAAAGTGGAGTTGAAAATTTCTCTGCAGTTAGCTTAAAATGCATATACACACACGAAAAAATTACTCTTCGCGGAAAATTGTTGTTGGTCAAAAAACAAAAACGGTTTCACTATGTATTTCAATTTTATAACTGAACGCACAAAAATTCGCACTGCAAACTTAAACACTTTATGAAACTTTTCCTTTGTTTTCAACTCACAATTTACCGCGAAATTCTGAATAGAATTTTTTAAACTTAGACGCTGGAATATGAAAAAACACTCTAATAATTACAAATGAAGGAGCGAGTCGCGTATTTTTTCGAACCGACGTAGCACCAATCTTGTTTTCTTAACATTAAATATTATATTAATATGAAATAAAAGAACTTACCTGTATTTTCTGGCCAAAAAAAATTAGGTCGAGCAAAACGAGAACAAAATTTCGTTTTTTTTTTTTAAATGTTCTTTTTAAAAATTTTTTCACTCGCGACCGAGCGTTTTTTTTTTTAATTTTTAAAACCTTTTTTAAAAAATTTAAGCGCGATGGTAAAAAACGGGTCGAAGAAGGACCATGTAAAATTTCCCGACGAAGATTTAAGAAAAACTCTAAACTTTTTGCTAAAGTGAAATATAACTGGTTTTTTCGAATAGATGTAAACGAATAGCTTTTTTATTTGGCTGAGGCCAAACTTTTTGTTTTATGTTTCATTTTGTTTACATGAAAAAGAGGGAGTGAGAGGCACTCCCATATAAGAAAAAACAGAAATTGAAACAACTCAACCGCTGTACAGAAGGATACAGGAAGGAAAAAGATACAGTAGTTTCGACTATGTCGTAACACAAGACGTAGAATTATTCAATTCGCTTTTGATAACATCTTTTTTAAAAACTATTTAGCAAAATATTTATTCCATACACCTGAGCATATGACATTTAAAAGAGTGCCAGAGAGGGTTAATATGTATCACCGACCCCCATTATTTTTGCAAAAGGAACATTTTTGCGTTTGACACCTTATCCCTCCGACCACTCCTTAGGGGGGCTTCTATACAAATTTTATGGTTTTTGTATATTTATGCCATACACCTGAGCATATGACCTTTAAGAGAGTGCCGGAGAGGGTTAATATGTATGACTGACACCCATTACTTTTGCAAAAGGAATATTTTTGCCTTTGACACCTATTCCCTACGACCACTTCTTAGGGGGGCTCCCATACAAATTTTATGGTTTTTGTTTATTTATTCCACACACCTAAGCATATGACCTTTAAAAGAGTGCCGGAAAGGGTTAATATATATGAACGACCCCCATTATTTTTGCAAAAGGAACATTTGTGCCTTTGACACCTATTCCTTCCGACCACTCCTTAGGGGGGCTCCCATACAAATTTTATTGTGTTTGTGCCGGAAAGGGTTAATATGTATCACCGATCCCCATTACTTTTGCAAAAGGAACATTTTTGCTTTAACACCTATTTCCTCCGACCACTCCTTAGGGGGGCTCCCATACAAATTTTATGGTTTTTGTTTATTTATTCCATACACCTGAGCATATGACCTTTAAGAAAGTGCCGGAGAGGGTTAATATGTATGACCGACCCCCATTCCTTTGACACCTATTCCCTACGACCACTTCTTAGGGGGGCTCCCATACAAATTTTATGGTTTTTGTTTATTTATTCCATACACCTGAGCATATGACCTTTAAAAGAGTGCCGGAAAGGGTTAATATGTATCACCGACCCCCATTATTTTTGCAAAAGGAACATTTTTGCGTTTGACACCTTATCCCTCCGACCACTCCTTAGGGGGGCTTCTATACAAATTTTATGGTTTTTGTATATTTATGCCATACACCTGAGCATATGACCTTTAAGAGAGTGCCGGAGAGGGTTAATATGTATGACTGACACCCATTACTTTTGCAAAAGGAATATTTTTGCCTTTGACACCTATTCCCTACGACCACTTCTTAGGGGGGCTCCCATACAAATTTTATGGTTTTTGTTTATTTATTCCATACACCTGAGCATATGACCTTTAAAAGAGTGCCGGAAAGGGTTAATATGTATCACCGACCCCCATTACTTTTGCAAAAGGAACATTTTTGCGTTTGACACCTTATCCCTCCGACCACTCCTTAGGGGGGCTCCTATACAAATTTTATTGTGTTTGTGCCGGAAAGGGTTAATATGTATCACCGACCCCGATTACTTTTGCAAAAGGAACATTTTTGCCTTAACACCTATTCCCTCCGACCACTCCTTAGGGGGGCTGCCATACTAATTGTATGGTTTTGTCGATAAAACCGGAAACTGTCGATAAATAGGTAGCAATTTTAAGCAAACAAAAACATCAAATGCTGGCTTTATATTTCTTGTAATTTGTAAAATTTATATAAGTTAGAGAGTTCTAACATGAATTTTTGTCGCATTGAGGATCAAGCAGACCAACAAGTGCTAACATCAACATTGTACGATCAGTACTTTAGGCCCACCAAAGGCTCAAAAAGTTATATAAATACCGACACCTGATCACTATCAACCACCCTACTTACCTCCGAGAATGACGTATTCTACGTCAAAAAAACTGAGCGACAAACTGACTTGCCGCCAGTGGAACAAAAATGTATACATTGAAAAGTGTCGAGTACGGTTTTTGTACAAAAAAAAAAAATCACCAATGTCAACAAACAACAACAAGCACCAGCATCAACAACAGCAGCAGCTTCAAGTGCGGCAACAAACAACAGCAACTGCAGCTACAACAACAACAAATCCACCAATTTTTTTTAAAAGAAAATTGAAAAATTCAGGTAACTTTTTTATTTTCAATATTAGGGCGCAATGATAGAAACCGAACTATCTGCAATTTTTTAATACATTGCAATAACATCACTTCAATAGTTTGGATGCTATGCGGAAAATATGGCAAACAATCAATTTTTTGCATTTACAAATATGGTGTGGGTTAATAAAACAAACATATTCGCAGTTTATATCACTAAGGAACTTTGATCATGAAAGTAAAGTTTGATAGTGTTATTCCCTACTGAATATATTTATTGATTATATTTATATATATATTTTTGGCATTATGTTCACATTTATTCAAGACTGTTCATTTCGTTTACTTTCTGAGCGTGTTAACTTGAATCTGAGCGAGATATGTATTCTAAACCATGATACAATTAGAAGGTAGGCTCACATTAGAGAGCGGGGTGAGCTAGTTGTCAATATCAGCTGGTAATTTTAAGTTTTTCTAATTATTGTTGTTGCTTTTGTGGTTTGACGTTTGTAGCTCCCTACAGTTTTGTTGTTGAAAAATTTCACATTTGAGCAGCCATTTTAAAATAAGCTTACCTTGTAATTGTATCATATTCTAAACCAAATTAAACTAAATATCAAGGCTGTCATTACGCTCACTTTTTTCACTTGAATGTGAGCTATTAACAGTCTTGCATTTATTATACTAATAAAACAGAAAAAATTACATTTTTTCTTATAAATTTGCCTAATTCACGTGGTTCATTTCGGTGAATTCTTAAAGTGCAAGTCTTATGGCTTCATTTTGTATTTCTATCCGATCAATCGTTTCGTTCACAACAGTGTGCGTTCGTGTTTTTGAAATTTGTAATCCGAACAGAATCAAACAACGAAAACAGCTGCTCACCTAGCGAACGATGCCGTAGTACAGTTACATATTTGAATGATGTATTTCTAGCGATCACTGAAACACCGAATTCAAACGTCAAAATCAAACGAATGCGTTCATGTTATCGTTGTGATGTATTCGCTGAATAGATATTTTACCAAAAAAATGCGTATAAATGATAAAACTTATTTATATAATAACATAGAAGTGCAATTTAAGTACTAAAAATTAATTAAGGCGTGGTATGTACCGAGTGCTAAATTCAAATCGTCGTCATGTGCAATAACGTAGCTTGTTAATCAAGGTTTTTTGATGATTGTATAAGGGCCATCTCTTTTCGGAATGAATTTTGAAGTTCTACCTTTAGTGGCGTTGCTTAGAACATGGGTGGTAACTAGTACTTTGGAGCCGATGTCAAAATCTGATTTCGTCTATGGTTGTTACTATTTTCCTTGTTTCGGTCCTGCATCTTCTCCTTTGATTCTCGAACGTTTCTATATATGTCGGCTATAGTTTTTAAATATGGTGTTATCTCTGCAATGAAATTTTCGGACTGTACTATTGATCTCAAATCATGTTGAACGTCATCAAGAGTGCGCATTTCTCTCCCAAATGTTAGATAAGCCACTGTGTAACCAGTGCTTTGATAGTAGGATGAATTCATCGCAAATCGTATGGCTGGTATCTTCTCTTCCCAAGATTGATGATCAGTGATAAGTTTTACTTCAGCTCCCTCAAGATAGCCTCGAAACTTATGTTCTGCCCAAAGAATTGCCAAGGCTTCTCTTTCAATGTTTGAATAGTTTCGTTCTGCATCGGTCAGAAGCCTGCTAGCATACTAAATGGGATGTTCCTCAGAGCCCTCCCCCTGGAGTAAAACTGCTCCGAGTACATATCTACTGGCATTTGTTTTCAATATAAATGGCAAGCCATCTTCAGCTTGCTTTAAGATCGTTGTGGTGGTAAGAAGCTCTTTTTTTGTGTCAAAAGCTATTTGTTGTTCTTTGAAACGCGCTGTGCAACGTGTAAAAGTACCTGCTTTAGTGTTATCAGCGTTGACTGCCATTTTTTGTTGAAACTGTTCTGTGGAAAAGGTTGCCATAGTTGATGCTCTTTTTATATAGTTAAAATCTGTAGAGCTAGCGCTGCCAAAAGGAGTGACGTCACTGCCGCTAGACGTGTTGTTGTTAGGATAAGATGAACAGTTCTTGTTTATAACCTCCAAAACCCGGTATGCTGGCACGTGGATGCTTTGAGTGATGCTAGCTGATGTTGGGCCGGTGGCCGCTGATGCTGTTGGTTGAAGATGTGATGTTTTCCAGTGTGAAATCAGAGATCCAGTCCGACTTTCGTACGTGGATGCTGTTGGTTTGAAAACTGCTTATAGATGCGATGGCTCTTGCTGATTCCGCTTTGCTGGCTGAAGATGCGTTGCTTGCATGTGTTAAATCAGAGATCCAGTCCGAATTTCGTACGTGGATGCTGTTGGTTGAAGATGTGACGTTTTCTAGTGTGAAATCAGAGATCCAGTCCGACTTTCGTACGTGGATGCTGTTGGTTTGAAAACTCCTTATAGATGCGATGGCTCTTGCTGATTGTGCTTTGCTGGCTGAAGATGCGTTGCTTGCATGTGTTAAATCAGAGATCCAGTCCGAATTTCGTACGTGGATGCTGTTGGTTTGAAAACTGCTTAAAGATGCGATGGCTTTTGCTGATTGCGCTTTGCTGGCTGAAGATGCGTTGCTTGCATGTGTTAAATCAGAGATCCAGTCCGAATTTCGTACGTGGACGCTGTTGGTTGAAGATGTGACGTTTTCCAGTGTGAAATCAGAGATCCAGTCCGACTTTCGTACGTGGATGCTGTTGGTTTGAAAACTGCTTATAGATGCGATGGCTCATGCTGATTGCGCTTTGCTGGCTGAAGATGCGTTGCTTGCATGTGTTAAATCAGAGATCCAGTCCGAATTTCGTACGTGGATGCAGCTGGTTTGAACACTACTTATTAACGCGTTGGCTTTACCTGAATGCGCGTTGCTGGCCGATGATGCGTCGCTGGCAATTCTCAAATCAGAGATCTGGTCCGAATTTCGTACGTGGATGCCGCTGATTTCAGCACTGCTTGTTGACGTTTCGCCGCGTTCTGTTGAAGTGTTGTTAGCTGACGTAACGTTGTCGTTGCTCAATGAAGCTGCGTTTTTAGCTGACGTGACGTTGACGTTGCTCGATGAAGTTGCGTTTTTAGCTGTGTGAAACTCGCTGCCGCTGGCCACTAAGTTGGACGCCAATGAAATGTTGTTTTTATCTTTACTGCGCAAATTATATTTGCGCATTGAAAATGCGGGTAGTCTTCAGCGGAAGTGAGGTTTTTTATTAATAAAATAAAACTTAAAAACATAAACTTGACAATTATGGTTAATTTTGCCTTCACAATTCTTAATTCTTAATTTGTATTGATCCGGTCCGAACTAGTCGTACTCGTATGCAATCCAGTTTAAGCGCTAAGAGTGAATGATCAATCTATGCGAGCTTGAGCTCCTTTTATACAAAAATTCATACAGGGTTGCATTTATAACATGGTTAAATTATTACAGCATTGTAGTTTTGACAGTGATGTAGTTTTTAGATAGGGTTGCAGATTTTAGCAGGGTTGTAGTTTGACAAAGCTTATAAGGGTGAACACACAGGGTAAAATAGTACTAGAGGTGCTTCAAATTTAGTTATTACATAAATTTAAATATTGAAAAAACAAGCAATATTTTTTAGCGCTTGTGAGGCAGCTGGAGGCCAATTCAAACTTTTTTTTATTGTTCTTCCAATTAAATTTTGGGCAGATCTGAACAGAAAAAAAAAATTTCAGAAAAGAATAGCAACATCCAAGCAAAAGGATGAGTTTTTATCATTGAGTTTATTTATTTTACGATTTATTGAACGTAAACTTAGAGCAAAATATTAAATTAATCATAAAAATAACAGTTTAATTAATTTCTTATAATAAAACATCAATTCATTTGAAAAATTTGATAAACATATGTTAAATATATGTTTATGTACTAAAGAAGTATGTATAAGTAACTTAAAAAAGGTCTCTCTATTTCATAGAAATTAAGAATGTACAAAGTACCAACAAAAAACAATTAGAGAAAAATAATTATCAGTAAGACTCAAATATTCAGATTGCTTCATTGCTGTCACTGTCACTTATAACCATCAGTCTTTTTTTTCGTGTTTCTGAATGGTAAAAACTTACTTTCATCACAAGCTAAAAACCGTGTAAAATCGAAAACGTGCTGAACGAGTACCGTCTAAGACGGGGGATAAGTGTATTAAACTTTTTTTGTACCACCATAGATATCAGTTTTTTAAAAAAACCACCATAGATCATAAGAAGCTAGGTCAAACAAAGTCCTTTCAAGGGCTGAAATGGCCAGTTATTTATTTTTTTTTATTTTTTTACCATAGATATCGATTAATCAAATAAAATAACTTATACATGCAGATTTACAGAGAGATCGAACTACGTTTAGAAGTACCATCAAAGAAATAAAAAAACCATTTTTTACCATACTTTCAATTACTTTTGTACTGGAGCCCATCTTAAGGTACACTTTTTAACAAAAACCACCGTAGATCTTGATTAACCATTTAAAATAACTTATGCATGCGAATTTTCGAAGAGATCATTATTTACAATATATTCGAATACTTTCGCACTGGAGTGCATCTTACTGTAGACTTTTTTACCAAAACCACTATGGAAATAGATTTACCATTGAAAACAACTTAAACATGCAGATTTACCAAGAGATCATTGGCAACATTTTTTTTCTTTTAATGAGGGTTCAGTTTTTTGCCTAATCTGATCTGCTTATAAGGTTGGTTTTTTTAAACAAAGCTTTAGGGTATCTGTCATAGGTATCAAAGCTTTTATAAAATAGTTTTGTTTTGGCATTCTTATTATTAGTTTATTGGGGCTGTCTCTTGTAAGAATAAAACAATAATTAATATGGCTTCGAATAGAACATATACAGATCAGGAACTTGTAAAATTTTATAAAAGGCAGATAAGGAACTTAAGCTAAACTAAACCCTCATTAAAAGAAACAAAAATGGTTTACCTGCCACTACTGTACATGTCTGATCTCTTGGTAAATCTGCATGTTTAAGTTGTTTTCAATGGTAATTCGATTTTCATGGTGGTTTTGGTAAAAAGGTCGCTCCAGTGCAAAAGTATTATAAATAATGGATTTTTTATTTCGAAAATTCGCATGCATAAGTTATTAAATTATTAAATGATTAATCGAGATCTATGGTGTTTTCGTAAAAAAGTGTACCTTAAGATGGGCTCCAGTACAAAAGTAATCGAAAATATGGTAAAAATGGTTTTCTTATTTCTAGCTGACACTTCTAAACGTAGTTCGATCTCTCTGTAAATCTGCATGTATAAGTTGTTTTATATGATTAATTGATATCTATGGTGGTTTTTATAAAAAACTGTACTGTAAGCCGTATCGCTCTATATGAGAAAAAAGCCCAAATGTTACCGCCTCATATAAACTATTATGTCGAGAAAATTACGGGAGTGCAAAAATTTTTTGTGGGCGTGGCAAAAACAGCCGAATTGGTTTTTTGTCTATAACTCGGTTATTTATTGTCCGATTATTAAGTTTTATACATCGTTGAAAAGGTTATAGCAAGGGCTATATTAATGTTATAAAATCTTTGAGCTCTGATGTCACCGTGTACCTTCAACATCTTTTTCTAAAATACCCCACTAATCAAAACTTTTTTGATGCAGAATTTAAGCTTGTGAAAAATTATTGAATATATGCGAAAAAAATTAACTTTTATTACTAAATAAAGAAATTATCTTGGTTGTAAGTTTCACTATATATGAACACCCTGACGGCAAAAACGAAAAGTGTATGGTGTAACAGAAAGCAACAACAACAACAACAACATACAATAACAGATTTTTTCAACAACATACACGAAGAAAAAATACAACAACAACAACAACAATGCATTATGTACTAAATATTTCAATGTGATGCTATGAAAAACCCTTTTTTTTTGTTAAATTGTTTATTGCTCCTCATTGTTTTTAAATGCAAAATAAAAATTTTTTGTTAATTTGCAATTTAAAAAAAAAAAAAAAAATAAAAACTTAACTTGAAAAATATATGTGTTCGGAAAATGAAAATGAAAGTGAATCAGAAGTATTGTCACATACTTTGTCTTGTGCTGAGGTTGTGCCTTCTACAATTGGATATGCTCCAAGCTCGATAAGCGAATTGGGGTATGAAAGAACGCGTCGCGAAATATCGTCGCCGCAACTTGTATCGAAGTATTGGACATAAAACTAAGAAATTACTCTTCGGCTAATAATTAGTGCATTAAGCATTGTTGTTGTTGTTGTTGTTGGTGTTGTTGTTATAATTATTTCTTCGTGTATGTTGTTGAAAAAATGTTCTTGTATGTTGTTGTTTTTGTTGTTGCTTTCTGTTACAACATACACTTTTCGTTTTTGCCGTCAGGGTGTTCATATGTAGTGAAACTTAAAACCAGGATAACTTTTTTGTTTTTTTTTTTATTTTAAGAAAAGTTAATTATTTTTTCGCATAAATTTAATAATTTTCCACGAGCTTAAATTCTACATCAAAAAAGTTTTGATTAGGGGCAGTGAAGGATTAATCCTAGGGAGTGAGGGGCGGCAAATTTTAGCAAAAAAACAGCACAATTTGTTTTTTTTTATTATATTATAAATACGTAATTGAAAAACTTATTTTGTTTATGTTATAAAAAAAATAATGTAAATGTTGTCCAGTGGGTTACTATTTTGTGTGATTCTAACGATGTCATGGTGTTTTATATATTTTTACTACGCCTCAAAAGATAGCGCAGCAGCAATTATTTTCGAACAGTAGACTTTGCTTTCTCTATCAATTAAAACGTGAAAAAGTCGCTTGCAGTGAATTGCTTTAGTTAAATTAAGTTTAACCCTCTCATGAAAAAAGTGCTTAGTTTGTCCAACCACTCCCCAATGTTGCCTTTAGACAACATCCTGTAGCAAACGAACCACCAAGGACTTTGAAATAATTGTCAGTTCATATTTGTGTCAAGACTTACACATATTTGTCCTCAAAAAACTTATAGCCCCGCCCATTTTAATTCGGACATAAAAGGGTTCAGTAACAATAATGGATGGACGGAAGCGGTTTAAGGCTGCCAATACTCTAAGATTAAAAAAGATTACAAAAATGAATGACCAATGCAATGTTTTGAAAAATACATCTCGTCTTACAAAAATTTTTCAGCCCCATTGAAGCTTCCAAAAAAAGCGACTGTGCATCTGGTTAACACCATTCATAAAAGAAATGTCGCTTTGCTTATGTGAAAACAGCAACCAAAATCAAGAAAATATAATAGTTCAGATGGCAAATATAATTCGAACTCACCAAGTTGAAAATATTTTCCCAAATTTGGACATTGCATTTCGAATGTTTTTATGCCTTTTTGCAACAAATTGCTTATCTGAAAGATCATTTTCAGGAATGAAGATAAAAGCTTCTTTAGAAGTTCTTATGACAAATTAAAAAGGGCACTGCTTTGTCATTGAAGGACTTTCAGTAAACTCAATTGATAATGGAAAATTTTTTGGGGTGAACAAATATACTAAAAAATTATTTACAAATAAGATTTTTTTATTAATATTTAACATTTATGTATGAAACTTTAATTTGAAGTTGACGTGTCGATATCGGAAAGAGCTGATGGTTACCATGTAGCGGTCGTCTTTCGGCCTCGGCGTGCGCCCGCTTGCTTTTCTATTCGGTCACCCTGGTTTTTATATTAGGTTTGGAGAGCGCCCTTTGAGGCGCTCCTGGTCACAGTGCCAGACGAGAAAAAACCAGGGCGGCCGACCCGCGTATGCGCACAACCGCACCTGTGGGTGCTACCGTCCAGGGCCCGCACGAGCTTGCGTGCCAGTTCGGGAAGTGGGGGGGTTCTTATCTGGACCGGTAGCACCCCTTTGCCGCACACAAAAAAAATCTCGTGCGGATTTTGGGTTTGGTGAGCTCGTCCTGTGAACTCATGTATCTGTAAAGAAAGATAATAATAAAAAAAAACAAAACGGAATTTTTATTTTTGAGTGAGAGGGGGGGCTCTGTTCCTCCACTCAACCCCAACCGCGACGCTCATGGAACTGATGTTTTGGCCCATGCCCCACGTTTCCCACCCACCGTGAGGATCCGGGCGAATATTTTGGGATCCTCCCTAGTGTAAGACTCACTTCCATCCCTTACCAAATAAATGGAATTTAGTTCATGTTTTTTTTTTTCTTTAATTGGGGTCTTTAATACACATTTATATTATATAATTATATTTATATATATTCTTATTCTATATATAATATATATTTAATATATAATAAAGTATATATTTTGTACATTTTTGTTTACATTTGTTATTTAATCGCGTATATATATTCTATACATAGTTTTAGATACATAGTTTTTATGTATAATATTTTAAGTTGTAGTTTAATTTTTAGTGTTATTTTAATTTTGATTTTTAAATTGCATTTTATTTTTAAATTATTAAATATATATTAGTTCTTATAATAGTTTTAATATTTAAGTTTAAGTTTTAATTTCAGTTTTTAGTTTTGGTTTCAGTTGTGGTTTTAGTTTACATTTTGGTTTAGTTCAAATTTGCGTTTATGTTATACCTTTGGTTTAAATTTAGTTTAGGTTTTTATTTCAATTTAAGTTTTCGTTTAAATTGTAATTTTATTTTTAGTTTTAGTTTAAGTTTAGTTTTCTTTTAATTTAAGTTTTAGTCTTAGCTTAAATTACAGTTTGAGTGTTATTTTAATTTTTGATTTAACCTTTTTGTTTATTTTCAAATTTTAGTTTATTTTTAAATTTTTATATTAGTTTTAATTTCCGTTTTGGTGTTAGTGTAGTTTAAGTTGTAGTTTTCGTTTTCTTTTAACTTAATTTTAGTCTTAGTAATTTGATGTAGAAATTTTGTTTAAGTTTAGTTCTAGTTTTATTTCAATGTAATTTTAAATTTTAGCTTAGATTTAGTTTTATATCAATTTCAGTTTAATTTTAATTTAAATTGTAATGTTAGTTTAGAAATTTTGTTTAAGTTTAGATTTTAAGTTTTATGTTTTAGTTTTATTTTTATTTCAATTTATGTGTTAGGTTTAGTTTAATTTAAAGTTACGTTTATGTTATATCTTTGAGTTTAGGTTTATTTTTATTTCAATTTAATTTTTAAGTTTTAGTTCAGTTTAAGTTAATTTTAAGTTAAGTTATAGATTGTAATTTAAGTTGTAATTTTAGTTGCAGTTTGTTTACATTTTAAATTTACGTTTTTGTTATCTTTAATTTTTAAGTTTTAGTTTAGTTTAAATTGTAATATTAGTTTAAACTTTGTTTAAGTTTAAATTTACGTTTTTGTTATATCTCTAGTTTAAGTTTAGTTAAGGTTTGTATTGTAATATAAGTTTTATTTTAATTTGGATTTTAAATTTAATTTTATTTTTAAATTATTAAAAAAAACTATATTAGTTTTTTATATTAGTTTTAATTTCCATGTTAGTTTTCGTTGTAGGTTCAGTTTGAGTTTTAGTTTAAGTTTTATTTGTAGTTTTATTTTTAGTTTTAGTTTAAAGTTACGTTTATGTTGTGCCTTTGATTTAAAATTTAGTTTAGATTTTTATTTTAATATAAGTTTTAGTTTAAGTTTTATTTTAACTCAATTTTAGTCTTAGATTAAATGGTAATTTGATTTTAGAAATTTTTGTTTAAGTTTTAGATTTGTATTTTAATGTAATGTTAAGTTTTAGTTTAGTTTAACTTTATGTTTGAATTTGAGTTTGATGTTTATTCTAATTTTGATTTTGGTTTAAAATTTTATTTTATTGTTTAACATTTTTAGTTTATTTTTAGTATTAGTTTTACTATATAGTTTTGGTGTTAATTTAGGTTCGTTTTAGTTTAGTTTAAATTTTAATTTTATGTTTAAAGCTTGTTTAAGTTTAGATTTAGTTTTATTTCAAAGTATTAAAAATTATAGAAGCATTGGCGGCATTAGTAAACGCTATTAAATTAATCTGTATTTTTTTTTTTTTTTTTTTTCTCAAAGTTAACCCTTTTGCATGTATTTAGTGCTGACATTTAAAATAAAGTTATTTTCGATAAAGTAATTGATACGTATGTATATATAAGTCATTTTTTTAACTTCTGATAGAATTGCCTTAAACCTAGCTACTGTTGATGTAGCGCTAGTATTTTAATAAAGTAGTTTAACAATCTGTATATTTATATATTTGTATAAATAAGCGCATTTCTATTTATTAAATTTACTTATGTCACATTTTATTGTGATTATTTTGGGAATGTTTTTGCCAATTATTTATGGTTTAGAAAATAAAAACTATTTGTAAATGTATCGCAAATGTAACAAGATGTGATAGTTTTGATGAAGAGAATAAATTAAAAATTCTTGATTGATTCTAGTTGAAATAGGAAACATTTCCATATAAATTTTTTTTTTTTTTTTTTTTTAATTCTTTAAACACTAGGGTACAATGCGTTTCCAAGACAAACTTTAACTTAAAAGATGAATTATCGAAATTGTTGTTAAGCTACATTTGACAGCAAGTCCTGCTGACTTTCGAAGAGGATTTGATCCAGAAACACTTGGGTATAATACAAGAATTTACCTTATTCATATATATGGACTGATGAATATGAGATGATCTTGAATATATTCAGTGGAAATAACCCAAAACTGCATAGCTCGCGTTAAAAGTTTCTTAAAGGTATCTTCATTTGAATTCAGCAATAGCCTGTGCATTCGTCGATGCTTCCGCAACCGACAAAAGTTGTGCAACCTCATTTCCAAAATGAAATTTTATTTATTGCTCTTCTAATCAGGAGCGTATTTATGACTTACTCTTAATTGCAATTTCATGCAGTTCCAACCACGCAGTTTGCCTCTTTATTAGTAGCTAACGAAAGTTTACGCTACAATTTAGCCGATGACGAGCACGCACGTTGTGCCTGAGCAACGAAACAAATCCAAAAAAAGCACGAGATTTTTTTTTGTGTGCGGCAAAGGGGTGCTACCGGTCCAGATAAGAACCCCCCCACTTCCCGAACTGGCACGCAAGCTCGTGCGGGCCCTGGACGGTAGCACCCACAGGTGCGGTTGTGCGCGTACGCGGGTCGGCCGCCCTGGTTTTTTCTCGTCTGGCATTGTGAACAGGAGCGCCTCAAAGGGCGCTCTCCAAACCAAATATAAAAACCAGGGCGACCGAATAGAAAAGCAAGCGGGCGCACGCCAAGGCCGAAAAAGTCGACCGCTACAACCATAATAACTAGAGTTTGGCAGCACCTAGAAAAACGTGGTGCTGAACGTTATCGTGTGAACTAACATTATTAAGTTTGGCAAAAAAATAAAAAAATTATGAAGATTTGAAAAAAAAATCTTAAAAAAAAACGCAAGTTTTTTCTGGATTTTGTGCAAAAAAATATAGAAAAAATAAAAATTGTGCAATATTTTAATTCACACGGAAACTATTCATGTGGAAAGTTTGGAGATAATCGGACAAGGTTTGTGTAACGATGGTAACTAGGTATAAAAATGTACAAAACTTCAAATTAAAGTTTCATGCATAAAAAATATTAAAAATTAATAAAAAAATTTTTTTTTGTAAAAACTTTTTTGTGTGTATTTATTCACCCCAAAAATTTTTCCAATATTTCTTACTGTTTTTCTATAAAAAAATTTTAAATATTCACTCGAATACCGAGCTCGCAAAGTAGGAACATGTCTTAAGGAATTACTCACATTTTCAGCATAAGTAGTTACACTATATTCAACATTTGCACTATTTATTTTCAGATCCTAAAAAAATTCTTTTATGCAACAAAACAAATTCTAAATAAATATATAAACTGTTGTCTTTGGAAGCAAAAATTCAAAATCATTTTTACTAAGGATTTATATTTTTTAACTCCTATTTAATTGAAATGTCTTATATCTGAAAATATTCCGATTTGATTTTAGCCGATAAAACATTTAAAAATATTGTCAAAAATATGTAATTTTGCCCCACCAAAATTGTGCCATTTCTATTGTTATTTTTTTTTTAGGGGCGGCATTTTAGTCTAGCCCACAGCGGCAAATTTTGTTAATCCGGCATTAGGGGGCTTTTCTAGAAAGTGATGTTGAGAACTAGTACAAGGTGACATCACAGTTCAAAGATTTTATAACATTAATAAAGCCCTTGCTATAACCTTTTCAACGAAATATAATAATCGGACTATAAATAACCCAGTCATAGACAAAAAACCGATTCGGCTGTTTTTTCCACGCCCACAAAAAAAAATTTTTTGCACTCCCGTAATTTTCTCGACATAACAGTTCATATGAGGTGGTAACATTGCAAACTTTTTTTTTCGATACGGCTTACTGTACTGTAAGATGGGCTCACACCTTTTCAAGTTGTAGTTTAGAAAACATAAATTTTATTTCAGAAATATAAATTGTAGTTCAGAATTGTGAAATGTAGTTCAGAACCCGTAAATTGTATTTCAGAAAAGTGAATTGCAGTTCAGAATAGTAAGTTCAAATTCAGAAATCGTAAGTTGTATTTCAGAGTAGGAAATTGTAGTTCAGAATAATAAATTGTATTTCAGAAAAGTAAATTGTAGTTCAGAATAGTAAATAGAAATTCAGAATTCGTTAATTGTATATCAGATTAGGTAGATGTAGTTCAGAATAGTAAGTTGAAATTTAGAAAGCGTAAGTTGTATTTCAGAATTGTAAAGTGTAGTTCAGAAATTGTCAATTGTATTTCAGAAATATTAATTGTAATTCAGAAACTGTAACATGTGTTTCAGAATAAATAAAATGTAGTTCAGAATCTGTAACATGTATTTCAGAAAATATGAAATGTAGTTCTGTGCTGTAATGCTTCCCCCCACCAGTGGTAAGGGGCTTGCAGAGACGGAAACATCAAGGAAACGTTGAGATTCCCCCTACCAGTGGTAAGAGTCTCAAATCAGTTTCCTTGATGAGTAACAATAAGAACATTAAAAAAATTATTAAAAAAAAAAAATAATGTAATGAAAACAGGTTACAATCTCTGAGGAGCATTCAAGCCCATAAAAATAAAAACTAAATTAAACCACTTTCTGCTTGTACCCATAAGAACAGAAGTGAAATGAATGCAAAGGACAGCAAAGTATGTTCCACAATTTGTATTGGCTAAGAGGACATCGCGCACCTATACACCTAGGCCGGTGTCCCTCTAACATTAAGCCTAGTGGTTAACGGGTTTGCAATCCTGCAATATATTTTTCATTGTTCACATGAGAACACACTGAAGATTGCTAACGGTCCAAACTTCCGTTGTGAAGCAAGTCGTGCCTAAGTAGATCACATGACCCTTCCTCGACCAAAGGAAAAATATAAAGACTTTCTATCGCCGTACCCGTAAGAACACGGTTAAATAAAAAAAAGCTTCATTATTTTTTTTCTTTCTTTTACAGAGATGCTTTTGATGTAAGCCCTGTATAAAAAATACCAGATACTAGTGCCAAGTACAGAATTTTGCAAAAAGTTAAATAAAAAAAATGAATAATTGTGCCTTTAAAATAAAATAAAAAAGAAGCAAGGAATAAGAAAAGTTTTTACAAACAGTTATATAATGGTGCATTAGGAAAAAAATAAGAAAGCATAATAAAAATTGTGTATAGTAAAGTTATTTACAAAAGTGCATTAAAAACAAAAAAAAAAGAAATTTTACAAAAAGTTAAAATAAAAGCATTACATAATCGTGCATTAGAAAAAAAAAGAAAAATTATATAATCGTGCACTAGAGAAAAGAATAATCAAAAATTGTGTATAGTAAAGTTATTAACAATAAAAGTTCGTGCATTAAAAAAAAAAACAAATTTTACAAAATTTTAAAATAAAAAATTAAATAATCGTGCATTAGAAAAAAAAGAAGAAAGTACAATAAAAAATTGTATGTAGTAAAGTAATTTCCAACATCCAAAAGATCGTTTAAATAAAAGTTATATAATCTTGCATTGGAAAAAAAAAAGAAGAAAAGAAGATAAAAACTTGTGTGTAGTAAAGTAATTTGCAATATCCAAAAGATAGTGCATTGGAAAAAGAAACCTGAGCTGAATAAAATATTTTGCAAGAAAGATCCTCTTAAAAAATCGGTAAGTGCTTTTTTGATTACTGTTAATAAAGAAGAGTAGAAAATATGGATTCTTTAACGCAATCTGTAACTGAGCTGACTGGATCAGTGGGAGCACTAATGCAAGAGTTGAGGAAGGCGGATACTAGGATTCGCCAGCTTGAGCAATTAAGCCAAGCCCCTAGTATCCTGAGAGATACTCCTCCTTTACCATTACGTGGCCCTACGACAGAGGACGAACTAAGGGATATAAGTAGACTTCCAGACTCCATGAAGGAGCTGCAGGATTTCGAGGGCGACCCAGCACAATACGTTTCTTGGGTGCATTCGGTAGAAGGTATACTGCAGGACTACCAAATTGTTAGGGCGAAGCCCATTTTTAGGGCAATTCTCAAGAGCATAAGGGGAAAAATTAGAGGTAGTGCAGACAGTGCACTTATCTCGCATAACATCTTCGATGATGATTGGCCAATTATCAAGTCTTGCCTTTCACTACACTATGCCGATAAGCGGGATATTCGAACGTTGGAACACCAACTGGGACAGATAACCCAGGGTGGGGCCAAGCTTGACGAATTCTACGCGAGGGTCAATCATCAGTTCTAACTCATAATCAACAAAATAAAAACAGAAAGCTATTCCACTGAAACGGTGAATGCCTTGATGGAATAGAAACAGGGCCTTAGAAATTTTTATAAGGGGATTTGGAGGATCTCTCGAGGATGTTAATCGTGTAAAAGCCGAGCAGCCTACCGGAAGCCTATACGGCATGTTTAGACATACAAAATTTAAACTATAGAAGCCACCCCGTACACAATCCCAACGTTAAGAACTCAATTACGGTTTCGGTTAACGAGTTGGCAAGGAGGGATAATCCTCCTAAAGTTGATTAGTGCATTCAAACCCGACGTATAGACTATATGAACAGGCCTCAACACGGATACCCTTACAAACGAAAATTTGAATCCGATAAAGCAACAAAAGATCTTCCACATCCAAACAACCGATCATGATGAGACCGCGTATCAGCAGCACCTCGAACAAAACAAAGAGGAAAGGCAGCTAAATTTTATGGACGGGGCCTATCCAGCGTACCTTACATAGAATACGTAGGCAGTGAGGGCACGGTGTGAAAATTCCTTGTGGACACCGGTGCCAACAAAAACTTCATTAATCCACGCCTTGCAAAAAACAGCGTTAGACTCTTAAATCCTTTTTCTGTACAATCCGCCGGGGGTCAGGTAATGATTTCCGAGAAAGTTGAGGGCAGGTTTTTTCAACAGGCAGGAAATGAAACTTTATTAACATTCTTTGTTTTGCCAGGTCTTGTTGCCTTTGATGGTATAATTGGCAACGATACCTTGAAAGATTTAGAAGCAATTATTGACGGAAAACTCCGACACAATAACCGCAAGCGAAGGTACCTTGCACAGCGCGGAACAGGATGCCAGTGATTTAATTCCGCATATTGAGGCACCCTTGAATGTGTTCAAAAATCAGATTGTTTTCTGAGAAGGCAAAGAGCTACTTAGTTTCATCAGTCCACACAATGGCTATCGTCGATATTTTGTCACACTTCAAACAAAAGACAACGATTCACTGATAGAAGCTCTAAAAACCAGGCTGAATCCTACAGTCATAAACAGAATTAAAATACCTGAAAATCGCATTCAATTGCTTCAAGAAATTTATTGCGAACACTTTTTGTATTACAAAATTAGAATAACCCAAAGGCTGGTCGAAGACGTTGCTAACGAAGAAAGAATTTGCTCAATAATAGAGAACGAGTACAAAAGTGCACACAGAAACCCTGTTTGAAAAAAAGGAATAAATATTGAAAAATATTACTTTCCAAGAATGACCAGCAGGATAAAGTATTTTACAAAGTCTTGTGAGATCTGTAAAATAAACAAATACGATAGACATCCCTTTGTACCCAAACTAAATGAAACGCCAAATTCAAAATACCCCTGTGAAATCTTAAATTTAGACATATTTGAAATACAAGGCCTAAAATTTTTGAGTTGCATTGATAAATTTTCTTAATTTTTCCATATAAAAAACAAATCTGCAGTTCAACTCCGAAACAAATTTGCAAAAATTCTACACTATTTCACGGTGCCACAAATGATAGTTACTGATAACGAAAAGGGCTTCATGTGTCCAACAGTTTTCAACTACATACAAAATCTGGGTGTGCAACTTTATCAAACACCTATTCAAAGAAGCGAAGTCAAAGGACAAGTATAAAGACTTCATTTCACAATAATTGAAATATACCGTTGTCTCCAAAAAGAACTTAAAAAAACGAACCCTAAGGAACTGTTTTATATAGCAGTCGATCGCTATAAAACACGTTCCACTCTATTACAAAACGGAAACCAAGTGATATTTTCTTTAATAGAACAGTACGCATAAACTATCAAAATCTGAGGAACTTTCGTAGCAAGGTATTAAAGGATGCAGGATTTCAAATCAGAGAAAATGCGGAACGCCGCAACTTACGTATGAATAAAAGAAGACATCAGCCATAATGTCAAAACATATAAGATGATGAAGACAAAAAATATAAAATGATAAATACAGTCATATAATCAAAAAAGCACGAGATAAATAAAAATGAAAAAAATAGAACTTGAAAATAAAATGCACACAAAATACATGGAAGCAAAAAATATGCACAAAATAAATAGATTAATTTGGAAAGGCATTATATGATTTAAATCATTTTCGGTTGCTGACTCGGTTGATCTTTTTGCGGATTATTTCCAATCCAACTATGAGAATGATAACTCGTGGTTCAATAGCAGTGTTCTCAATAATATAGAAGAATTTTTAGACATTGGTGCGATTTCAATATCGGTCTCGGATGTTTTTAATGCGTTGGTAGGCTTGAAGATATCCGGTAAAGCTGATTTAGATGGATTAGCATCTATACTGCTTGTAAAATGTGCAGATGCATTAGCCTTGCCTTTATGTCACATTTTTAATAAATCTTTATCGTCTGGGTCCTTTATTGATTGCTGGAAAATTGCTTCCATTACTCCTATTTATAAAAGTGGGGTAAAAAATAATGTTGCCAATTACCGAGCAATCTCTAAGTTGTCGAATGTATCAAAGTTATTTGAGTCTATAATAAAAGATAAATTATATTTCTTAGTGAAGCGTCATATTTGTATTGAACAACATGGTTTTGTTCCTGGCAGATCAACTGAGACAAACCTTGCTCTTTTTGCTAACTACTGTATCTCATCCTTTGAACTGGGATCTCAAGTGGATGTCATATATACTGATTTTTCAAAGGCATTCGATAAAGTGTCGCATTCTGTTTTAATCAGTAAACTTTATAAAATGGGCTGCCACTCGGTTTTTCTGAAGTGGATTGAATCCTATTTGAGCTCCAGGCGTTGTTACGTTTCTATTAATAATATAAACTCTTATAGCTTTGTGACTACTTCTGGAGTCCCGCAAGGTAGCATCCTTGGTCCTTTGTTGTTTATTTTATATATAAATGACATTCATAAATGTTTTTCATTTACTAAATTTCTTTTGTACGCTGACGATTTAAAGGTCTTTGGCAGAGTTCGGACTGAGGCTGATGTTGCCGCTTTGCAATCTGATCTTAATAAGGTTGTTGATTGGTGTAGTTGTAATGGACTTTTCTTAAATATTAGTAAATGTTCTAGTGCGACCTTTAGTAAATGTCATGATGTTATTTCAACTACTTACAGCATTTCTGATTGTCCACTTCAAAAACTTGATACTGTCCGTGACTTGGGGGTAATATTTGATTCGAAGTTTACATTTATTGAACATTTAAATTTCATTTTGCCCAAGGTATACTCATTGCTTGCTTTTGTTCGGAGAAATAGTGTGGAATTTCGAGATCCTCATACTAGAAAAGCTCTTTATACTTCTTTGGTTAGATCTAGATTAGAATATGCTTCTTTTATTTGGAACCCAGCTTACGCAATTCATTCTTTAAGATTAGAAAGAGTTCAAAAAATTGCGACTAAATATATGTTACGGTCCACTAGTTTTAATGTTATGATGCCATCGTATAATGCTCGTTGTTTGTTAATGGGGCTGAAATCTCTTGAGTCGAGAAGAAAGGTTCATTCTTTGTTAGTTCTTTTTGATATAATTTCAGGGAATATTGATGTTCCTTCCCTATTAGCTCTTATAAATTTTAACTTACCCACAAGGCATTTGCGGTTCGGTAAATTATTCTTTATTAAATGTCATCGAACTAATTATGCTCTATGTGAACCTTTAACTAGATCAATGATTTTATGTAACTCTTTGTCAATTAATAATGTTATTGATTTCTCAGTGTCTAAGCTCAGCTTTAAAAATTTTATTATTAACTTACTGTAATGAAGTCCTTAAATTGTTGTTAATTAAATGGTAATGCATATTCTATGTTAATTTTTCATAATGTGTATTTGTATCTATAAATTATTTTTAATTTTAATTCTAGTCTGTAAGGATTTTTCTTGTCCATAGACTCAATAAACAATAAACAAAAAAAAAAAAAAAATACAAATAGCACAAGAAAACAAAAAAGAAAGCACGAAATAAGAAAATATAAGATGCACATGTAGACTTTACACGAAAACATTAGTAAAAATTACAAAAATGACAAAAAACAAAATGCGCAAAATGCGCAAGGGCACAAACGCTGTACCTCGTTTTGCCTAATTTATAAGTTTACATAACTACATAACTTCTTTTTCATAATTTGACTAATTAATATAAGTAAATATTATGCAGGGAAAATAAGCATATTAGTTAATATTACGTTTTAAATTCTACTCGTTACAATTTAGAAGAAAAACAGGGACCATCAGCGCCTTTATTTTTGAATTTAACTAGATTAAAAAATTAAATTTAATTTTTCATGATAAAAAATCAAGGAGGACGATCCTCACAAGGCAACGCGTGAGGGTCAAGGGGGCGATCTTCACATGGCAACGTGTCTGACTGCCTCAACCTGGGGAGGCCAGCATTATCCATGTCGAACTCGTCTCAAGTCGACTCAAACCTCTACGTGGTGTCCTCTAGAAACGGCAAACTGGCAACCGTTAGTTTACGGCTAATCTGAGCGGCGGGCTCCCTGCCTTTAAAGGGTTGTGCGTTGGGTTTGAAGCCCACCACGTAAAAGCAAATTCCAATGAAACGAAAATGAAATAAGATAAAAATCATCCCCAAATCTGATGAAGACTACCACAAACGAAAAACTCACAATGATTTACGGATATGCACTTGGTACGTCCGAACCCTTAATTGGGAAGGTGCCTCTATCCAACTAATATATATCTCAGAAAGATACAAAGCTGATATCACTGCAATCCAAGAAATGCGATGGAAGGGACAGGGTTGCTTACGGCAAGCATCCTGTGATATCTACTACAGCGGCCATGCGGAGAAGCACGAATTTGAACGACTTGCCGTAATCTGTTTCAAGGCAAGATTATTTAACATAAGCCTGATTTGTGCGCACGCTCCGACAGAAGATAAAAACGATGAGACCAAAGATAGCTTCTATGAGCGCCTTGAAGAGGCCTATTAGCGCAGCCCCCGCCACGACATAAAAATCGTGCTTGGTGACTTCAACGCCAAGGTGGGAAAAGAAAATATATTTGGTCCAACAGTCGGAAAGTTCAGCCTCCACCACAATACCTCCGATAACGGAACGAGGCTGATTGACTTTGCCGCAGCGCGAAACATGGTCGTTAGTAGCACTAGATTCAAGCATCTCAATATTCATAAAGCCACTTGGCTGTCTCCTGATCAAAAGACACGTAAACAAATTGATCACGTTTTGATTGAGGGAAGGCACTCTTCCAGTGTTTTAGATGTACGCACGATCCGTGGTGCCAATATAGACTCGGATCATTATCTTGTCGCAGCCAAGATCCGTACACGCCTGTGCGCAACCAAGAATGCGCGCAATCCAGCACAGAGAAAGCTAGACGTCAAAAAGCTGCAATCAAAGAAACAGCCGAAGACTTCGCTACTCGACTCTCACTCCTGCTTCAAGAAAGCACTCCTCCGATCGACGATGTATGCGCGCAGTGGAATCACATTTCCCACTCTATGCGTACGGCTGCCGAAGAGCTGATTGGCTATCATCGCCCTCGCTGAAACCAGTGGCACGACCAAGAATCTCGCGACGCCACTGCAGAAAAAGACGAAGCCTATAAAGCCACCCTGCAATCGGTTGTAACGCGTGCTGCTAAAAAGCGATACAAAGAGAAGAGGAGGGAAGAGAGACGCATTTTCAGGCGAAAGAAAAGGGAAGCGAAAATGCGTGAGTGCGAGAAAATTTAGGTGCATGGTGACAGGAATGAGGTCCGAAAATTTTTAGAAAAAATAAGACGCCTGGCCGATGGTTTCAAGACCAGGACCTCTTCCTGCAAGGATGAAAACGGGAATCTAGTGACAGATATCCAGAGTACACTGATGATGTGGAGGGAACACTTCTCTAGGCTTCTGAATGGTGACGACGACAACAATCCCGCCAAAAGAGATGATATCCCGGAAACCCCAATTGTGGACGACAGCGTTGAAGTTCCGCTGCCCGACCATAGTGAAGTCTTGAAAGCTATAGCTCGGCTTAAAAACAACAAAGCCGCAGGAGCCGATGGCTTACCTGCTGAGCTCTTCAAGAATGGAGACAAAGCTCTACTTAAATGCATTCATTAGCTTCTATGCAGAATATGGTCGAAAGAATGCATTCCAAACGATTGGAATCTCAGTGTGCTCTGCCCAATCCACAAGAAAGGCGATCCCACACCTTTGCGCCAACTACCGTGGGATAAGCCTTCCGAATATCGCATATAAGGTCCTGTCAAGCGTATTATGTGAAAGACTGAAACCCATCTTAAACCAGCTGATTTGACCTTATCAGTGTGGCTTCAGACCTGGTAAATCCACTATAGACCAGATATTTACGCTACGACAAATCTTGGAGAAGACCCTAGAAAAACAAATCGACACACACCATCTCTTTTGTCGATTACAAAGCCGCCTTCGACAGTCCAATAAGGAATCATCTTTACTCCACCATGTCTAAATTTGGTATTCCTACAAAGCTCATCCGTCTTTGCACAATGACACTGAGCAACACCAGCAGCACGGTTAAGATCGGGAAGGATCTCACTCCTCCATTCGATACCAAACGAGGTTTCAGTCAAGGTGATTCCTTATCTTATGTTCCCTTATTATTATGGAGAAGATCATCCGAGCTGCGGATTTGAGACGCAGTAGCACTATATTCTACAAAAGTATTATGCTGCTACGCGTGAAGTCAGTGCAGCATTCTCCAGACTAGCGAAAGAGTCGAGTCGAATGGGTCTTGCAGTGAACCCAGATAAGACGAAATACCTAGTGTCAACAAATAAACAGTCCCAGCGTCTTAGAAACCACGTCACTGTTGACAACATCTCCTTCAAGTTTGTTAAGGACTTCGTCTACCTGGGATCCAGCATAAACTCTTTCAACGATGTCAGTGTTGAGATAAAACGAAGGATAACTCTTGCCAACAGGTGTTACTTTGGGCTGAGTAGGCAATTGAGAAGCAGAGCCGTCTCTCGACGAACTTAGCTAACGCTCTATAAGTCACTAATCATGCCCGTGCTATTATATGCAGCACAAACCTGGACGTTGAGCAGTTCTGATGAAAAGACTTTTGGAGCCTTCGAGAGAAAGATCCTTCGTAAAATCTTCGGTCCAATCTGCGTCAATGGCGAGTACCGAATTCGATGGAACCACGAGCTGTATGAGCTGTACGCTGACATCGACATAGTTAAGCGCATTAAAATCGAGCGGCTCCGCTGGCTAGGTCATGTTGAGCGAATGTTAAACTACGCTCCAGCGAAAAAATATGTTAATCGGTGCCCGGTGGTGGTCAACGCATAAGAGGACGCCCACAACTTCGTTGGAAGGATCAGGTGTTGGATAACCTGACCACACTTGGTGTTTCCAACTGGCGCCAGCAAGCGCAAAACAGAAATGGCTGGCGCAATTTCTTATACGAGGCCAAAACCGACTTACGGCTGTAAGCGCCAGATAAGTAAGTAAGTAAAAAATCAAGCTTGTATTGGTTATGCTTTAGAAATTATTCACTAGAAACAAAAATCTAATTTTATGAAATATTGTATAACTTAACATTCTTTTATTCCAATATTGATGAGCTAGACTGATTTTAATTTCTGGAGTTTGCGGGTTCAAAGTGTTCGACTACAACTCCTGGATAATCAACGGATAGTTTATATTAATACATACTGTCGACCTCGACTACTTTGATAAAATAGTAACAGGATTAGAAGAGACTATCAATCACGACCTTGATCAGAATGCAATGAAGTCGATAATAGAATTCCACCTCAGCCAGACGAAACTTCGTCTTGATGAACTTCAAAAGGGAAAACAAGAAGAAGTCGATCTATAAACTGGATTGGATCGGCGTGGAAATGGATCGCTGGATCTACAGACGCCACCGATTGGGATAACATTCTTCAATCTCAAAATGGGTTTATTGAGAACAACAATAACCAATACATCATTAACAATAAGATCTTCAATGCTACTTATAAGGCCGTGAAGAGGATAAATGACATGGTCACCTACGCCAATAACATTGACAAAGGCATCAGAACTAGCAACCTTGAGTTATTGCTATCCCATAAGGTCCACGTCGTCAAGGAGCAAGTATCTGAAATAGTTCGAGCAATCCAAATGGCGAAAACTGGAATCGTCAATGCAAATATTTTACACCAAGAGGAAATAGAGCGCATTATATCCGAAGAAGAAACTCTTCCATACCAGAATTTGGTAGAGGCCATGGAATACGCAAAACCATCCATCTATTCGATCGGAACATTTCTCATCTACGTACTATCTGTACCCAAAGTTAAGCCTTCTCGCTACCGATTGCTATTGGCGAGAGCAACCACCTCAAAAAGAAAGCGCGTCGATCTTGAATATAATAAATTACTGGTGAATGAGAATGAGACATATGGAATAGCCGCTGATTGCTCCTCAAAAAAATAATGCAACAATTTGTGAAGGAAATTCAGTAAGGAAGCTGCCTGAGGACGAATGCCTTTCAAAACTCATCAAAGGTGAAAACGCGAAATGTCGCTACGAAGCCGATGAAAGTAAAACAATGGAATTAGTTGTCGAAAACACTATCTTCGTAACTAATTTCATAGGAACCATTCACAGTGAGAGTTATTCGAGGGTATTAAATGGAACGTTCTTCCGTATTTGCCAATCAAACATTTTCAAGCAGGATAGCCAGGAGCCTTCAGGCGTTACCATTAGTACTAACCAATGTGACGAATGAAGGATTTAAACCCAACTTGAAATACATTCACAGTCTGAGCATTGACAATATTTTTTTTTTTTTTTATTGTCTATTGTCTATAAATTTGTCTATAAATTTTTACAATTTTTTCGGACAAGCAAACATTAAATTTAAAATTAAATAAGTTAATTAATCAGTTATAATATAGATTATGTGCATGCATAAATTCATTTTTAGAGTAAGAAAAATCAATACATATTTTTGAATTCAGTAAATTAAACTCACTTAAACATCTATTCATAGGTTCAAACAACAAATAATTTGTTCTACAGAAGTTAATTTTGAAATAATTAAATTTTCGTAAATTTCTATTGGGAACATTGAAATTAATTATACCAAGCAAATAGGAGCAATCAATATTTCCACAAACTATGTCATATAAAAAAACGAGTGAATGTATTTTCCGTCTTATTTCCAACGACTTCAAATTTAATAATAAACATCGAGCGTTATATGATGGTAGTGGTTCAACAAAGTTTACGGATCTCAAAGCAAATTTTAAAATTTTCTTTTGAATACGCTCAATTCTCATTATATGAACCATGTTATATGGGTTCCATATAAAGCAGGCCTAATCAGCGAAATGAATAAAAGGGCCAAAGCCTAATTAAGAAAGATAATCGCCTGATTAAAATAAACAACAAAATACATTAACAACAACAAAAGCGTACATGTTAGCGTCACCACCATCGACGGCAACCTAATTTGTTGCTTTTTGCAAGTGCAAAAAAAGTGTTGATAAAAAAATCCCAAAAACAAAATACAAACGCGACAAGCATGCGTAGCAGGACACGAGATCGTCTGAATTTTTATTCCACTAACAAAACACACGCACAACAACAATGCTGTATGTTTGGTGGTCGCGCAGCCGTTTCGATGCGTATGTTGTTGTTGTTTGTTATAGTTAATTTTCGCAAGTGCATTTCGTCGTAAATTTGGCGCAAGCAAAATGTGAGTTTTATTCAATGGGCCAATTATTACAACAAGGGCCACAAGGGCCACCTTTGTGATTAGGCCTGATATAAAGGATGCATATTCAAGACGCGATCTTACAAATGTCATGAAAAGATTTTTCAAGGTGTAGGGATCAGAAAAGTTAGAACAATTTCTTCTCAGGAAAGCATATACAGAATATGATCGTGAAAGTGCCCACGTTAAATGTTGAACGAAAGAAAAACTTGAGTCCAAAATTACACCTAAATCTTTGATCTCATCTACAATTTTAAGTTGAGTACTTCCAATATAATAAGTAGATGAAAAAACCTTTTTGGTTTTAGCAAAATTAATATGATAGCATTTACTAATATTAAGAAACAGGCGATTTCTCACGAACCAATTGAAAACACAATTTAAATCTAACTGTAGCAGATAGACATCAAAACTATTACGAATAGTCTTAAAAATTTGTAAATCATCCGCGTACAATAAGAAATTTGAAAAAGAAAAACACGAGCTAATGTCATTTATAAATAAAATGAAAAGTAAAGGACCCAGTATGCTTCTTGTGGGACGCCTGAAGTTGCTTTAAATGTGAAGGATCTGGCATTTTCCAACTCAACAAAGCACACCCGATCGGCCAAATAAGATCTTATCCAACTCAAAAATTCAGAATGAAAACCGATACATTCGAGTTTTGCAATCAATAAACTATGAGATACCTTATCGAATGCCGTTGAGAAGTCGGTGTAAATAGTATCAACTTGAAAACCATCAGCAAGTGAAGATAAACAGGAATTTGTGAAAACGGCCAAATTCGTGGTTGTTGATCGACCACTTACAAAACCATGTTGTGCTGGGGATATTAAATTTCTTACGGCGTAATTAAGTTTAACCTTAACAATGTTTTCAAATAGCTTAGCCACATTGGACAGTTTTGATATTGGCCGATAATTTGTAACATCATTTTTACGTCCACTTTTAAAAATTGGTGTTATTGAAGCAATTTTCTAACTTTTAATGAAAGTACCAGAGAGCAGCGATTTATTAAAAATAAATAATAAAGGCTTCGCAAGAGAATATGCGCATTTTTTAAAGAAAAATACGGATAATCCATCAATATCTGATTTCATTGAGCTTTTCATACTCTCAATACCTTTAATAACATCTTGCTCTACCAGAGAAATCGCGCCTATATTAATAGTGTTTTCCAACTCAGATTTAAATAAAGCATCATGAGAATCAATGGCATTATCAACCTCGTAATTGGACTTAAAGAATTCGGCAAACGGATTGACAGAATCTTGGATATTATCCGAAATTTTAGAATGGAAAGTTAAAGTCGAAGGAATAAACGAGCTATTATTCTTCGCCTGAACAAAACGCCAAAAAACCTTCGGATTGGATTTGATATTTTGCTCAATAGAAAGAATATGCTGTCGGTATAAGAACTTGTTCAAAAAATCAAATTCGCGCGAAAAATATAAGTATTTGTCTTGATACAAAGGACTTTTCGTAGCCTTGAAAAGATTATAAAATTTATTTCTTTGATTTTTCAATCTTTTCAGGCCTTTAGTATACCATGGTAATTTATGGATCTTTTTGGGCAAGTACGGAACATTATGTTTGAGAATACTATTGATTGTTTCTATAAAAATTTCAAAACACGCTCCTGTATCTCTAGTGTCAAATGAATCTATCCAATCAACGCAATTTATCACATAATTAATGAAATAAAAATCGCACACATTAAAATTATATTTCAACCCAGCATCTAGGGCTACAGGTTTAATAAATTCAAAAAATTCCAGTGTTACATTTAGAGGTTCATGATGGACGCTTGAAGGTGAGATTGGGAAAGCGCAAATATCAATAGAAAATTTAATGTTTTGGGTTACAAAAATCAGATCAAGAATCCTATTGAGTCTATTCCCAAAATGATTTATCTGCAATAGATCGACACTCATAAATGCATCTATTAAATGAATTTCATTCTCACGATTGACGTTAGCTGGGGTTAAATAGATATCACTTGACACGAAAGACCAGTTTATATTAAATAGATTAAACTATTACATAATATAAACCGCTTGAGAAAGCTCGATCTCAACTTCCAAATATCCACCGCCATAGAAGCCATATTCTTGCTGGTCATAGCTGCCGGATGTTATGTGACGTGGAAAAAAATAACAAGAAACATCACAATCCCTAACCTGCGTCCGAATGCAGGAACCTGTAAAGCATCCTATTGTCTCCTGTGTAAATCTGCGGGACGCAGATATTTGAAGGGGGGGGCAGTTAACACACGGCCAAGCTACCATTCAGCTGACGAAGCGTCTACCTTTGGAAACATGATCCGCACGCGTGAACTAGCCTGCGTCGACGACCTGGAAGGCAGCAGCGATAAGCAGTAGCAGCATAAAACATCGTGGGAACGCAAAGACAGCAGATTTAGGGTAGCAATAAGTTAGGGAATTAGGCAACATGTGTAATTAAAATACAATAAATAATTAATCTTGGCTATAACGACAACTTGTGAAGTCTAACTTTATTTCTTTTGCTGAATTAAGGAATCAAGGACCTGGTTAAGTATAGTTGGCCCGTTGGGCATTGGGCTAGCATGAGCGTTGGGCTAGCATTAGCTAGCCAATGCGGCCAAATAAATTATTTTTTTTAGAACATCCCGAAGGATGTTCTTAACTTATATATAAAGGGTGATTTTTTTGAGGTTATGATTTTCATGCATTAGTATTTGACAGATCACGTGGGATTTCAGACATGGTGTCAAAGAGAAAGATGCTCAGTATGCTTTGACATTTCATCATGAATAGACTTACTAACGAGCAACGCTTGCAAATCATTGAATTTTATTACCAAAATCAGTGTTCGGTTCGAAATGTGTTTTATCGACAAATTTTGTTCAGCGATGAGGCTCATTTCTGGTTGAATGGCTACGTAAATAAGCAAAATTGCCGCATTTGGAGTGAAGAGCAACCAGAAGCCGTTCAAGAACTGGCCATGCATCCCGAAAAATGCACTGTTTGGTGTGGTTTGTACGCTGGTGGAATCATTGGACCGTATTTTTTCAAAGATGCTGTTGGACGCAACGTTACGGTGAATGGTGATCGCTATCGTTCGATGCTAACAAACTTTTTGTTGCCAAAAATGGAAGAACTGAACTTGGTTGACATGTGGTTTCAACAAGATGGCGCTACATGCCACACATCTCGCGATTCTATGGCCATTTTGAGGGAAAACTTCGGAGAACAATTAATCTCAAGAAATGGACCGGTAAGTTGGCCACCAAGATCATGCGATTTGACGCCTTTAGACTATTTTTTGTGGGGCTACGTCAAGTCTAAAGTCTACAGAAATAAGCCAGCAACTATTCCAGCTTTGGAAGACAACATTTCCGAAGAAATTCGGGCTATTCCGGCCGAAATGCTCGAAAAAGTTGCCCAAAATTGGACTTTCCGAATGGACCACCTAACACGCAGCCGCGGTCAACATTTAAATGAAATTATCTTCAAAAAGTAAATGTCATGGACCAATCTAACGTTTCAAATAAAGAACCGATGAGATTTTGCAAATTTTATGCGTTTTTTTTAAAAAAAAAGTTATCAGGCACTTAAAAAATCACTCTTTATATATATATATATAAGTTATATATATAATATATTATATTATATATATATATATATTAGGGTGGGTCAAATTGTTCGAAAGAACTAGCGAAAGAAATTTTCGCAAAGAAAAAATGCGAAAGGCGTATAGCAAAAACGAAATCTACGCAAAATTCTAAGAAAAGTTCCCCAAGAAACTAGGGGTCTAAAATAAAAACTTAGCTCCCGCCAAGAGACATCAAAATTTCAGTTTGAGATATTTTATAAAACTGCATAGATTTGATTGAAAACAATATATTATCATTGAAACGTTGAACGATGTCTTTTATGTCTGTAAATGCAGTTGCAAAAAACCAATACCATGCTCCTCTGGATTAATTCCTGGTCACCTCAAAGCGTTTATAATTAACCAACCATAAGCAGAAAGAATACAATTCCCGAATGCGTGCTAAATATCGTAGACCAACAGTCAAGCAAACTGCCAGCTAGCTTAGATGATTCGTATAGGCCCAAGACTTCACACATGGACGTTGAATCTGAAATCGAGTTTGCAATGTCAGCTACAACAGAGCTGATTTCACGCGAAAGGGAACGTTATACTTAAAGATATGACACAATTCATTTTGTTATGATGTGCGATAGATTTGGCATTCCAAACAGAGTTGCCTCGTGTTTAGCTACAGTTTTATTTACAGAAATTTGCTTTACTGATGAAAATGAAGAAACCAATTATTATGGATAAGTCCAAAGCAGCTCGTATAAAAATTAAAAGCAGGAAGTACGTTCGTCGCATGCAGCAGAGTGATGCGGCTTTACTAGTTTTTACTTTTGATGACAGAAAAAATTCCGCACTGACACGGGAAGAAATTAGTGGAAAATACCATCCGAGAGTAGAAAGGAGTCTCATATAGTGATTGATTATAAAGTAAACGAAATTTTTGCCACTAAATCTTCGAGAAATTGTAAACAAAACAATCCAAAACAATGGTTTCTTCGCTCATCCAGAAAATATTTTGTTAGCAATGCTTTTTGATAAAAGGAAACCTGTTGGCGAAAGAGCTATTAACAAAATTCTGTATTATGGTGAGCAATAATATGCCTAAACTTAGAACTTATAAGAAGCATCATATAAATTTTGATTGCATAGATTATATGTATGTAGTCGACTTAGATAATGACAAAATACTATCTGAGCCTCTATTTACTGCAAGCATTCCGCACGAACATTTATTGTAGTACATAAATTCTGATGAAATACTACTGACAGATCGAAGAATTCCATCGCATATTCAGGGAACCGAACGATATGTGCACTAGCTAACGCGTGTCTCTCGACGCGTAATTGCAAAAGATCGAGATGATGTTATCGCAGTGTTCTAGAAAGTCGTACTCGAGCACCTCGAAAATTTATTTGAGACGTTCTGTTGCTTGAATTTATAAAATAAACATTACTTTAAAAAGCTGTATTTTTACTGATTGTTCAATGGCATTGCAATCATATGTTTTGGGTAAATTTAGACAAAAAAAAAAAAAAAATACTAATGTTTATAAAATTTGCCTTGAAAATGTGAAGCAGAAATAAGGCGAACATAAATAAAAAATATGGTATTTGTTTCATAACATATAACAGTATTTCTTAATAAAACTACGCTGTTTTAAAAAATTTTCGAATGCAAATGTTGTAGAAGAAAAAAAGACACTTCTTTTCAATTTGGTTGCTCGTTGATAACTGACTGAGCTGAACTTCAATTTATTTCATTAGAGTTAAGGAGAGTTGAAATTAATACAATTCATGAGAATAAAGAGAGTTTAGTACCTACAATTTAGTACATTAAATTCAATTAAAGCTTTATACCGTAAACATGGTTTGCTTTCAATAGCATTTGAGAAAATAGTACTAATAATAAAGTGATTATTATTTATCGATAAAAATATGTTATTTATGAGGTTATATTGACTATTTACTTTAATATTTTAAAAATAATATTATAATAAATTGATTCTGCTCAAACATACTCCGCCCGTTGAATGGTTCACCTTACAATCACCTTCAGAGGGTAATGGTGCTAGTTTGTGGATTGACCGTCGTAGTGACCCTCTTTTAGTCTTCAGATCGACTACTCTAACTCGTCCATCTGTACCGCAAATAGTTCGAACAATACGACCCAACACCCATTGTTGTGGGGGAGTGTTATCTTCAGTATGAGTACCAATTGTCCTACTTCGATGTTTGCTTCAGGTTTAAGCCATTTTGAGCGTTGCTGAAGATTTAGTAATTAGTCTCGTTGCCTCATTTCCCAGAACTGTTGTTTTAAAAATGTTACACGTTGCCACCACGTTATTTTTTTTATTTTTTTTTTTACACGTTGCCACCGTGTTAAGTAAGACGTTTTACTGCAATCAAACTGCTGGTCTGGTGCTGCTAGCAGTGCTCTTCCATTAAGCAGATGGGCAGGTGTCAGCGCTTCGCCGTCTGCGGGGTCGTCCGATGTTGGAGCAATAGGCCTCGAGTTAAATATCGCTTCTACCCCAATGGCGACAGTCTGGAGCTCTTCGAGAGTTAAGTTAGCCTGAGATACGTTTTTAAGCAGCAATGTTTTTGTGGACTTAACGGCTGCCTCCCAAAGCCCGCCAAAGTGAGGGGCTCAGGAGGTATGAAAATGAAATCGAAGCCTGTTCTGATGCTAAAGTTGACTGCACATCTTTGTTGAAAAATGCTTCTTGAAACTCTTTTAGCTTTGACTGGGCACCAACGAAATTGGTGGCGTTGTCGCAGTATAGTTTCTCTGGTACACCTCTGCGACCTATAAAACGTTTAAGAAATAATAAAAAACTGTTAGTGGACAAGTCTGAAGCTGTTTCTATATGAACTGCTTTTGAGGAGAAGCATACAAATACTGCTAAATAAGTTTTGTAAAGTGGTTTGCCTCTAATGCCGTGGGAGGTTAAGAAGGGACCACAGAAATCCACACCGCATATAAGAAAAGTGCTATGTGCTTTTAACCTGTCAGCGGGCAAATCGCCCATGATTTGTTGCATGAGCTTGGGCTTGTAATGATAGCAGTAAACACATTTGTTCACTATTTTTCGTACAAGGTGCCGAGCATTTACAACCCAAATTTTTTGTCGCAGAAGCCCGATAAGTACTTTTGGCCCAGCATGTAGTTGTTGCCGATGAAGGAATTCAAGATACAAAGTTGTAAAACGATGCTCTTTCGGAAGAAGAGCTGGGAATCGTGCATCATATGGGACAGTTGCTTTTGAGAGACGACCGCCGACTCTCAGTATGTATACCTTGCTGTTGCTTAGCTGCATCTCGTGTAGAAAAGGTGATAGCTTTTGCACAGCTGCGGAAACTGGTTTGTTAGTAAGCAAGTTGTTTATTTCAGCACCGTATAATTCTATTTGGATAGCAGCAACAATTTTCCAAAACGTGTTTTCCAACTCATCATGTGGTATTTGAATAACATCTTTTGGCTTAAGTTCCACTTTACATGAAACCTTATTGAAAGTTCGCCAAACGTATGAGGCGATTCGGAGAATACGAATGTATCAAGAATTTCTAGTGATGATTTCATTAATTATACATCCAGCGGTGCTACTTTTACTGCATTTGAAAACATATAATTTTCGGCGCTCCTTATTAACTTCATCACTGCAAGGTTCAACTTCATGAACGCTTCCAGGCCATTCTGCCACATCCTTAGCTAGGAATTCTGGACCCGAAAACCATATAGTATTTGGTAATTCCAGCGCGCTGTATCCACGCGAGACAATGTCAGCTGGATTGGACTTTGTTGGTACGTGTCGCTATGAAATTCCTTCTGTGATCTCTTGCACTTCTGCAACACGATTAGCTACAAAACATGTCAGCAATGAGGAGTGCATCTTAATCCATTGCAATACGATTTGAGAATCGGTCCAAAAGGTTATTTTCGAAGAATCCGTTGTAAGTTTGTGCCGTATTGTTTGCCAGGTTCGAGCTAAAAGTAAGGCTGCACAAAGTTCTAGCCTGGGCAATGATTGTGCCTTTATGGGAGCTACCTTTGACTTAGCGATTAGAAGAGTTGTTTTTATTTGATTGTTTAGCCTAGCTCGAATATATATACAGCAGCCGTAAGCGCGTTTTGATGCGTCTGCGAATCCGTGTACTTCGCAGCCGTTGGAGTTTGAAAAATCAACATAACGTGGAGTTTCTATTTTATTAATATAGATTAGATCCTCCTTTATCTGAAGCCATAACGAGTTTAGATCGGATGGAAAGGGTTCATCCCATTCTATCTGCTTCATCCAAGTTTCTTGCAGCAAGATTTTGCAACGAATTACGATTGGGCTAAGTAGACCGAGAATATCATATATTCTGGCAACAACGGATAACACTGAGCGTTTTGTAGCAGTTTCAAGATCTGGCAAATTGTAGCGATAACAAAAATTGTCAATCCTTGGTTTCCATGTCATACCTAATGCTTTAGTGCATGGATCTTCACCGATGTTTATGGCAATTTCGTCACCAGAATTTGGCAGTAGTTTCGAGTGATTCGAATTCCATTTAGTTAAACGCAAGCCGGCGGATTCCAAAATACTAACAACTTGTGATTGCTTTTCTTGAAGTTCGATTAATGAACCAGCACCCGTCAGCAGATCGTCAACATAAAAGTCTTCTCGTAACACTGCTGATCCTATCGGATAGGTATTCTCATTTGTATCAGCCAAAAAGAAAAGACATCGTATTGCGAGAAATGGAGCTGAGCTCATTCCATAAGTAATAGTGTTAAGTTGATAAGTTTGTAAAGTTTGGTTGGGTTCATTACGCCATAGAATTAATTGAAAATTTCGGTCACGTTCATCAACTACAAACTGCCGATACATCTTTGAGATGTCTGCTGTTAGCGCATATTTATGTAAACGAAACGAAAGAAGAGTTAAAATAAGATCTTGTTGAATTGTTGGACCCACTAAAAGTATTTCATTCAACGAATGATTTGTTGACGTCCGTGCTGAAGCGTCAAAGACGACACGCAATTTCGTAGTCAAACTTTCTGGTCTGACCACGCAGTGATGTGGTATAAAATAATGCGGCTTAGTGAAATCAATTCTGTTTTGTGGGGACATATGACCTAGTGAGGCATACTCCTTTAAAAAGTCAGCATACATGCCCTTTAGAATTGGGTCGCGTTGCAAACGGCGCTCAAGAGACAAAAACCGCTGTTTAGCAGTTTCAAATGAATCATCAAGAATGCTCGGAGAAGTTTTAAAAGGTAGCCTGACTTGCAATCGGCCATCATCTTTTACAGCAATGGTTTTGAGAAAGTGATTTTCAGCCTCTTCTTTTTCTGTTGATTTTGAATTTATTGGTTTGCTGAACTCTTCGATTTCCCAAAATCGTTTCAACATCGTGTCCAGCTCAGTTGTTTGTGATTCTATCGCTACGTGGCATATCGCTACATTGGCGTTGGTTCTTGGTTCAAAATTACCACCTACAACCCATCCGAAAACTGTGTTGACTAAGCGTGGAATTTCTGGGCCTAATGATACGTTTCCATCAAGCAAGAGTTCAAAAAACACTTCAGAACTGATAAGTAAATCTATGCGCTGAGGCTTATCGAAATTAGGGTCAGCGAGAGGCGTTTGATCAGTGACTTTCCATTTTTTTATATCTATTTGTTCTCCGGGCTGCATTGCAGCTATAGATTTCGTTACGGTAAATCGAGATGTCCACTCGAAATCAGTTATACGCGATTTTATAGAAGCAAAAACGAAATGTGTCAAATTAGTACGAATGTCTGCAATGCCGGAGACTTCTTGATTTGAGTGCTTAAATTTTAATCCTAGACGCTTGGCAGCTTCTTCTGTTATGAAATTTAGTTCAGAACATGAATCAAGTATTGCTCTTATGGGTTGCAAAAGGCCATATTTGTCTTTGATAAGTATCAGGGCTGTTGGTAAAATTGTTCTTTGGCGTGTACGAGTAATAAATGAAAGTGGAGTGCTATGCAAAACCTGATTTTGAGCAGCGCCGGAAGTCGAAGGTAGGTCTGCGTTTACAGATTGAGAAGGCGAATTGAAAATATGCAAATGAGTATGATGTGATAGATGACAAACTTTACAACGTGATTTGGAATTGCATTTAGATACTGAATGACCTTTACGCAAACAGTTAATGCAAAGTGATGAGCGCTTTACGAAATCAAATCTCTGCGCAACTAAAAGGGATATAAAAGTGGAGCAAGTGCCCAACGCATGATTTGGACTATTGCAATATGCGCAATTCGACTCAGCATTAATAAATGTAGCCCTTTTGGAACCATGGTTTTGTTTGCTTTGGTTTTCCTTTTGTTTGACAGGAGCGTCTGAAGTTTTGACATTATTCTCCAACGATTGGCAACGGCGACTTAAAATTGTATAACAGTCGTCCCAAGTAGGTAGGTTTTCGAAATCCTGCCTTTCATCGTATATGGATCTAGATTCGATATCGACTTTAGATAAAACCATGTGAATTATAAATGAGTCTAAAACATCCGCTTCTGAGCCCAGTGATAATAATGAACCACGCAATGCAGAAACTGTGTCTATTATATTGCGCAGCATATCAGAATCAGCTTTTGTTACAGCAGATAAATTGAAAATAGCAGTGATATGGTCGCGAAAAATGAGAACCTTGTTGTCAAAACGTTCTTTTAAACGAGCTAAAACTTTTGGATAGTTCTCTTCTGTGACTTGAAATGGTTCGACGACGGCAAGAGCTTGATCGGAGAGACAACTTAAAAGATAATTAAACTTGTCGATAGCTGGTATGGCTTCATCATGAACTAGGTTGTTAAACGTTGAAATAAAACGCTTATAGTCGCTATACTTGCCATCGAATTTTGGTAGTTTCAAGTTTGGTAGTCGATGGGAACTAGAAAATCCTGCTGAAGTATTGTGAATAGTGGTATCTAATACGCTGGTCCTACACTTCTTATTGAGAAATGACAGAATTACTGCTTTAGCCGAGATGTACAAATCTTCAATATCAGTCCTAGTCAAATCGTTTTCATTTAGTCTTTCGATTTGTCCCTGTATGTAGCTTAATTGTTTGAAATAAGACTCTAATATTTGCAAGCGGCATTCAAGAATTGTTGCATCACTATTATCTGCTTCTTTCTCAACCTTTGTTTTCATGCTTGTGATACTTCTTTTAAGCGCAGTGCGTTGCTGCTTGAGAGCTGTAAGAGCTGAAGGATCAGAAGTGGCGGTGGAGCCAGCGTCCGAAGGATCAACCTTTTTTTTTTCGGTTAACAACAAGCGAATTTAAGAAATATGAAATTAATATTTAATGTTATGTATGAACGCGTTTATGTATTGCAGTAACAGTAGATCGAACCAGCAAAAATCTTTGAACTATGATAGCAGAAATTTAAACAACAATGCGAAGAATGCGGTCTTGCACATATATACAGCAAATTTGTAGGTATGATTAAAATTTTTGGCTTACTGTGAATCTCCCGTTTGGTAGCGCAGCTTGAAGTCAACGTGCAGTTGCGGAGACGTTGCAGAGACGTTGCGTTTGTAGAGCGTCGAAGTTAACAGCAAAGATGTGTTTGGTTTGTCAAAGAATGCAGCAGCAGCGAGGCCAGCAGAGGTGTTAGCAAAAGCGATGAAACATACAGCAATGATTATGTGTGTTCTCCAGCTGTGCGCTACGCATGCGAATATGCAGCAGCGATGCCCACAGTGGACATTTAGAAGAACGATGAAAAATCTGCAGCTATCTGCAAATACGAATAAAATAAGCAACAAATTTTAAATTAAGATTGGGTGAGCTTGTGCTGGTAATAAATGCAGCAAGCTAACATAGTTCTAAAAAGCGATGCTCTGACTACTAAAATTGATTTATCTACTGCAGTGACAACAGTAGAGGCCTTTGGTGACTATTTTTTCCTTATTAGCTTAAACCAGGCAAACAAGAGCAGCGTGGTCATGTGCTTACGTCACGCACGACGAATAATGTGCAGCTAGGCACGATGAACGACGAGTAGAGCTGCACGCAGCGGTGCAACGATGTGGTGATGCTATGCGCGACGACGAGTTCGCCGCAAGCAAGATGTGACTGCAATGTGCGCAGCAGCAGAGGTGCACGCAGCGGAGCAACGATGTGATGATGCTATGCGCGACGACGAGTTCGCCGCAAGTAAGATGTGACTGCAATGTGCACAGCAGCAGAGGTGCACGCAGCGGAGCAACGATGTGGTAACGCTATGCGCGACGACGAGTTCGCCGCAAGTAAGATGTGACTGCAATGTGCGCAGCAGCAGAGGTGCACGCAGCGGAGCAACGATGTGGTGATGCTATGCGCCACGACGAGTTTGCCACAAGTAAGATGTGACTGCAATGTGCGCAGCAGCAGAGGTGCACGCAGCGGAGCAACGATGTGGTGATGCTATGCACGACGACGAGTTCGCCACAAGTAGGATGTGACTGCAATGTGCGCAGCAGCAGAGGCGCACGCAGCGGTGCAACGATGTGAACAATATAATACCGTTTTAACTGCGTACTGAATACTCCGTTGTGGCTATGATGCAATTTTGACTATGTGATGAGTGCGAAAATCCAGGTGGCAGTTACCTAGCCTACATCAAAATATCCAACGACGAATGTTCATATAAATCCACGAGTAGTGATTAACGAGCAGCCGAATTTCAAAGAAAAGCACCGATTAATGATTTGTTTAAAATAAATTAAATTAATTTACTAATTTTGGACATCAAGTCCTGTCACGGTCGCCAATTTATGTTGTAGAAGAAAAAAGACACTTCTTTTCAATTTGGTTGCTCGTTGATAACTGACTGAGCTGAACTTCAATTTATTTCATTAGAGTTAAGGAGAGTTGAAATTAATAGAATTCATGAGAATAAAGAGAGTTTAGTACATACAATTTAGTACATTAAATTCAATTAAAGCTTTATACCGTAAACATGGTTTGCTTTCAATAGGATTTGAGAAAAATAGTACTAATAATAAAATGATTATTATTTATCGATAAAAATATGTTATTTATGAGGTTATATTGACTATTTACTTTAATATTTTAAAAATAATATTATAATAAATTGATTCTGCTCAAACAGCAAATTTTGATGTCTCTACGTTGGCTCTCCGCAAAATCGCCCAAAGAAAAATCGCCCAAAAAAAATAATGAAAAATCACCCAATTTTTTTCCATACGAATTTGGGTGATTTTTTATATGAAAAAACACCCAAAAAAATTGGGCGATTTTGCATTTTTGTTGGGTAAAATTTCGTTTTTTGCTTTTGGGCGAAATTTCACCCAAATATGTTGGGCGAAATTTCACTTTTCGTTTTTGGGCGATTTTTCGTTTTTTTAGGGTGATCTTTCGTTTCAATATTAAATAAGAAACTTCAATCAGTTTTTAAAGATAACGGTACTTAAAGTAAAAGCAGCGGTTCTTCTTTTGTTTTTCTTTTGTATTTGCATCATTTGCTTAGTCAAGTCAAAGGAAATATTTAGTACCGCGCCCGCGCATCGCGACGCGGCGGATCGCACGCGCCACCCGTCGCCCCGCCCTGCTCCCCCCCACCACCTCCGCCGTCATTTTTTCTTTTTGAAATTTTTTGATAACCAAAGAAACTTGTTGTTTTGAAAAAGAATCAGTATTTTTCCCTTGTACGAAATGTTTTTATAGATTTTTAAGTATGAGATTATATAAAATTAAAATGAATTAAATTTTTAAATTTAACGCACTTCCTACACAATCAGTGGCTGATCTACATACGGGCTGAAAGGGCTTTAGCCCCTCCCTTGGAGAATTTTTTGTATGCAAAAAAAAAATGAAAAAAGTCCGAAAAGGACGTTTCAGCCCCCCTTTGGCATACAAAAGTGTAGTTTTAGCCCCCCCCCCTTTCGCGAATCCTAGATCCGCCACTGTACACAATTAAGATTGATTAGTAACGTAGTAGTGCAATTTAAAAATCAGCTTACCTAGTACCTTTTATCGTTGCAATAATAGTTCTAATAAAAGTTTTCGTGCTAATAACAGTGGTTAATAAATAACTATATAAACCTGCAGGCGGCAGGGCATCACCTCAAAGTCGGCCCACATTGCTAGTCCATTGGGAACTTTTTGTATGGAAAAACTTTTCAAAGTATCACAGTTGGACATTCTGAAATGCCGGCCGTCTGCAGGTTAATAAAAAATAAATAAATAGTATTTATCTCATCAAATGATTGAATTAAAATATACTTTAAAAAAAAAATACTGGCCTTGAAAATGCTTATTTCGTACAAGGGAATTTCGTATCTGGTGTGGGAACACAATGTAAAATATTGGGCGATTTTTCATTTTTTTTGGGTGAATTTTCGTTTTTGTTTTTGGGTAATTTATCATCATACATTTATCATCATAGAAAATAAAATCATTTGGGTGATTTTTCTTTTCTTTTTTGGGCGATTTTTTTTTGGGCGATTTTGCGGAGAGCCCTCTACGTTTTGATTTAAAACCAATACTTTCTTGGGGAGGTTTTCTTAGAATTCTTCGTATATGACGTTTTGCTATACGCTTTTTGACAAAAACAATTGACCCACCCTAATATATATATATTAAGGCGTAGTGAAATGTATGGGATGAGATTTTTGCTACGAAGCGGGACTGAGAAACTGAAAACTTACAGCATCTTAAGCAACATGGCCGAAGGATTCTACTCTCCGACGAATTTCGAACCGACAACTTTTCAAAAATAGCTTTTGATATGAATGCGTTTAAGAAATATTGGTTCAAGAGGGGTTTTTGTTCATAAAAGGTGAACTATTGTTCTAGATCAATGCTGGATTGTGATAAGATACCATTAAAAAAAAGTTTTTGCAAAAGTTTTTTTCACCCACTATGGCCCTACACTAAGATTTCCGAACGCAAGATACTGATTTTTAGGCTTATTGCTCTGGAACATGAGTACAAATTAAGTGACGTCATTTCAATGTTTAGTAAGTCTATAATCTATATAATTTAATACAAACATTTTGATATATTATTCGATAGTCTGAGTTACCTGGTTACCGAGATATATGCAATCAAACGTCACTGTGGGATTTATTTTAATTTTAATTTAATTTATATTTTTATTGCGAACAATAATAATAAAGAATATATTACCTTGACCTTTAAAAAGATTCAGCCTGAATTCTTAAAAATTCCGAGTGAGGGACATCTTGTGATTATATCGCGACTAGTCCGACCTCACAATTCCATCACATTTTTTTTTTTAATTTGTAAGTTTAAAAGAAGGAATTCTAGTATTTGGATTTTTAACAATTTTTTTAAAGAAATTAGGTCCCATTCATCACACTCGATGGCTCACAAAAGCAGCACGCATTCTACGATTATACGTAACTACAAATAGTCCGTCTAATAACACTGTGAAACAAATTCAGGTTAGCAAAAGTTAGGTCGATTCTGAGAGTGAGGGGTCAAAATAGAGGCTAAATTAGAAGACCCGTATCGCGGCGTTTGTTTATGTTAGTTCGAATTTTTTTTTTAATCGACCTTCGAACTTTGCAGTCAAATGCCGATTTTCAGCATATTGTTTATATGGTTTTTTGGCTATAACTCGTCGACTAATTGATATTTTTTTCAATCTGTAGAAGCCAAATTATTGCTAGAGACCTGTGCAACAATTAAAATTTTTTAAAAAATTTATTTAGAAAATTTTTGTGGTGCTTATGAAGCAAAATGTTGGAAAAATTATTTTTTTTCATGCTTTTTGAAAATATTTTCCACAAAACTAAGTCTTTCTTTTTTGTTTCTGTTTGATCTATAATATGCTTCTCAGTTTCTTCAATAAATTTCATTCTATGATCCACTCAAGTTACTTAGGTTCTACTTATACTGCCAATTATGCCGAGAAAGTTACCCGGAATTTATTTGTGGCAGAGAGCGCTTGAATTTTTGTAACTGAGTTGTTATCTACTTTTGATGCAAACTGTACCCAGGTTATTACTTTTAGGCATAGCCTTAATTCATGTCCATCTTCGAAATTTGATCACAGCGGCTTACTGCTATCAGAGCATATTGAAGTTGTTGTTATTTTTGATGTTTAGCTCCTTCCTTTTTCCACACTTCCATTTTTAGGGTTCAGTTAGTTTCACTACTGATGAGTTGGTGTAGCGGCCAATAAAACAGTCTGTATAGGCAAGCTGTGTGATTTGCTCTATACAGAGCCGTTGTTGTTGTTGTTGGTTGTTGCCTTCTTTGTTCTTCATGTTGTCTTGTTGTCAACATGATTGGCCTAGAGCTCAAAAAATTTGTTTTCAATATATATAATGAAAGGCCGTATTCAAATATTAAGATTATTATACACACTCACATTCATACAAACAAAAAAAAAAAACAAAAAAGCTATTTTAAATGACAATAAAATAAAATAAATACCTTGAAAATATCTTTTTCGGTCTGCACGGATCTTTAACTATATTTCAAAACTTACGACAATTATTTTAAATATTTTTAAATACATTTAATAAATGTAAATATGATTTTGTAAACCAAAAGTTCGTTATTCTGGAAGTTAAATTGGAATATATAAATTAAATAAAATATAAATTTTCATATAATAACAGTGTTTACAAAGTTTGCCAAAATCTCAGGCAATAAAATTTCATAGGTAACATTTCAGGCTCATTTTCATAAACGTGCACACCAATGCATACCTTTGGCCCCCCCTCGAAAAATTCCTGCGGACGCCCATGGTCGGAAATTAAAAAAAATAATGGCAAGAAGAATGTGTAACGGAAAGAATTTGCAGTGCAAATATAACGGCATGTTTTTTCTAATTCGATGATGTAATTTATATTTATTTCGAACTCATAATTTGTAACGCGTAAATTGAAACATCATACGATGCTTTTGTAAATTCTGATTTATATCTACTGATTTATTGAACTTAATTTTTTTTTTGTTTTTGTAATTATTACAATTGTACGGAACTTCGTCAACCATATATTTTAAAACATATTAAAACATGTAATTCCAAAAGCTTAAGATATTCCTTCACCTGAAAAATAATTATAATTTGCATGACAAACGGAGTAGTGTCTTTCCAAATATATATTTGCAGAACGACAAGTAATTCGTTCGTAAATTAAGCAGTGCGCTTCATCATTTATATTTTCTATGAAAAAGTAGTTGAATTGCCATTGTTCGTTGAACATTTTTTTTTTGTTTGTGTATCTGAAACAGTTCCGTGAAAAAGTTGCGCAGCGAGGTTTTGCCTTCATGAATGCTGAACGTCAACTGACATGCTTTGTGCAGAGAGAATTTATCTTAATAGCCCGAACACAATACGCGCGACGAGCGGCAGCGCCAATCGTCACTTTTTTTTTACATGTATTTCTTATGGGACGTATTTTGGAGACTTGTCGCTCAACATTGTCGCGCGACACTGCCGTCGGCTTCAATTTAATTTTAATTTGACAGGCAGCAAAAGCAAGTTTCCGCCATTGTTTACATTGGTTATTACTGGTCGTATGCAGCAAACTAAACTGTTGTGAAATTTATGGTAGCGATGATAGTGAGGGATGTTTTGTTTGAACTCTATTCAGAATTGTTGAGTCTGCATTCATATTCAGAATAAGTACAACTGAATAACGACATTAAAATCCAAAAATTAATGCAAAATTGATTTATAAATAAAATTTTAATTCACATTTAATTTTAAAAACTTGATTATTTATTCATTTCAATAAATCATTTTTTTTGTCAATTCTTCAATTTTTCATTCATATGAAAACTATACACAAAGAGTGCAATTCAAAAAGATTTTTAGAATTTGCAATTGTTTTTTAATATAATTATATTTTAATCGTTAATAATTTTTTTATTCATTGTTCATTTGTTCTTCATTATTCATTTGTTATTTATTACTAATTTCTTAGTTATTATTGATTTTTTATTCATTAATTGATATAAATGTAACGAATAATTAATAAATTTTTTAAATTTGAATGTGAAATAACATTTTTATTCATAAATGAATTTTGCATTCATTGAATAGATTCTTCTTTCGTTATTCACTCATTCAACTTTTTGAAAATAAAATGAAATTGAATGGATTTCTTTTTCAGCTCTGATTGTGTTGTTATTCTAAACGGCAACTGTTGAGTCGGCTGAAAACAGCCATTTTTTTTTGTGTACTATACATGCTGCTGAAGTTTGCTGGTGTCGCGTGTATTATAATCAAGTCGCTCAACATTTCTCTACAACGACAGATTGGAGACGTGCTGCTCGCCGTTCGTCGCGCGTATTGTGTTCGGGCTATAAGGCCTAACCAAAATAGACGATTTGCTTCGTAACGAGTGAAGACGAAAATGTTCGCTTAAATGCATTTCAATGTTGTAACCCAAAATGAACAAACGTTAACTTATCGAAAGTAAACGAAACGGTTTGACGAGACATTCTGTTCCGTAACAACCGAACTTTTAGCGTCTCAACTCGTCAACAACAGCTGTGCAGGTAGTTTTCTTCTTTTTTCAGACGATTGGAGGAACTCGTTTCATTTTGGGTTAAATGTCAAAATAAACGTAACGAATGCAAACGTTCGGCAAGTTGCAATCGTCTCGATTCGTCTATTTTGGTTAGGGCTTTACTGTTCGGCCGAATGTCATTGTTCGTTCATTGTTCGTTCATTGTTCGTACGTTTCAAGAAGTTGCTTATAGCGTAGGTGTGATCAGTGTTGCCAGAGAGACAAACTGAAATTTACGACTATTTGGGAAAAAATTTACCACTTTCGAAGAAAATGTACCTATTCCCAAAATAAAAAAAATTCAAAAATTTTTAAATGATTAAGAACCGCTATAATTTTTTTGTTAGTAGTGGTCCTTTTGAAAGCTCGCAATCTTGCATAGTCGTATTTGCTCAAATTTGCGTACTCCATTTCATGAACACATCATGCAGGTAACGAGTGTGTAAATCAGCTGTTGTCATACGAGTCAATTTATACGAGGTTTGAGGCTAAGTCGCAAAGGCGCGTTAGGTCGGTTGCGCTTTGATCGTACTTTGGTCAACTTTACGGGAAGAACTGTCAAAACGCCCGACCTTATAATTTTGAAATCATAATATCGCGTTAGCAGGTCGTGCGTCTGTCATTTAGATGATGCCACTGTACGCGGTCAAACAAAAAAATTCCCACAAAGTCTGAAATCCCCAAATCACAATGTACATATATACTGGAAGTAAATGATGGCTGTATTTGTTTATTCATTTTAGCTATTCATATTTTAATAGCCGTCGCTATTAATAAAAAAATTATATGCTATTATATGCATTATTATTTATTAAATTTATTTTATTAGTAAATTAATAATTTACTTTAAATTGTAAGAAAATAATTACAATTTTTTATGCTAAATAAATAAATGTTTCTGCATATCTAACCAGCGTAGTAGTTATATTATTTATATAATAAATAAACATCTGTGTTATATGTTATATTACATTGCTGAAGATTAACAAAAACAATAACAAACGAAAAAAACTAAAGCAACTGATATCTATTTATATTCGTACAAATATACATACATATAAACAACAACAGCATCAACAACACACGTACAAATTTACATGCATATAAACAACAACAGCATCAACAACTACACTAACAGGTACTGAAAACTATTTGCTTCAATCAAGGCAGCAACCATAAAATAAGCAGCTACTGATGTTATGAATGATTTATCTTGCAAAAATTCAAAATTAAATTACATTCAATATAAACTATTTTCATAAAACAAATCCCATACAAACACGTCTTACCTACTGCAACTCAACAATGCTCATATATATAGCTAACTCAATGAAAATACAACACTGCGCTATCGGCAAATGTCAAACGCGCGACCGAGTTGAACACTTCTCAACTTTTTTCAGAACCTCGGGCTTTGGTCGTACTTTACCCCTTCTTAGATTCGACGTTATTTACGATACAAAGCACGATCAAAACTTGAGGTCGAATTATGAATTGCTTCATAACAACTCGTCGTTTCTACTTTAGCTGTCAAAGCACGACCGACCTAACGCGCCTTTGCGATTGGGGTATTGCGAACTGAAAATGCATGTGAAATTTGCGAGCACCGCGTAAACTCTTTTTGTATGAAAAAAGAGAACAGCTGATATACGCAGTGAAAACTTGAGAGGTTTACGTCGTATACGAGGCATTTGCGAGCTTTCATGAGGACCACTAGCATATATATAAAGAAACAACAACATATATTTATAAAGAAACAACAAAAATATGAAAAATAACATTTGTATCATTCACACACCGAAAAGCAACGCTGATCCGACAACCGCTTCTATTCTGGACGTGTTCTCAGCGGATTTCTCCGAGAGAGGATCGCCAACCGCTTTGGTTCTATTTGGGCTCTTAAGCTGCTTGTGAATATGTTCAGAGAGGTAACAGTGCCACCAATAACTCGAAAAATTAACAAGTCTGAAAAAATTATTATTTTCGCAAAATTTACCACTTTTGGTCAAAAATTACCTTTTTTACCTCTGCCCAAAAAAAAATGTGTCAAAAATTACCTCAAATAGGGAAAGTTACCCCAATCTGGTAACACTGGGTGTGATAGCATTGCGTCGGCAGCGAAAAACAGCCTATTCACATGTGAATAGGAAATTCGAAATTGCTCGACACTGTTTTAGAATGATTTAATCAGCCATGTTGCAGAGGTGAGAGTTTGTATCCATAGATGAGTAAGTAGCAATCATATTATCAATATGCGCTGTATACATTGATTCCATACTATTTTGTGGAATCTACGAAGAGCAGATAAACAATGATTCATTAAATGCATATTACTCGAAAACAAAGTTGATCAATCTACATATGAGATATTATCAAGAGTTGAAGAGAGGAACAGTGATATCGCTTTATGGCAATTAGTACTCCACCACAATGTACGAGTCCGGTTTTTATTGCATATCGATCCTTCCAATAAGCATTAAAGATGTTAAGATTGAAAAATTCGCAATTTAAAAATTCAGGACTAAGCCAAGTTTAAGTTTATACGTAAACATCAAATTCAAGGTTCTACTAAAATTTCGAACTGAAAGCTGCTGTATATTAGGGCGTATCGAAAAATTTAGATCGTATTCTAAGAGGGGAAAAAAATGGATGTCTTCCTGTCCCGCAAGGACAAAGTTGTTTTTTGAGGAAAGCAGTAAAAAATAACGATTAGAATGCTTTGATTTTTATAAAATTAAAACTACGTATGTCTTAAAACAAAAGTAAGTATAGGCTTAAACTAACAATGTATTGCTGTATGTATTGCACGATGCCACTCACTATTTTTATTCACAGTGTCCTGTGTGAAGGATATTCGAAGCTAAAGTTATAAGCGAGATAGCACAGAACTTTTGATTGCTACCCAGTAGTCTAAATTTTCGTGGTATTTATTATAGTGTTAACGTATTCCTTAAATTAGGCGAATTTATAAACATAGTATTTTTTGCATATGCATTTTTCAATTTTTGAGAAATGTAAACTTGAATGCGATTTTTTAATTTTTTCAAAAAAATTAAGAAAAGATTTTCTTTCCCAGGTATCAGAAATGAAACCGAAGAAAATTTTCTCAATTTGGATTCTTCAAATATTTCTGAACAAAACCCTGTCTAAAAATATAAATTTAAAATACCAGCTTAAGACCACGATTTTATTTTCTATTTTGATGTTTAAAAAAGAAATACTTCCTAACATGAAATTAACAATTTCATAAAAAAATATCAAAAGTAAAAAAAAATCGTGGACTCAGGCTGGTATTTTATTAATATTTACTTTAAGACAGAATTGTCAAAAATAATTGATTAGTGTAACCGAGGTACAAAAGGAAAATCTAATATAAAAAATTGGAAAGATAAAAATAAAAGGTTGAGAAATAGTGTAAATGCGTATATTACAAGAAAAAATAAGAATATACCTCCAAAAAACTCTCTGGAACAGGTAATATGTAAAACTTTTTTTTTTATTTGAATTCATGTTAGTACATTTTTAAAATTCTATAATATACCCCTTATGTAAAGGACACGAAACAATCAAACAAGTTTTCTTAAATGGAAATGTTTTCTTTGCTGGAATAACGTTTTAAATGCCATCGTTTACTCTGTTTTACAACGTGGTATAACGTTTTATCAACCAATAAATTTTAGATATGAAACGTTTTTCCATTTTAAGCTGAAAAATAAATTATTTATTAGACAAATAATGTTAGTAAGCTATTTTTTTAACCAAAATTGTTTTTAAACCTAAGTATTTCCATAATGCAGCAACAAAAAAATAATTATAAATTGTCTGCTTTTTTAAAAACGATTTTTACTAAATGTGAGCAATTTTAATTTTGTTGCTTATAACGTTATTCGCGGCTATGCTTCAATTGTTAATCAAGGTTCGTATATGCTTAATAATAAACAACTCGTAAGTCAAGCAAGTTTTCGGCCTTTTTAACCTTAGACCCGTTTACATGTTTTACAACTTAATCCCGTTTATCTGGGTCATATTGACCCGTAGTGTATTTTGTATGGAAATTATACATTTTTCAATGAGTTAAAATTAAGAAGTATTGTTATTTCATGAATTATTAATTTTAATATTTGTTTTTATTTTTAAATATATGTTTGAAAAAATTTTTGCAATTTACATATGAATGTTGAGAAAAAAAAAAACAAAACAAAATTAAAAAAAAACAAAGATTTATAACCGATTGATAGTGTCGCTTCGATTGAGCCGTATTTGATGAGCTAGGATTGATGGATCTGTTCCATCATTATCATCGTAATTTTCCAATATATCAGGTACAATACAATCGTAACACACAGCAGACGTTTTATTATCCTTTGTTTTGCTGTTACCCTTATATGCTTCACAACTACGACGTGGTTTCTTGTCCTATTAAAGACAGTGAATGCAACAAAAATGAACAAAAAAATCATTTGAAATGGAAATCATTTATTTGTTTCTTACCTAAACTTGTGGCATTCGAAGCGATTCTGTAAGGCTTTTTGGCTTCATACCAATCAAACTCAAAGCAATCCTTAGGCCGCCCCAGGGGCTAGTATAAATTTTGACAATCGACAAGAGAATTTTTGACACAAGCAAAAATAGAAAAAAAAACACTTGTGAGCTTGCGACTCGAAAAGTTTTATTATTTTTCCCAAAATTACTCTCGTTCAGACATGGGGATAAATTCTTTGGTTGTGCCATATATGGCACACTATGCATTTAAGGGTTAAATTATTGCGCTAATACACTACTGAAATTTAAAACGTCAAAATTTTTCAAAACGTCAAAAAGTTTCTAGTTGTCAAAATATCATCGTCCTTTTGGCACAGTAAAATGACAATTATATTTCGACAGAAATTGTATTTTAGTCAGTAACTTCTTTTCTACCACGAGTGAAAACTTTCCGAATGGCACACGGCCTTATTGATTGTTTCGTTGGAGTGTTGCATCGCTTTTCCAATTGATTTTTAGCATGATATAACGCAAACACTAAAAGACAACACTGCACATGCACAACAGATCCATAAAAAAGCTTGTTTTCATACATGTAAGTGTACATATGTAAGTATGAAAAGTACATACGCCAAAGACAGAATAATGCTGTCTCTTACTTCAAATATACTCACAGTTGCAAAAAATTTAGAAATGAATGCACAACAGCAAAAAGTAGTGAAAAAAGTACTACATAAACTGATCCTTCATACAAGTCGTATAGTAGAAAATGTCGGGTCATTTTGACCCAGATAAACGTATAATGCACATGTCAGTTTTTGTCTCTGCTATGCACAATTTTTTCATTCTGGTTGCAAAGATAAAAGTTCAACAAAATAGTTCATTTTTTTTTTTTTTTTTGATTTTTAATGTTTTTTTTTTCCAAATCAAAAGTGCCTGGGGTAAATATGACCCGATAAACGGGTTTAAGGTTGAATAGGTTGTTCTACGTTCTAAGCAACAATGTTGCTTCAAAATTGTTGAATATTTGGCTTACAACTTCAGAGCAGCTAGCCTGCTGGAAAATTAAGCAACTCGATCGAAAACGTGCTGCTACAAGCAGAGTCCTAAAAACATGCTTACGAGCTGCATGTCGCAGTTCTTTTATCGCATATTAGTTCTTTTTTAGTATATTTATTCCCTACACCTGTGGAAGGAGGCTTTAAGGCAGGGCCGGAGGGGTTAATATGTATGACCGACCCCCATTACTTTTGCAAAAAGAAAATTTTTCCATTGGGGACCTATTCCCTCTGACCACTCCTTAAGGGGACTCCCACACAAAAACCTACAAGGGCTATATTAATTTTTTCACTCCGTTTGTAACGCTCATAAGGAGGCGTGTTAAGTATAGAAAAGTATATGTGTTCTTGATGTTGTGTTTAACGTCCCTTGTCTCCGTGCTTTCACGAGGAGAAGTGAGACTTAGAGACGGGGAGTAAAAGACTTGAGTTTTTATTTTTAAAACGTTTTATTGAAAGGGCCTGCTGTCTAGGCGAGGCTGCGACCTTTTGTAAAATTGTTTATTTAATTTATTTTATTTTATTACAAGGCCCGCAAAGGGCCTTGTCTAGGCGAGGGTGCGACTTTTTGTAATGATTTGTTCCGTCAGTTAACTCTGCCAATAAGCTCTGCCAGTTTCTGGTCTAATCGGTGGTATTTAAAGGTATTTTCTTCCTGTTCCCCTATTGGAATTAATTGGAATGGTCACACACACAATTACAAGAAGAAATCGAATTTCATTTTCATATTCTTCACCTCCTTTTCATTGGCACACGCTAGTGTACGCGTACGAATTGCGCAATTTGCCTGCGCTGCACTTTTCAAAGCGGCGCAGCAACTAGGGTAGGTTAACGAACGATATTATGCTGATCGTGCAAGCCAACGGCATGCACCCAAACATTTCCTTGTCTTGCTTTGTGCCCGCCGACGTTATAGCCGTATGCACTTGACACCCCAAAACAAAACAAAGCGTTGGTTTGGTAATTTAAACATATGCACTTAAATTAGGTCGGCTTCTTTCTTCTTTCATGAGCGCCTGCAATTCAAGTCACTTGAATTGGGTCTTGGTCGTTAATGGAAACAATTAATAATTTTTGTATATATTGTGCATTTTTGACACACTTCATTTACATAACGAAAAGGTTGATTGTTATTTATGCGCTTGTACTAAGAAATCCGCTATACAGTGACGTATAGGTAGAATGAATTCTTGTACTGCAATTAGATTTATGACCTTTGTGTGTGGTCGGGATGTACAAAGTGTACAGGGCAATGTTGTGCGGGTCACAACATTGATCAGCATCACCACCCGAACGATTTAACCATGTTCGTCTGTCTGTCCGTAGGTAACTTATAAGTGCTCAAAAAGAACAAATCGAGTGCTCTCGAGTTGCTTATTGCTTAAAAAATATGAACCCTGCTCTCTAGAGGAGGCAAGTATCATTCGCATGCTGACTCCTTCCATGGAGTTTGAGTTTGTCATGTTGACTCATGCTTAAGCAATTAAACGTGCCGCCAAGAAAGCGTTGCTAAAATAAGCAAAATAAACTAGAGAATAATTCCCTTGCAACTTCTTTGAATTTTCCTTTTAAATAAACCTTTTATATCTTAATATTTTTGAATACGGCCTTTCATTATTTATGTTGAAAACGAGTTTTTGAGCTCTAGGCCAATCATGTTGAGAACAAGACAACATGAAGAACAAAGAAGGCGACAGCCAACAACAACAACAACAACGGCTCTGTATAGAGCCAATCACAACAGCTTTGACTATACAGACTGTTTCATTGGTCGCTACATTAACTCATCAGTAGTCTTTTTGTGTGACTTTACACTGTGATCCACTCAAGCTACTTAGGTTCTACATATACTGCCAATATGCCGAGAAAGTTACCCGGAATTTTGTTTTTGGCAGAGAACGCTGGAATTTTTGTAACTGAGTTCTACTGAGTTCTGGGAGAGCACGCCCGTAAAATGTTAAGAAAATCATTAGTTGTGTGTTAATCACATAAACAACAAAGTCTTTCATAACAAAAATGGTCTCCACACCATGTTAGGTGTACCATCAGTTAAACTAACTGAACCCTAAAAATGGAAGTGTGGAAAAAGGGAGGAGCTAAAAAGCAAAAACAACAACAACTTCAATATGCTCTGATAGCGGCAAACCACGTGATCGAGTTTCGAAGATGCACATGAATTAAGGCTATGCCTAAAAGTATGTTACGATCTAGGTTGTTAACCTTAGTACAGTATGCATCAAAAAGTAGATAAGAACTCAGTTACAAAAATTCCAGCGTTCTCTGCCAAAAAAAAAATTCCGGGTAACTTTCTCGGCATATTGGCAGTATATGTAGAACCTAAGTAGCTTGAGTGGATCACAGTGTAAAGTCACACAAAAAGACTACTGATGAGTTGGTGTAGCGACCAATGAAACAGTCTGTATAGTCAAAGCTGTTGTGATTGGCTCTATACAGAGCCGTTGTTGTTGTTGTTGTTGGCTGTCGCCTTCTTTGTTCTTCATGTTGTCTTGTTCTCAACATGATTGGCCTAGAGCTCAAAAACTCGTTTTCAATAAACCTTTTATTTAATTTAATTTATCAAGAAACAGCTGTTGTTCTTTGAAGTCGTTTCCGTACTTTTTGCCAATTTTTCTCATTTTAACAGATAATCAAATTACTCTCTATTACTCCAACTTTATTTGAAACGCTTACGAAAAAAGGCCTGTTATGTTTTGTTATTTACGTTTAAAAACTTGAAATTAATTATTTTTTTCTTTGTTATTGCTCCGAACATATCGTCGTTCGCAAATTATTGTGTTCTATATGACAAAAATGTTTTTTTGGTAAATCAAGTTTAAAGTTTAGTAAAAAACTGAACCGAAAAATCTACCGCGATTTTCTTACCAATGAAAGTTCAAGAGTTAGTGGTTTTTTCTGTCAAAAAAAATGTTCATCCTTGGAAGCGTTTTTTAGAGTAAGATGCATTTAAAAAAAAATAATTTGTTCTATATGCACTTATTTACGAAACTATTCTTTTTTAATAGCATATAGAACAAAATGTAATAAAGAGTGATTTTTTAAGTGCCTGATAACTTTTTTTTTAAAAAAAACGCATAAAATTTGCAAAATCTCATCGGTTCTTTATTTGAAACGTTAGATTGGTCCATGACATTTACTTTTTGAAGATAATTTCATTTAAATGTTGACCGCGGCTGCGTCTTAGGTGGTCCATTCGGAAAGTCCAATTTTGGGCAACTTTTTCGAGCATTTCGGCCGGAATAGCCCGAATTTCTTCGGAAATGTTGTCTTCCAAAGCTGGAATAGTTGCTGGCTTATTTCTGTAGACTTTAGACTTGACGTAGCCCCACAAAAAATAGTCTAAAGGCGTCAAATCGCATGATCTTGGTGGCCAACTTACCGGTCCATTTCTTGAGATTAATTGTTCTCCGAAGTTTTCCCTCAAAATGGCCATAGAATCGCGAGATGTGTGGCATGTAGCGCCATCTTGTTGAAACCACATGTCAACCAAGTTCAGTTCTTCCATTTTTGGCAACAAAAAGTTTGTTAGCATCGAACGATAGCGATCACCATTCACCGTAACGTTGCGTCCAACAGCATCTTTGAAAAAATACGGTCCAATGATTCCACCAGCGTACAAACCACACCAAACAGTGCATTTTTCGGGATGCATGGCCAGTTCTTGAACGGCTTCTGGTTGCTCTTCACTCCAAATGCGGCAATTTTGCTTATTTACGTAGCCATTCAACCAGAAATGAGCCTCATCGCTGAACAAAATTTGTCGATAAAAAAGCGGATTTTCTGCCAACTTTTCTAGGGCCCATTCACTGAAAATTCGACGTTGTGGCAGTTAGTAAGTCTATTCATGATGAAATGTCAAAGCATACTGAGCATCTTTCTCTTTGACACCATGTCTGAAATCCCACGTGATCTGTCAAATACTAATGCATGAAAATCATAACCTCAAAAAAATCACCCTTTATGTATTGGAGAAATGAAAAGCAATGTGATTTCACCCAATAAAAACTTTATTTCATATATTATAATATTAACTTAATTTTAAACTTAATCTTATACATATGTTCTTATGAGTCCACTTAAATCAATACCTGTTAATTTCTTAAAAGGTAAGTTTCGACTACAAAATCAAGTAAAAAATTAACCAAATTTATTTGACTTCGATTCCACGAAGTTCATGCTTGATTTACGGAGATTTTTTAATTGAAGCAAGATTGTTAAAAAAACGAAGACAAAAAGTTGTACCTATATTTTAAATTGTATTAAACAAATTATTATGGGTATTTACGGGTTGATGCGAAACACAGTTGCGACGATGCGAAAATGCAAGATTGCGAATTTTTGCTTCATTCCAACAACAAACACATTAGAAGCAATTTTGGGACTCTTCTTGAATTACGCACTGCTCAAACCTATTGCGAAAGCGCACAAACAGTGATGCGAAACAGCTGATTCATGTTATGGGTGTTTTCAAGCATAGTTGCCATCTGGGTTAAACTTTAAAAAGACTAAATTTGTACGTTGATTTAAATAAGTTTTTGTTATTTTGAAATAAGGTGGCAATATATTTCTTTCCGCTATCGTAAAGTTACAATATTGATGTTCACGCGTTAGTGCGAAAAATATGTTGCATTTTCGCATTCTTGCAATTCGCATCAACCCGTGAATACCCCTTTTGTAGTATGCCACTGCATGAAGTGATAAAAAGTTGTATAAACTTTTCACATCATTTACTTTCTCCAATGATATCTTCTTATCTATTGCTTATCCATTCTTATTCTTAGTATTAAGCTTTTTTAAACGTTGTTGTAAAATTTAACTTCTAACCTTATGTTATTTATGATGGGTATTTTCTTTTCGTTTTTGTTTCATTTTATTTACAAACTGCAATCTAAAGCGGGATTTTTTCATTTTTGTTTCATTTCATTTGCCAAGTGCAATGTGAAGCTAAGAAAAAAACCAGAAAAAAAAACAAAAAAAAAAGCAAAACACAAAGACCTCCAAATAATAACTTTAATAACTTTATTTAGACTTGCATATAGAACAAAATAAAAAAATATTTTTTTTACTTAGTATTTTTGCTTCATTTTTGTTCTATATGCACGATTTTTTGCATATAGAACACAATAGGTTACGAAGCTTGTCACAACAGTGTTGTATAGCACAAAGTCGATGTCTCATATTTCGAAAACTATAAAAGATAAAAGCAAACTGATGACACAGATCGATAGATCTCGAAAAATTTGCCTATATACCAGTCTTATCTCAATTTTTTCAATTTTGTGATATAGAACACAATAATTTACGAATGACGATATGTATGTTATGTACATAACAATATAATTTATATTTATATTTGCTATTTTTTTGTTAATTTATATTAAATTTTGTTTTAAGTTATTTTTTTATTTTTTTTTTTAAATATGATATGGCTCTTTGGAAGATATTGAATATCCTAATTTCACTCTTTTAGGCCTCACTCGTGCCCAGTGATGTGGTTTGGTGGGATTTCGGGCTCATTTTGGGATATTTGGCCTATTTGAGAACGTGTGGGATTTCGGATGCTTAGGTGGGATATTCTACTGTGTCATAATATTTAAAAGTTTAAATTCCTTACAAAACTGTTTGGCATCACTTTTTTAATCTTTTACAATTGTTCGTTCAATTGGTGTTTCATCGATTCTATATATCTAAGAAAGGGAGATGTATAGGGGAGAGTGGTCCCATACCCACCGGTGGTACCATAGCGACCCTCCAAATGTTTCTCAGAAATGGCGCTGACGGCATAATTGCCAGCAGTGGCAGTATAACGCTATCATGACGCAGACAATTTGGTCGTAGACAGCCATCATTATTTGTTATTTTGTTCCAAAGCTTATTGTGTTTTCTATTGGGTTTTGACCACAGTTGGCAAATGTGAAATTAATTTTCGGGCTGCATGGAATTTAAAGTGTTTATTTGTTTGCAGAAAAAGCGAGAGGTAAGTTATTTTGATTGGTTATGGCCTTGGATCAGGGCACGTTATTAAAATTAGATTTCCTCTATTGCCATAAGTGAATGGCTAGCCAATATGTGAAAAAAGTCGGGGTGGTTTGCCATTTTTTTTTGCATCGTAATTGTTTATAGAGTGTAACTGAAGGGCAAAACGTAATAAGAAGTGATTTTTATTTATTTCTGACGGTAATCACACATGTTTTACTAGAAATGGGACGAACATTTAAACGAAGAACCACAAAAAGAGATCCTGCGATTCTGCGTCAAGCAGTTACTGCAATGAAATTGGGAATTATGTGTTAATTTTTATTTTCTAAAAAACAGGTATTTGAATAAATGCACAAATAATTTATGTTCAATTTTAGTGTTTCAGCACCATTTTAAGAACGTCAGAAACGTTGACTTTTACCTCGGATTCTCCTCACCTAGACACTCACAAACCTCACTAACCGGCGTGAAACATAGAAAAATTGCCCCTCTACAGAGTACAACTTTGAACTCAAAAAAATGATTTTTGATAACTTTATGGCCTTTACCATTTGGGCGTTCGGTATGGGACCACTCTCCCCTCTTCAACAAGCCCATAACTGCACTGGTTTTAAAAGCAGGAAGAAAAATTGTTTGCCTGATGAATGCGAAATAGTTTTAAGATATATAGGAATATAAGAATATGTCAGAAAGTCCAAAAATATCAGCCCAATTAATAGAGCTCTAGAAATCTTTTTAACTTTTCCACTAAAAGAAATGACATCTTTGGCAGCTACAAGATGGCGTACTATGCAGCCTTACATCGTAGTTTGCTAGAAAATTGGAGTGTTTTACGCAATTTTGACGTAGAATACGTCGTTCTCGGAGGTAAGTAGGGTGGTTGGTAGTGATCAGGTGTCGGTATTTACATTACTTTTTGAGCCTTTGGTGGGCCTAAAGTACTAATCGTACAATGTTGATCTTAGCACTTGTTGGTCTGCTTGATCCTCAATGTGACAAAAATTCATGTTAGAACTGTCTAACTTATATCAATTTTACACAATTACATGAAATATAAAGCCAACATTTGATGTTTTTGTTTGCTTAAACTTGCTACCTATTTATCGACGGCTTCCGGTTTTTTCGACGGCGAAGACAGCGCCATCTAGCGTGAAGACATTAATCTTCTAATTAAAAAAAAGCATACTTTTGGGGGCATGTTGTTTTTAACAGACTCGCGTAGCCCAATAATACTGAGTAATTTTGAGGGGCATGCTTTTTTAACAGAATCTGTTATTGAAATGTCAAACGCAGCCAATTAAATATCCGGGCATATTATCGACAGTGAAATTTTGACACATGGGTTGTTGAACTTGATAGCATTGAACAAATTTTGTTTGCTTGTTTAAGTTTTCTACCTATTTATGGACAGTTTCCGGTTTTATCGACAAAAGCATAAAATTTGTATGGGAGCGCCCCTAAGGAGTGGTCGGAGGGAATAGGTGTCAAAGGCAAAAATGTTCCTTTTGCAAAAGTAATGGGGGTTGGTGATACATATTAACCCTCTCCGGCACTCTCTTAAAGGTCATATCCTCAGGTGTATGGAATATATATTTTTAAAAAAGATGTCATCAAAAGCGAATTGAATAATTCTACGTCTTGTGTTACGACATAGTCGAAACTACTGTATCTTTTTTTGTTTATATTACGACCCTATGATGGTGGGGGGGGGGGGGTGGGGCTTAACCCCGAAAAGATCCCTTGGCTTTGGGCTTGAGCACGATAGTTACAAAATACATTGCCATGTCATATATGTAAGGTACTAAAAGTACAATTAAGAATATTTACAATACAAGAACATTTTGACGTAGAATACGTCATTCTTGGAGGTAAGTAGGGTGGTTGATAGTGATCAGGTGTCGGTATTTATATAACTTTTTGAGCCTCTGGTGGGCCTAAAGTACTGATCGTACAATGTTGATGTTAGCACTTGTTGGTCTGCTTGATCCTCAATGCGACAAAAATTCTTGTTAGAACTCTCTAACTTATATAAATTTTACACAATTACATGAAATATAAAGCCAACATTTGATGTTTTTGTTTGCTTAAACTTGCTGCCTATTTATCGACAGTTTCCGGTTTTATCGACAAAACCATAAAATTTGTATGGGAGCCCCCCTAAGGAGTGGTCGGAAGGAATAGGTGTCAAAGGCAATAATGTTCCTTTTGCAAAAGTAATGTGGGTCGGTCATACATATTAACCCTCTGGCACTCTCTTAAAGGTCATATGCTCAGGTGTATGGAATAAATAAACAAAAACCATAAAATTTGTATGCGAGCCCCCCTAAGGAGTGGTCGGAGGAAATATATGTTAAAGGCAAAAATGTTCCTTTTGCAAAAGTAATGGGGGTCAGTCATACCTATGAACCCTTTCCGGCACTCTCTTAAAGGTCATATGCTCAGGTGTATGGAATAAATATTTTGCTAAATAGTTTTTAAAAAAGACTTCTGTGAAGATAGCCCAAAATCTTCAGCCCAACTTTTTGCTCAATTCGCCGCAAAAATTATTTGATGCTGAATTCGCCGCAATGAAGAAATAAAGGTGTTTGATAGTTTTTATAAAAAATCATGTAATTTAACACATAAATTACTCACAAATTGCTATCAATCGTCCTTTATACCGTAAAATAGCCTAGAATAGAAAAAGTCAAGTCATGAAAATGTTATGAGAGGAGAAAGCTCTAAAAGTCAAAATTGTAAAGCGATTCGCTTTAAAATGGACGAATTGAACCTTCAGACTGTCAGAAAAAAATTTGCATTATCCTTTTGATAATAAAAATCGTCCTTCATATGGCTAAATTACATGAAATGAGTTATTAGCAATTTTGAAGTATTTTTTTTGGAAGAAACGACAAAAGAGGTAGAAGATGAAAAGTTCACATCCTGGATTTCTGCTCAAAATTGTAATCTTATACGGACAATCGAATAAAACTATGCTCAAGTACCGGTCTATCGTCCTTGGTGCCGAAATTTGAGCCAAAATGAGAAAAAATGTGATTTTTGTATGAAAGTCCGATTTCCACACCCCGAAACATGTCCCAAAACAAAAGTTCACATCCTGGATTTTTGATATGTGATAGCTGATGGTATAAAGATGATTTTGTGTCCCCATCCCCAAATTGCTATCAAACGTCCTTCATACCGTAAAATGGCCTAGAAGTGAAAAAGTCAGATCATGAAAATGTTATGAAAGGAAAAAGCTCTAAAAGTCAAAATTGTAAAGCGATTCGCTTGAAAATGGACAAATTGAACCTTCAGACTATCAAAAAAAAAATTTGCATTATCCTTTTGATAATAAAAATCGTCCTTCATATGGCTAAATTACATGAAATGAGTTATTAGCAATTTTGAAGTATTTTTTTTGGAAGAAACGACAAAAGAGGTAGAAGATGAAAAGTTCACATCCTGGATTTCTGCTCAAAATTGTAATCTTATACGAACAATCGAATAAAACTATGCTCAAGTACCGGTCTATCGTCCTTGGTGCCGAAATTTGAGCCAAAATGAGAAAAAATGTGATTTTTGTATGAAAGTCCGATTTCCACACCCCGAAACATGTCCAAAAACAAAAGTTCACATCCTGGATTTTTGATATGTGATAGCTGATGGTATAAAGATGATATTGTGTCACTTTCCCCAAATTGCTATCAATCGTCCTACATACCGTAAAATGGTATGAAAGTCCGATTTCCACATCTCGAAAAATTTCTCAAATCATCCTGGAGTTTTGTGAGGTGAGAGCTTGTTGTATAAGGATGATTTCATTCCTTCGTCGACAACGTCTTCTTATAGATTTGTTATAAAAATTAATTATTTATGATTTAATCGTTAGCTCCTAAAAGTATGGTTAGACATTACGGCCCGTTTTTAATTTTTTTCGTTTTAGGTTTGTTTATTGAATGGACCTGGTATATTTTATTTTAAAAGCTTTAATATTGAAACATTCAAGCTTTGGCTACTTTAAATGAAGCTTTTAGAAATAAGAAAGAGAAAAGCAAACTTGCTTGGTTGAGCGTAAAAAAAAACGAGATAACACTATACTCGATGAAAATCAAGGTTACAAAAACAAAACAAAAAAAAATGGCGGGATAAGCAAAACATTAACTTTATTTTTAATTTTTTTGTATGTTACATATGATTCTTTTTTATATATGTAGTAGATATTTTATGAAAACATTATTAAAGATGTATTATTAAAGATGGAACAGAGAGGTATTCTATATAAATAGGCCATTCAAGAATGAAGCAATTCTGCTCTGTCTGGATATTAGACGAGCAATATAATGTTAGATTCCGGAAAATTTTAACAAACTTGCGTGTAATAATATGAGTTTGACAGAGATGCCACTATGGTGCATAAGTTAAGAAGTGCTGCATTTATTAGATTTATTGCTGGGTTGCACCCATGGTATAATAATACAAGGTAGCATTGACAACTGCTTATTTTCTCTGCTACAAGAAAACATCGCCTGTCAAAAACAGTTGTTTTTGAAAATGCATCTGCATTTGCTGAAGTTATTGCTTTTTATTTCACTTCAACGGTTTCAACAATGTTTGTATTTTGAATGGCCGATTGTGAGCGCTCTCTTTGTTAGTATATTTTTTGACAGGAGGTTGTTTCTTAAGCAACTGTCAATGCTACCTTGTAATTATTATACCATGGGTTGCAGCAAAATACAATAACAAAGTATGAGGCTTATTTGAAACTGGCTGCTTATATGTGAAATTTTCCAAGTTGTAATTGCCACACACGTCAAACAAGAAATGCTACAACAACAATTAGAAAAGCTCAAAATCAACAGCTGACTTTGACATATAGCTCACTTTTTCTCCTTCTTATTGAGAGCCTAACTTCTTATTTTATAATGGATTGCAGGGTACAGATCATCGTTCATTCAATTGTCATTATATACAAAAAATTTCAGGCTTACGCTTCCAATATAGGAAATGTATAAGTATTTGCATAGAATATATATGTATGTATATATATACATGTATATACATATAAAGTGTAGACTCTGAATTTTTAGAAACATTTTTAGAAGCAAGCTTAAAAAAAATTTACCTTTTTTAATAGGCGAGTATTTTATAAAAACACACATTTGGTTTTTCTTTTGTTTTTGCACATAATTATAAGAAAATTAAACATTTTCTTAGGAAATTATAAAAAAAATCTTGAAAAATGTCAAATTAATATTTTAGCATCTCATAAATTCTGAATGAAATTTCATATTTTAAATTCTCATAGTGTCGTAATAAATTCGTAATAATTTGATTGGGCCATTAGAAATCGGTTGGATTTTCTTTTTTTGTTTTTTTTTTCAAATTGCACGTTATTTTGTCACTGACAGACGCTCTAAAAAGTGGCAGAAACTCAGTATCATTTCTTCGTGGTACCAAATGAATTTTGAAAGAGGAAATTACCATATTCTTTGATATCGCTCCTCATTTGGGCTTTCGAGCAGATGGAAAATTAAGTTTATTTTACTCAACAAAAAATTATCTTCTCGGATGATGCGAAACCAAGAGCACCAGATCCTAGATACTTCTATTGACAATTCGAAACCATATTTTGTAATAAATACCGATAAACGTTATCTCTGTTGCTTTCTTTTATCATCAGTTTTTATATCATATAGAATGTATCGGTGAGTATAAAATTTTTAACTAGTAGAAATGATTAAATTTATTTAAAATAATTAATAAATTGAGATGTATCTTAATTCCAAATATTAGTATCAATCATTTTTATATGAATGTATTGCTTGATTTGTTCAGTAAGTATGCAATTTTGTTTTCATCAAGTTATCGAGATGGCAGCACTGACCACAATATTCTGCATATCTAGAAATAAAAAACACAAGATATCTAATTTAAAGAGGGGTTTCATTTTGCACAGGGGAGACAGAGACGGCACTATGAAGTGATAGCTCTAACTAACGAATGATTGATAAAACTATTTAAAGACTTTGAAATAAGTTTTATATGATGAAGACTTTATTATTTCATTAAATTTTTTATATTAGGCACAATTGTATGTATTAGCAATTAGTTAAATCCAAAATTAAACAAATTTTCTGTAACAACTACCACACCACATCGCTTATATCTGTATTTTTCTTCCGGACTTATATTGATATTGACTGACTGCAAGTGGAAAGAGATAATAGGCTACACTTCTTTTAAGCAATGACAATGACAAATTGACTGTTAGAAGAACAAAGAAAGTACTCTTATGATCGAAAGCGATTAATAAGCCGTCATGAAACGAATGAGCTTTGTCACACGGAATTTTAATGCAATTTAGATAATGAACTCTGAACCAAGAATGACAGAAAAATGGATTGCGCAGATCATACTTAGGAAATGAGCTTACGATATGGCTTTCTGTCAGGTCTTGATCAGTTTGTGAACATATATGAAACAAAATGGCATAAAATTTTGAATATAATACAGTGAACAAGTTTTTCCTCCGTTTTATATTAAAATATGAACAAAGAATTATGTGCGAGTGCTGCGCATGCTAGTTTCCAACAGTACAAGTTTCCAATCCAAGCTGCACTCGCAAAAGATTCAAGAAATAAACTTCGTCTAGCGTGACGTCATGGTTGTTAAAAATATTTTGTTCGTAGCTAGAAATGTCAAAATCAAAAGTAAACAAAATAACGGACCTGTGCAATGCGTAATCTATTTATCTATTATTCTTGCTCTGAACGATGTTTTTGTGAGACCACACCATTCGGTGTCAGTTGATTCCGATTGAACGAAGTTCAAAATAATACTCCAAACGGATTTTTTATTTAGAATAAATGTTTAACAGTGGTTAGTGTATTTTTAACTTCAATCAGATTTCTACATATTATTTTTTTTAAAATTTTTATAATAAAATCAGTGTGCACATAAGATAAACTTATTCCTTAAGATATTTTTGTAAGACTAAGGTGTTCTTGTCTTTTTGAACTTGTAAACATAAGCATCTCCAATTTCATCGCCTCCTTTACATTAGGCACTCTGAAATTAAATAATTTTACATTTACCCAAATTCCGAATTAGCACAATGGGTTTAAATTGTTGTGGAAATCCCCTAAGTGTTAGTTTAAGCTTAAAAAATATTAGTAAATATTTCACTTATTACATAACTTACACACAAAAACTTGTGATTGAAATAAAAACAAAATTATACCAAATATCACAAGCTATATCTCATAACTAGTCATATTTTCAAAAGCTGAAGAACTCACAGGTTGACTCTAGTTATAAAAAAAATTATGACGAAACTTCAAAGTTATGTTTCACAAATTGAGGTCAATAGATTGAAAACAGTTTTAAAATTAAAAAAGCCCAATAGGTTTTCTAAAATCTTAATTTATAAATGTGAATAAAGCGACCCTTGTTAATATCTGAAATTTTAAATTTAAATGTATTATTTCAAATACCATCCAACTACTAAAAGTGTTTGTGTACAAGATAAAGCATTTGTCGCCTCTTCCCTTAAATTTCGGAACTAACTGGCAGCACTGATCATTATCTCAGTTTAAGAGTGAGGGAGATAACCAGACTGGTATGGTCATCAACAAAATAGTTATTGCGATTATTGAGTTTGTAACTACGTTAGAGCTGTCTAGCTGAGGAGTTGCGCGCTAGTATAAGATGTCCTAAATAGCAATCAATCAAACTACTTTTTAAAAATATCTAAAAAAATTTATTTAAACTACATTTTTACAATTCTTTTTCACCCGCGGTGGTGAATTTTAAAAAATTTGGATTTGTTTCATAAAAAAAAAAAATTCATTCATAATGTCGAGGCTTGAACTCATTACCTAGCGTATAATAATGCGATCGCTTTACGTTTTGAGCTACAGAGCTCACAGGAAAATATATTCTTAATGAGGTAAGTAATTCACTTCAGTTGTGAATTTTTCAAATTTGAAAATGTCAATAAGCTTTTCAATATTTTTTTTGAGTTTTTCAATATGTATGTACATATATATGTATCGAATAATTTCACATTTTAGCCAAACAAATAAACGCACATACAAACAAATTAGATAATATTGAGTTGTCATCCAGTTCTGAGCTACATTTTAAGTTTCAAAACTCTAGCTCATCGGGAAGTTGGTCAAAAATCGATTCCAAGATTTGTACGGGACAGACAAATGAAGTGAAGCTATGTAATAATAAAAAGAAACTATGCTCATTACTTATTTTAACATGTTTGTTGCGCAGAAACCTTGTTTATGTAGCTCAGAAAAAAAATTTACGTTTTAATCTCGAGTACGAATTACTTGAGCGATTTTATTCTTTCCAATTCTATTTCTTCTTAACAACTGATTTTATTGTACAAAAGAATTTGTCACCAGACCACCAAATGCAAAACAAAAAACGAAAGCATTTACTTTAAGCAGCGACTGCGAAAGGGAATAACAATAACAAAGCAGTGGCTGAATGAGTTATTGGAAGTAAGTTCTTGCAATTGTGCTGCTGTTGTTATTGCTATTCTTCTTCTCATCGAAGATGAAACCAAGAGCAACAACAACACACATACATACTGGGCACACGAAAGAAATAATAACCGTATGCATGTGCGAATGTTGATATTGCTTAAACAAAATGTAAAGGCAATATTAGGGTATGTATGTATGTTGCTGTTGCTTAAGCGAAAATGTAACAAGTCTATATTAGGGTGGCCCGTAACACAATAATTGTAACAAATTAAATTAAATAAATTCAAATTTATATGAAATAAAATAAATTGATGGCGATCTTATCCGACAATGTTTGATATACAATATTTATGGTAGATATTAATAAGTAAAAGGTAAATGTATGCGGTTTTCAATATGTATGTATCAATTAATTTCGCATTTTAGCCAAACAAATAAACGCACATACAAACAAATTAGATAATACTGTGTTGTCATCCAGTTCTGAGCTACATTTTAAGTTTCAAAACTTTAGCTCATCGGGAAGTTGATCAAAAATCGATTCCAAGATTTGTACGGGACAGACAAATGAAGTATAGATATTTTATTTAAAGTAGTAAAATCATTTAAAATATTTGTCATTGCACAATTTACAGTGATATGGATTTTTTTTTTTATCCTTACATCTAAAACATTATCAATTAATCAGGCTATACAAGTATTTTATAGAAATAAGTTTAAACTAGGCAAAGGAAAAACTACTAACAAAAAACCTTCATAATAAAAAGGTAAGAGAAAAAAGCGAAATTAAAGAATATTTTTTTAATAATAAGGAAATAATGTAAAATAATTTTAATTATTTTATAACAAACTTTATTATATAATGATGAAAATTAATAAATTAATAATATGAATAGTGAAAAAAATGTGTTAATAAGTATGTTATATAAGTTAATTAATTTATTTAAGTAAATTAAAATAATTTTACATAATTTTAAATTCAATTATTAAGTTATATTGCAAATTGCAATTGTTAATTATTGTTATAAATATTTGAAATAATATAGCTGTCAGAAGTATTACATGAAACTATAAATCGATTGTTTTGCTTATGAATGCAATCATAAATCATTTTTACATTACTGATTCGGTGAAGTTTTTTTGTAGAAAAGTGCCACGGAAGATTTAATATCATTTTTAATAGCTTGTTTTGTGAGATCTGCAGTTTCTTAAGATGAGTTTTAGCACAAAACCCCCAAACTGGACATCCATAAAACATGATTGATTGAAAGATAACTTTAACAATAATAATTTTGTTGTCGTCGCAAAGCTTCGATTTCCTATTAATTAAGGGATATAATAATTTGATTGCTATGTTATATTTGTCAGTAATGTTTTGTATATGTTTGTTAAACAATAGTTTTGTATCGAGGTAAATACCTAAATACTTAACGTTATCTGACCAAGGTATCTCTGCGTTATAAATGGTTAGTTTTGAGGACGGAAAAAAACAAGGATGTCTTTTTCTTGTGAAAAAGATTGCTTGAGATTTTGAGGCATTTAATTTTATTTTCCATTTTTTATAATAAGACACTATATTATTTAATGTGCACTGTAATTCAGTAACAGCAGTGCTACCAAATTCGTGCGAGGAAAAGACGCCGACGTCATCAGCATATGCTGCATATTTACATGAGCTCGATATAGGAAAATCAGATGTGAAAATAAGGTAAAGAATAGGTCCAATTACTGATCCTTGTGGGACACCAGCAGGTATTTCAATCAGGTCAGAGAAGCAATTATTGAGACTAACGCAAAAATAACGATCTGTGATGAAACTTTTGATGATTTTAATAAGATATAAGGGAAAGTCGAAATTTATAAGTTTAAAAATTAGTCCATTATGCCATATGCTATCGAATGCTTTCTCAACATCTAGTAGAATGAGCGCTGTAGATTTTTTAGCTGTGAAGTTGCATTGAACATGATTACTTATTCGCTTTATTTGATGAATAGTACTATGGTTTTTTCTAAAGCCAAATTGTTCTTCAGGTATAATGTTGTGGCAGTTGATAAATGTCCATAATTTCTCTTTAAGCACCTGCTCCAGAACTTTACTTAAGCTACTAAGAAGACTTATGGGGCGATAGTGTTCAGCCTTTTGAGGTGATTTGCTTGGTTTTAGTATTGGAACAACCTTTGCTGTCTTCCATGCGGCAGGAAAATATTGCAATTTCAGGCAGGAATTTAAAATGAATGTAAAATATTTAATTCCGCACTGTGGAAGTTGTTTTAACACAAAATTTTTTATGTCATCCAAACCAGATGCTTTCCTAGGCCGCATATCTTTAATTATTAATCTAATGGTTTCAGCTGTTACAAACTGTGTTTGTTGAGTTTCTGGTAATAAGCTATCGAAATTTGAAATAATTTCATTAATTGAATTTTCATGAACAGAAGACCCAAGGTTTTGAGAAACTTTGTGATTTTTTAGAAAAGTATAAGCGAGACCGGTTGCTTTTTCTTCATTAAGAAATAATGTTTTGTTTCCGTCAATAAGTGCTGGCATGTAAGTGTGTTTTTTTCTAAGTATTTTATAGATGTTCCAAAAAGGTTTCGAACTTTTTTCAAGATTTTTTAATTTGTTATTCCATGCTTCATTTCTAAACTTAAAAATTTCTTTTTGAATAATAGCATTATATTTTTCAACAATAGAAAAGTCATTACTTTGTCTATATCTACTAAATTGTCTCCTGTAAAAATTTCTAGTTTTGATTAAATTGATTATATAAGTAGGAAGTTTAATACATTTGGATATTGGGGAAATTTTTGGTACAGATGAGTTTAACGCTTCCATTATTTTCGTTGTAAAAAAATTTACTTGGTAATCTATCTGAGACGTTGTATTTATATTACTCAGATTGGTATCTTCATTTTCTAAGACTTGTTTAAGGTTTGTCTTAAAGGTTTTCCAGTTGGCTTCCTTGTAATTCATAACAAGCCGATTTTGAATAGGGATTTCTAATGAAAGATGACACTTAACTGGCAGATGATCTGAATTTAATGCATTCAAAATTATAGGACTTGATATGTACTCTGGAATATTAGATATAATCAAATCTAATATTGAAGAGCTAGCTTTGGCATTATATGGTACATATGTTGGATTATTTGGATAAATTACTGAAATAGGATAAAAAGTCGATAATTCTGATAAAATATTACCCCAGCAATTTGCACGCGCGCAACCCCAATCCCTATGTCTGCTGTTTAAGTCACCACAAATTGCAAAAAAACCATTTAAATTAAAGAGTTTTCTAATATCGCTCTTGAATTTACAACGCAAGTCAGGCGTACTTCGACCACCCGGGAAATACACAGAATATACTTTAAGCTTTGAGCAGTCTTCTAGCAATATTTCAATTCCAATATTTTCTATTATTTCAGTGTTTAAGTTATCAATTTGTCTAAAATTTATCGATTTTTTTATTACTATAGCTACTCCACCTCCTCTGCTGTTAACTCGATCGTGTCGAACACAGCAATAAAGAGGGTGAGAAAATTTATCAAATGGTTGTAACCAAGTCTCAGTGAGAAAACATAGATCAATATTTTTCCTATTAAGAAAATCAAAGAATTCAGCAATTTTGTTGCGGACACTTTTGCAGTTCCATAATATTACATTTAAAGAAGAAATTGACCTTATTTAGAGCTACTATATAAATATTTTATTGCTAATTGTGCAATGACATGAAACTGTTGTTCTTTAGTATTACATAATCTTAACTTAGACATAATTTCAAGTGTAAGTTGAGAAATTTCGTCAACTGAGAAAAGATCTTTTTTGGAGGTTATTACTGGTGTTGATTCTTTCGGGAGGGGCCATGAGGGTGGAGAAGTTTCCTGTATTCTTTGTTCATCACATAGAGGGGGGAAACTTGATGCACTATAATCAAATCTTTGAGTTTGTGTTTTAGGTTTAGAGAGACCACGTTGTACACTCGAGTATTTTGTCGCTATTTTCTCCTTTATTTGAAGAAAAGCAGCACGATTTGGGCACGAAACATCTGTAGACTTGTGTTTGTTATTGCAATTAGCGCAGCGAGAGATTTCGACACTATTGCAATCAACTGTTTTGTGATTTCCAGCGCAATTTGCACATTTTGTTTTTACATTGCATCCACGTTCTCCGTGACCGTACATTTGACAGTTTCGGCATTGCACAAGCTTATTTCTAATTTTCCTTTGATAGTCCCATCTCACTATTGTGCGAAAGAGGGCTTTGCCTTTTTGACGAAGTTCGTGTAAATTTACTGTACCAGGTTCAAAAGAGACAATATAAAGAGTGTCAGTGTAACGATCAAATTTTTTTACAACAACTTTAACTTCTCTGCAGTTTATACCCAAAGAGATTAGTTCACTTTTAACTTCATCAACAGTTTTATTTTCACAAATGAAGTGAAGCTATGTAATAACGAAAAAACGTTTAAAAAAGAAATTATTTCTTCATAAAAAGAAACTATGCTACATTTCTTATTTTTACATGTTTAATATACAATATTTATGGTAGGTATTATTAAGTAAAAGGTAAATTTAGCTTCCACGCACTTTAAAATTTGCACTGAATTTTCAAACTTTCACGATATTTATCTCCTTAACCATTCGAGACCGACCTTTTTTTTTGCACCAAAAGGTTTAGGAGACCCATACACATATTATGAAAAGGGGAGAGTACGATTCCCGTGGCCCCTCGATTTGAGTATGCAGTTTTAAAGTACTCTTTGAGAAAATAAGATTCTTCGAAGGATTTATCGAGATATCAGTTTGTCAAAAAAATGTTTGTATAAAGGTGTCACTGATATTTATTTTAAAAAGCAAAATAATTATTATTCTGTTTAATCTAGTATATAAACATAATCTTGTATCTACAATATAAAAATGAGAATGGTTGAAATGGGGGAAACAAGTATGACATATTATATACCAAACGAAAGGTTAATGTTTCAGCTATTACCATATGTTATGTTCTATTTTCTTTTATTATGTATTTTTTGAAGAAAAAAAACGGTTTTATGGAAAAAAAAAATATATATCATGCCGAAAAACCATCCGTAGTGTAATTAGATTAAGTACCAAATTTTTGTTTTATATCTTATTTTGAAGATATTTAAGTTTGTTATCGAATGATACCCAAATTATACCGATCGGTCAAATATTAGCATAGATATAGTCGAATTTACATTGACTTCTTTTAGTTTTTTTAAAAATCGATAACTAATCAATACCTTCGGTGAATCTTATTTTCCCAATGAGCTCTTCAAAACTGCATTCAGATTTAGGTGCCACGGAAATCGTAATTGTGCCTATAAAAATAAAAAAATTTTTAATCATGGGCCCTAAACTACAATTATGCCTCAAACTGTTCCATGCGTTGATCGCTACCCTCAGGACCAACATGCACAATCAGACTACCACCTTTTGCAAGTTGTTCAATCAGAGCAGTTGGGTGTTTCTGATGCAGCAGTGCCTACATGTATAGTATCGTATGAACCATCGATACATCCTTCACGACCATCACCCTCAATAATCAAAATGTTTCCTGATTGCAATAGGTTGCAATTTGCACCCACTGATGTCCAGGCCATCTTGCGAATTTTTTAAAATTTTTTTTATACTAGCGCGCAACTCCTCAGCTAGACAGCTCTAACGTACAGAGATAAAGAGATTGGAAACTTCGGCAAAAAAGAGATAGCCGTATGCTTAAATGCAGGCAATACTTATGCAAATATTATAAATGTGTTAGTAAAATTTCATGACAAACTCACCCCTCTCGATGGATTCTCGATGAATTCACCCCTCTGGATGGATATGAGCGCTGGTGAATATCTCACTTTCGACAGCTAAACCACCAGTGTACACATAGGGAAAACTAGCTTACAATTTTTGTTCAAACAAATTCATGCATTTAAAAATTAGAACAGAGTTTTTTAAGCAAAGATATAGCTGTTCTTGAAAGAAATTGAATAATATTTTTCTGCTAACAACAGCACTTGTAAATAGAACAAGTGTTTTTATTTTAAACTCAATTTTTTTCTACCAAAAATATTTTTGTGTATTATCAAAGCAACTCCATAAATTCGATTGACAATACTGACATTTCTATTTTGACAAAAGTTCTTTATCGACTATTATTAACAATATTCTTGCTCAGCTAAAAACAATTTTCTTTTAAATATGCAAGACTTTTTTGGGTGTAGGACCTATTTTTGACAAATATGAGGTGAACTCACATACACAATACGTGATTGCATAAAAAATTGGAGAAGAAGCATTTTTAGCTGTCAAAATCAACAGAATTCACAATAGAAACGAAGTTTCCCATCTCATTATCTCTGCTAACGTAGTTACAAACTCAATAATCGCAATAACTATTTTGTTGATGACCATACCAGTCTGGTTATCTCCCTCACTCTTTAAAACTGAGATAATGATCAGTGCTGCCAGTTAGTTCCGAAATTTAAGGGAAGAGGCGACAAATGCTTTATCTTGTACACAAACACTTTTAGTAGTTGGATGGTATTTGAAATAATACATTTAAATTTAAAATTTCAGATATTAACAAGGGTCGCTTTATTCACATTTATAAATTAAGATTTTAGAAAACCTATTGGGCTTTTTTAATTTTAAAACTGTTTTCAATCTATTGACCTCAATTTGTGAAACATAACTTTGAAGTTTCGTCATAATTTTTTTTATAACTAGAATCAACCTGTGAGTTCTTCAGCTTTTGAAAATATGACTAGTTATGAGATATAGCTTGTGATATTTGGTATAATTTTGTTTTTATTTTAATCACAAGTTTTTGTGTGTAAGTTATGTAATAAGTGAAATATTTACTAATATTTTTTAAGCTTAAACTAACACTTAGGGGATTTCCACAACAATTTAAACCCATTGTGCTAATTCGGAATTTGGGTAATTGTAAAATTATTTAATTTCAGAGTGCCTAATGTAAAGGAGGCGATGAAATTGGAGATGCTTATGTTTACAAGTTCAAAAAGACAAGAACACCTTAGTCTTACAAAAATATCTTAAGGAATAAGTTTATCTTATGTGCACACTGATTTTATTATAAAAATTTTAAAAAAAATAATATGTAGAAATCTGATTGAAGTTAAAAATACACTAACCACTGTTAAACATTTATTCTAAATAAAAAATCCGTTTGGAGTATTATTTTGAACTTCGTTCAATCGGAATCAACTGACACCGAATGGTGTGGTCTCACAAAAACATCGTTCAGAGCAAGAATAATAGATAAATAGATTACGCATTGCACAGGTCCGTTATTTTGTTTACTTTTGATTTTGACATTTCTAGCTACGAACAAAATATTTTTAACAACCATGACGTCACGCTAGACGAAGTTTATTTCTTGAATCTTTTGCGAGTGCAGCTTGGATTGGAAACTTGTACTGTTGGAAACTAGCATGCGCAGCACTCGCACATAATTCTTTGTTCATATTTTAATATAAAACGGAGGAAAAACTTGTTCACTGTATTATATTCAAAATTTTATGCCATTTTGTTTCATATATGTTCACAAACTGATCAAGACCTGACAGAAAGCCATATCGTAAGCTCATTTCCTAAGTATGATCTGCGCAATCCATTTTTCTGTCATTCTTGGTTCAGAGTTCATTATCTAAATTGCATTAAAATTCCGTGTGACAAAGCTCATTCGTTTCATGACGGCTTATTAATCGCTTTCGATCATAAGAGTACTTTCTTTGTTCTTCTAACAGTCAATTTGTCATTGTCATTGCTTAAAAGAAGTGTAGCCTATTATCTCTTTCCACTTGCAGTCAGTCAATATCAATATAAGTCCGGAAGAAAAATACAGATATAAGCGATGTGGTGTGGTAGTTGTTACAGAAAATTTGTTTAATTTTGGATTTAACTAATTGCTAATACATACAATTGTGCCTAATATAAAAAATTTAATGAAATAATAAAGTCTTCATCATATAAAACTTATTTCAAAGTCTTTAAATAGTTTTATCAATCATTCGTTAGTTAGAGCTATCACTTCATAGTGCCGTCTCTGTCTCCCCTGTGCAAAATGAAACCCCTCTTTAAATTAGATATCTTGTGTTTTTTATTTCTAGATATGCAGAATATTGTGGTCAGTGCTGCCATCTCGATAACTTGATGAAAACAAAATTGCATACTTACTGAACAAATCAAGCAATACATTCATATAAAAATGATTGATACTAATATTTGGAATTAAGATACATCTCAATTTATTAATTATTTTAAATAAATTTAATCATTTCTACTAGTTAAAAATTTTATACTCACCGATACATTCTATATGATATAAAAACTGATGATAAAAGAAAGCAACAGAGATAACGTTTATCGGTATTTATTACAAAATATGGTTTCGAATTGTCAATAGAAGTATCTAGGATCTGGTGCTCTTGGTTTCGCATCATCCGAGAAGATAATTTTTTGTTGAGTAAAATAAACTTAATTTTCCATCTGCTCGAAAGCCCAAATGAGGAGCGATATCAAAGAATATGGTAATTTCCTCTTTCAAAATTCATTTGGTACCACGAAGAAATGATACTGAGTTTCTGCCACTTTTTAGAGCGTCTGTCAGTGACAAAATAACGTGCAATTTGAAAAAAAAAACAAAAAAAGAAAATCCAACCGATTTCTAATGGCCCAATCAAATTATTACGAATTTATTACGACACTATGAGAATTTAAAATATGAAATTTCATTCAGAATTTATGAGATGCTAAAATATTAATTTGACATTTTTCAAGATTTTTTTTATAATTTCCTAAGAAAATGTTTAATTTTCTTATAATTATGTGCAAAAACAAAAGAAAAACCAAATGTGTGTTTTTATAAAATACTCGCCTATTAAAAAAGGTAAATTTTTTTTAAGCTTGCTTCTAAAAATATTTCTAAAAATTCAGAGTCTACACTTTATATGTATATACATGTATATATATACATACATATATATTCTATGCAAATACTTATACATTTCCTATATTGGAAGCGTAAGCCTGAAATTTTTTGTATATAATGACAATTGAATGAACGATGATCTGTACCCTGCAATCCATTATAAAATAAGAAGTTAGGCTCTCAATAAGAAGGAGAAAAAGTGAGCTATATGTCAAAGTCAGCTGTTGATTTTGAGCTTTTCTAATTGTTGTTGTAGCATTTCTTGTTTGACGTGTGTGGCAATTACAACTTGGAAAATTTCACATATAAGCAGCCAGTTTCAAATAAGCCTCATACTTTGTTATTGTATTTTGCTGCAACCCATGGTATAATAATTACAAGGTAGCATTGACAGTTGCTTAAGAAACAACCTCCTGTCAAAAAATATACTAACAAAGAGAGCGCTCACAATCGGCCATTCAAAATACAAACATTGTTGAAAACGTTGAAGTGAAATAAAAAGCAATAACTTCAGCAAATGCAGATGCATTTTCAAAAACAACTGTTTTTGACAGGCGATGTTTTCTTGTAGCAGAGAAAATAAGCAGTTGTCAATGCTACCTTGTATTATTATACCATGGGTGCAACCCAGCAATAAATCTAATAAATGCAGCACTTCTTAACTTATGCACCATAGTGGCATCTCTGTCAAACTCATATTATTACACGCAAGTTTGTTAAAATTTTCCGGAATCTAACATTATATTGCTCGTCTAATATCCAGACAGAGCAGAATTGCTTCATTCTTGAATGGCCTATTTATATGGAATACCTCTCTGTTCCATCTTTAATAATACATCTTTAATAATGTTTTCATAAAATATCTACTACATATATAAAAAAGAATCATATGTAACATACAAAAAAATTAAAAATAAAGTTAATGTTTTGCTTATCCCGCCATTTTTTTTTGTTTTGTTTTTGTAACCTTGATTTTCATCGAGTATAGTGTTATCTCGTTTTTTTTTACGCTCAACCAAGCAAGTTCGCTTTTCTCTTTCTTATTTCTAAAAGCTTCATTTAAAGTAGCCAAAGCTTGAATGTTTCAATATTAAAGCTTTTAAAATAAAATATACCAGGTCCATTCAATACACAAACCTAAAACGAAAAAAATTAAAAACGGGCCGTAATGTCTAACCATACTTTTAGGAGCTAACGATTAAATCATAAATAATTAATTTTTATAACAAATCTATAAGAAGACGTTGTCGACGAAGGAATGAAATCATCCTTATACAACAAGCTCTCACCTCACAAAACTCCAGGATGATTTGAGAAATTTTTCGGGATGTGGAAATCGGACTTTCATACCATTTTACGGTATGTAGGACGATTGATGTGGCGTCCGTGGCGTAGTTGGTTAAAGTGCGTGGCCGCTATGTCAAAGAACCTGGAGACCCAGGTTCGAATCCCAGCAGCGACAGAAAATTATTTTAATTAAAATAATTTTTCTGTACGGCCGCCACCTCTCTGCAGACAATGGCAAACCTCAGAGAGTAATAAAAATGCCATGTAAAGCTTCTTGAGAATAAGAACATTCCGTTCATCGCCGTTCGGAGTCGGCGTTAAGCATGTAGGTCCATTTCTCGGTCAATTGTGTATAAACTTAATAACACGCACAACACAATTGATCATAAGAAGCTAGGTCAAAGTCCTTTCAAGGGCTGAAATGGCCAGTTATTTATTTATTTTATTTTTTAGGACGATTGATAGCAATTTGGGGAAAGTGACACAATATCATCTTTATACCATCAGCTATCACATATCAAAAATCCAGGATGTGAACTTTTGTTTTGGGACATGTTTCGGGGTGTGGAAATCGGACTTTCATACAAAAATCACATTTTTTCTCATTTTGGCTCAAATTTCGGCACCAAGGACGATAGACCGGTACTTGAGCATAGTTTTATTCGATTGTTCGTATAAGATTACAATTTTGAGCAGAAATCCAGGATGTGAACTTTTCATCTTCTACCTCTTTTGTCGTTTCTTCCAAAAAAAATACTTCAAAATTGCTAATAACTCATTTCATGTAATTTAGCCATATGAAGGACGATTTTTATTATCAAAAGGATAATGCAAATTTTTTTTTTGATAGTCTGAAGGTTCAATTTGTCCATTTTCAAGCGAATCGCTTTACAATTTTGACTTTTAGAGCTTTTTCCTTTCATAACATTTTCATGATCTGACTTTTTCACTTCTAGGCCATTTTACGGTATGAAGGACGATTGATAGCAATTTGGGGATGGGGACACAAAATCATCTTTATACCATCAGCTATCACATATCAAAAATCCAGGATGTGAACTTTTGTTTTGGGACATGTTTCGGGGTGTGGAAATCGGACTTTCATACAAAAATCACATTTTTTCTCATTTTGGCTCAAATTTCGGCACCAAGGACGATAGACCGGTACTTGAGCATAGTTTTATTCGATTGTCCGTATAAGACTACAATTTTGAGCAGAAATCCAGGATGTGAACTTTTCATCTTCTACCTCTTTTGTCGTTTCTTCCAAAAAAAATACTTCAAAATTGCTAATAACTCATTTCATGTAATTTAGCCATATGAAGGACGATTTTTATTATCAAAAGGATAATGCAAATTTTTTTTTGATAGTCTGAAGGTTCAATTTGTCCATTTTCAAGCAAATCGCTATAAAATTTTGACTTTTACAGCTTTCTACGCTCATAACTTATTCCTGACCCGACTTATAAATTTCACAATGAAACTTGCAATTTAAATAAGTAAACATCTTGGAGGGTTGTTTTGCATAAATATGCAGTATTTTAAATTTTTTTCTTTGATGTTTGCATTTTTAAAAGTTTTGTAACATTTTTTTTTATTCACGGCGAATTAAAATATTTTTGGGTTGAGTTTACGGCGAATTCAGAAGTTGGGCTGAGTTTAAAATTTGGGATAAAGAATTTGGGCTAACTTCACACCGGTTTAAATAAGATGTCATCAAAAGCGAATTGACTAATTCTACGTCTTTTGTTACGACATAGTCGAAACTACTATATCTTTTTTTTTTTTTGTTGTGTTTTTGTATGAAGCAAATTTTTTAGAAAGAAAAACACCAAAGAGAAACCAAGAAATTTTAAATAAGTCGTAAATAATAGCATATATTTATTTTTTAAAGAATTTATTCGCACACTTGAATAGATTTAATGCTTTATTTCAAGCAAATGAACTACTAATATATAAACTTAATGAAGAGTCTAAGCAGATAATAATTATTTTAGAAAAAATTGTATACATATTTTAAATAAGGACATCAGAAGAGGAATTAACCAATCAAGGCATTGTAAATAATACAACTTAGTTGACGTCTAGGCAAATGTGTTTTTAAAACGAATTTTTGAAAGAAGGTGAAGAGAAGTTGTCTTCAAATGAAATTCTCAAAGTAAAAACAAATTGCGGAAATTTTATAAAAAAATGTATTGCTAAGTTGCTTGATAAATTTCCGATGAATGATAAGTTATTTAAAACTTAAGAGTTTTTAGACCTTAAAGTTGCTTTACAGCAAAAGCCGAATTTGTAGAGGTAAATAAGTATTCTCTGGAGAATGAATGCAATGACTCGCCTTTTTTTTTTTTAAATGACCAAATCGGTTATTCTGTTTTAACTTTTTGGAAAACTATTTCAAGCAAAAAATTCAGATTTCAATGAGCAAAAAATTCAGATTATAATATAAAAATTTTTTGATGAATATTTCTTTTCATAAATTGGATAAAAACGTTATTGGCATATATTTTTAGTGGGATTTTTTGTGTCATTTTAGTGGGGTAAACAGGTTAAAATCGGGATGCGATCGGGATGCGATCGGGATTTTTTACTAAATCAGAATCACATCACTGCTCGTGCCCATCTCTGACATATAGCATTAAGCATAAAACAATCAAGATTTTTAATTAGTGGAATTGCTTACCAGAACAATTTCAACAGCTCCAACTATGTACATAGCTGCAGCTAACGTTGTCCCAGTATAGAATAGCATTCCAACGGCTCCACCAAATTCTGGACCAAGAGACCTACAAAAAGTAAAAATATTTAGTTTCATTAGGCTGTGATGAACAATATTGCATGTATGTATTTTAGTTAAAATAAAACCAACCTTGATATCATAAAATAACTTCCACCAGCTGGCACAACTCCATTTGTTGCTATTGCGGACATAGAAATTGCAGTCAACATGGTCTGAAAATAATTGTTAATTCCCATTTAATGTATTCACCAACTTTTAAAAGTTTTGTTTTTCATAAAAAAAATTCAATAAAATTTTATTTTTAAAACTGTTTCTATTTTTAAAACTGCTTTGAACAAGATTTTCTTTATGTAGTGTTTGACTGCGTTTTTTCGTCCCAAGATTTATGGCCTAATTCTGTATCCCTAACGAGCGACTCAACTAACGAGTGCTTGGCGAACGATGTTGTTTTCTAATTGAAATCTGTATCTCTAACGAACTTGCTCGCCAACCCTTACGGCAAGCTGAAGTTTCTTACGTCATTGAAACTCTTATACACAATAAGTTGTCAAATTTAGCACTGCCATATAAATCAATATATCAGTTTTCTGTTCTTTTTTAAATTTTCTGTAAAGATTTCATAAGTTTTTGGGCTTGTTTTCGTTTGTTGGCAATGCTTTTTTTTTTAATTGTTTATAAAAATTGACATGTTTTTTTTTTATTGAATCAATGTGATTTTAAAAATATATTTATTGTTGTTATTGCAAGCAAATATTTATGTTTTAGGTGTTAAAGAAGTTTTATGTGATTGTTTGATTAAAATGTTAAGTGATTTTATTATTAGGCGTCCGTGGCGTAGTTGGTTAAAGTGCGTGGCCGCTATGTCAAAGAACTTTGGAAACCCAGGTTCGAACCCCAGCAGCGACAGAAAATTATTTGAATTAAAATAATTTTTCTGTACGGCCGCCACCTCTCTGCAGACAATGGCAAACCTCGGAGAGTAATCAAAATGCCATGTAAAGCTTCTTGAGAACGAGAACTTTCCGTTCATCGCCGTTCGGAGTCGGCGTTAAGCATGTAGGTCCGGTTCTCGGTCAATTGTGTACAAACTTAATAACACGCACAACACAATTGATCATTAGAAGCTAGGTCAAAGTCCTTTCAAGGGCTGAAATGGCCAGTTATTTATTTATTTATTTATTTGATTTTATTTAAAGCATGCAGAAATTGCTTTTTTTTATTTTGAGCAAGTTGATGTGATATGGAAGTGAGTTGTGAATGCACATGTGGAGACTGCGAGGCTTAAGAAATATTCTAGAGCTAGCAGACCCTGAGAAAGTTCTTGCACAACCCATCGACAGATACCCTACAAGCTCCCAACTTTGAGGCGCATATTCCCAAATCCAATTTACCCTCTAGCTGCTTCATAAGAACTCCAACATATCACAACGATAGCATAAAAGTATTCGTGTGATTTTGACGTTTCAATTCGTCATTTGGTTGATCGTTAGAGATACAAATTTCAGAAATGCTACTGTGTTACGGCTTCGTTCGCCAGTTCTTCAGCTGTTATTTGTTCGAATTAGAAATTTAAAAGCACGAACGAGCAGTGTTTTGCACGAGACGAGTGTTCGGATAGGGATACAGAATTACGTCATTGAATCTGGATCTTGTTTTGTATTGAAAACACAAACAACAAATTATCCTGAACGAAACTTGGATATTTACGTATCTTTACATATATTTTAGGTTATCTACTTTCTAACATATTTAAACAAAAAGAATTTGATGCAAATAAGTTATGCATTGATTCTGAAAAGAAATTCAACAATCTCTTTGTTTAAAAGGAATATAAAACTGAAGTTAAATAAAAAAAGGATAACAAAAATTTTAAATGAAATTTTTCTTAAGCTTGCTCTGATGATTTTAAGCTCAATGCGCGATTTCATGGTCATTGAAATCGTATAAGATTTTAAGTTCATTGGCCATGATTTCATGCACATTTTGTTACCAAGAATCTGCGCATTGTATTACCAGCTAAAGCATTTTTTTGATTAAAGTACGACTGTAGCTAGCGTCTACAGTGGACGTTCAATACAACGAACTTTCGGTGTAACGAAGTTTCGATTTAACGAACTGGCAAAATTATCTCCAACTATCTAAGAAATAGATAATCTCCAGTTATTATCTATATTACGAACGTATATGAATTTTAGTAGTCGATATAGCGAAGGATTCTTGTTTTTATTTTTTAAAGTTCCGTTTTTTTGCAAAAACAATGGTTTTGCAAAAACAATCCAACGGTAATATGACGTAGATCCCTTAAAGAGAGTGAGTTTCTTTAAATGGAGGAGTCCTTTTACAATTGGCTTATAACTCAACCTCTAAATCGCGTTACCATTAATGATGTATGTCCTCTGAGAAGAATCATCTGCTCCGCGAAAAAAGAACACCAAAGAAAAATTGACATTCGTACAATAAGATGCTTTGGGGAGCAAGTAGAGTAGCTATGCCGGTTCTGAAGCAAAATCGCGTGTATATTCTTATGGGCCTCAAAATTCACAAAATTGTGCTCGACTGCGCAGTCGGCGTCGCTGCCCGGCCGGTACGATTGTAGGGTGACGAGCAGTCGGCATCGCTGCCGAAGCATGTAGTTGTTGTTGCATTGAAGATAAGCGTGGCGACTGCAACGTGTGTTGAGTACTGTGCAATCGGCGTCTCTGCCCACCAATACGATTGTAGGGGATCGCAGCATGTGTTGAGTACTGTCCAGTCGGCGTCTCTGCCCACCGATACGATTGTAGGGGGCCGCAGCGTGTGTTGAGTACTGTGCAGTTGGCGTCTCTGCCCACCGATACGATTGTAGGGGACCGCAGCGTGTGTTGAGTACTGTGTAGTCGGCGTCTCTGCCCACCGATAGGATTGTAAGGTGCCGAGTTTATACCGGTCGACACCGAAACATGTTGTTGTTATTGCAATTCACATGTTTCTTTATTAATGCATATAATTTTATATTTTAGCTATTTTATAAATGAAAAATATAAAAATGTTATTATCACAGCCCGGGATTGAACTCGGGCAGCAAGCATTAGAATTGAATGCCTTAACAATGTGCTATTTCATCGCATGCTTCTTAATGAACAAAATGTAGATAAAAACATGTGCTCCACATGAAGATAAGCGTTCACCGTTGCTGCTTGGGCTGGACGGACGGACAAACCGCAAGCTCAGCACAATCACCATCAAGTTCTGAGCTCAGGCGTGAGCGCAGAACTTGATGGTGATTGTGCTGAGCGCGGTAGGGGTCGGGATGAGGGTTGGATGGAGGCGGCGGCGACGGGCGTCGGTGGCGGTGCGGGCGGTGGGGGTAAGTGGTATATTAAGCTAAGTTATTGCTGTTGTTGTTGTTGTTGTTGTTGTTGTTGTTGTTGTTGTAAATTGAAGATAAGCGTGGCAACAGCAGCAGCAGCTTGGCTTGGCTAATTTAAAGTCAAAGTATGAAAGTGGGAAAGGCGGGGGCGGGGGTTTATGCTAAATTAAGCAAGCGATCGGGAGCGTCACCGTAAGCTTAAACTTGAGAATACAAACCATGACCATACTCAACTATGTCGATATGAATAAAACAAAAACAGGTTGATTTATATACATATTTATATTTTTTATTTATAATCAATTAAAATTACATATCTTATAATATATTGCTTAGTATTTTTTTATTTAATTTTAAAAATTATGAAAAAATAAAGATTGCTTTGAGCCCTCATGATGATAAGCCGTTTGATTGCAAATAGCTATGAAACGTTGCCGTGAAAATAATTTAGTTTATAAGAAATTATATCTTGATGTTATATAAAGTAATTTCAATAATCAGAAAATATTGCCAAATAAAATCAAAAATTGTACATCTGCTGTTTATATTTAATATGGAGGATAATTAAGTCTGATATAATATCTCCCATGAATTCTCCTATCAAATTTTACTGGCTCAGGGTTAATCATATCTTTGTGTATCAATATAAGTATAGTAAATAACAAATTGACAAAATTTATATTTAATTCATATTGATATTCTTTATTAAAATTCGCATGTATAAAATATGTGAAAATCATTGAATTATACATTTCTAAACCCAGGGATATCATTATTCGCAATATAATGTAAATTAAAATCATCATTCATTATGTTCATAAAAACAATTTGATGCTTTGCTCTTTGCTCCAATGGTTGTAGATTTTGTAAAAAGACTTTTATATGGCATATATTTAAAACGATTACATCTTTTTCTTTCTCAAACTCTAGTATTTGTTGAATAATTGGTAGGACAATCTTATTGTTGTAGTCGGTTGCTATACTTGCTCCATTCAATATAATGTTGAGCTCTATGATATCAATCTTATGTTCATTATTACGACCAATATATTTAAACTGTGCTATTATTCTTGCAGCATAATACTTTTCCATTAAAAACTTTTGGGCTTCAACACCAAAACTATGATGTTTGAATAATGTCAGATACATCCCATCCATCACAAAATTGAACTGCAACACAAACGTTGGTTTGCAAATCTCAATTTTAGTATTATCTGCAGACTGTTCCGATTTAACACCAGCTAGTGTTATAACCCCATTTCTATTACTAGGCGACACCTTCTCATTCCCATCTTAATATGGCTCCTGCCGTAAGTTGACTTCATCTATTGAATTAGATTTAATATTAGGGCTTGCTTTTAGGTCTTTTTTAATAATGACTTTACCCATCCGTTTGACAATATTATTGCTATACAATTTACAGCTATTTCTTATATCGCGTCGCATGCTACTTGAACCTTTGAGTATATACATATAGAGAAATTACTTTGAGTTGTGTCACTCTCTCACTAGATGGCGCCACATACACCACTTTCAGATTTTTACGCTGGTTTGTATATTTGTTTTTTTTATATCGACATTGATCAAACATACAAATGAACAGACAGACAGCAATGCACAAACACACACACAGTGTTGTTGTGTTGGTTGAGCTGTCGCATTAGTTGTGTGTGCGGTATGATTCCGTTAAGTTGCGACTTGTTTGTTTGTGTTTTTGTGCTGCTGAGGCAAGCGCATGCGTGTAGCATTTAATTCTTATATGAACTTTTATGGAGTTTGGATGTGCGACTCATTATATTTCTATTAAATTTTCAAAGAAAAAAATGCCATCAAAATGCGTACATAAAAATTGCTACAATGTTTATACACCATGTGGTTCGTTGTCAGTTTTCATTTACCAACTGATCAAAGACGAATGCTTTGGGACAAGCATTCAGACAATGAAGAATTAAAAAATTTGGCTCAATATGGAAAGGGAACTATAAAATTTTGCGAAAAGGATTTAAATACATCATGTATAGTTCAACGAGCTATAATGAAAAAACTTCTAAAAACCTATATACCGACTCAGTATCCAAATATTTTCCCATGTACGGACGATAGCTTGGATCTTTGTTGTGAAAGGCTTTTAACCCTCAAATGCCCAACAACACCGATTTCATTAAAAAAGAATTATGTTGTGAAAAATGAAAAAATTTTTGTTTACAAGTTATTAAAGAAAACATGGTTGCATCCAAAAAGATACAGTGGGTATTCCGACGTATACCATCAATCAGCTTGGTTGTAGGAGTTCAAGGCAAAAACGTGGAAAACGATTCCTTTTATGATAACTAGACTAACTTGTAATTTTTTTTACTCAAAAATTGTTAATTGTTAATATTTCATGTCAAAAAGCGAACTTTTCGTAAAAATTAAAAAAAAACTATTTTTTGAATTTGACGGTCAATAGTTCCCAAACCAACGAAGTTATGCCAATAATTAAATTTTTGTTTTATACTTGCAATTTTCTGAGTGAAACTACATATCCAGCATTTAATTTTTGCAATATTTTAAAAGAAATAGCTTATTTTCTCGGTTGTATCAAAAAAGATACGCTGGGCATTTAAGGGTTAAGTTCATGTATAGAGCAAAATATTGAGTCTAAGCCAACCCGTATTTTAATTCAAACATCAACGATTGCTCGATCAAGCATAATTCATTATGTACCACCTCATTTAAAGTCTATATCTTTAGAAGAAGAGACTTAACATATGAGCCCTTTTATGACGACCCGGGCTGAGAATCTATACGAACAAATTAAAAAAAAAATAAAAATGGCGAAACTAATTTTTTTTTCTCCTAAACATCCCAATAACTTTGTTCAAAACTCACGCATTCCACGGCACAAGCCAAAAAACCGAGTGTCGAAGATACACTGCCCGACAACCGATTAGCACACTCTCTAACCTATCAGTTTAAAGGTAAATAACTCCCTACTCTGAATCAGGCGCGGATCCAGGGGGGGATTTGGGGGTTCAAACACCCCCCGAAATTCTAAAAGAACCTGTATTTAAATATGATGTACTGATGTTTATTATGTGGGCTAAGAGTACCAAAAAGAAAAAAAAATGGTTTTTTATAATTTGCTTTAAATATTCACACCCCTATGCTGTAAACGTTTGTAGCTGTTTCTACACGTATTGCTAAAATACTGAATTCTGTTCCAGTTTTTGTTTATTTTTGCGATATTGCGCCTGTAGCTGTAAACAGTCACACATACCATCTTAACCTGAACCACAAAAACACCGCATTTTTGGATAAAATATATCCAAACACCGCACAGTTTTAATTTAAAAACCCACAGTTTCGATAGTATCGGAAGTATAGACGTAAAATTCCTTTTTATACAGTAATGGAGAAAAATTCCGGTTTTTGTAGTTTGACGTAAAATTCCTTTTTATATAGTAATGGAGAAAAATTCGGGTTTTTGTAGTTTTTATTTATTTTGATGTTGGTTTTATGTTGGCCTTTTAGATTTGTATTCGGGTCAAATAAACAGAGAAATAATTTTTATTATTATAATTATCTTCACCTCAGCGTCAGCTTGCGGTATTTAACACAAAAAAATAATCCTGAGCACCACACAATCATATGGAGTGAAATGTGGATGGCTATTTTTTCGTAGCAAAGTTTTTTCCAATAAGTGGAATAATTTTTTCACATATTGCAGCCAAACACAAATTATAACCTTCTTTTGAAAAACCAGAGGCTCGAAATAGATTTTAGACTAACGGTTTCTTCCCACGCCTACGATTTAAAAAAAAAAAAATTAACCCGCTCTAATGTATATAAAGGGTGGTTAAATTTTAAGGGCCTATGTTGAATATAAACCACACCTAAATGTCAACTTTTTTCTGCATTTCATTTGACATTTCTCAATTTCAGACTAACCCAATTTGAACCGTTAAAGTTATTATGAAAATGAGCTTTCAAATCAAAATGCATATCGAGCACTTCGTGATTTTTTCGGTCAATTTAATCGTCCAAATGTGCGTACAATCGGAAAAATCGTGCAAAAATTTGAACAAGCCAGGTCTGTAGGAGATGTGAAAACACCAGTGCATGCTCGTACTGCAGAAAATATTGCTGCTGTTCGCGATAGTGTGGCTGAAGAGCCGTCCACCTCAACTCGTCGTCGTGCCCAACAATTGCACCTCTCACGTTCGTCGTTGATGAACATTATGCATAAAGACTTGCATTTACACGGTCAGAATGGTGGCAAGAAATGGCAACAGTGGATGATCAATTATCAAAGAAAATTATCTTCAGTGATGAGGCACATTTTCACCTCAGTGGATTCGTCAATAAGCAGAATTACGGCAATTGGGCGAATGATAATCCAAGAGTGATTGTCGAAAAACCAATGCACCTACAAAGAGTGACTGTTTGGTGCAGTTTATGGGCTGGCGGCATCATCGGGCCGTATTTTTTTCCAAAATGAGGCTGGTCAGGCAGTTACTGTGAATGGTGTTCGGTAGCGTGAGATGATAACGAACTTTTTATGGCCCGAATTGGAAGATATGGATGTGGACGATATGTGGTTTCAACAGAACGGTGCCACTTGCCACACAGCTAACGAAACAATGGCTCTTTTGCGCGACAAATTCAATGGCCGTGTTATCTCACGTGGTGGCGATGTCATTTGGCCACCAATCATGTGATTTGCGGATTCGGCCTTATTTCCATTTGAAAAAGAAATTAAGCCAATTTGGCCTTATTTCCCTTTAAAAGGAACCAATATTAAAACGCCATCAAATAAGTTTTTTAGTTTTATTTAATGAAAAATTAAAGATATAAAGTATTGGAATAATTGTACTTTAGGGCCCATGCTCCTTTTTTCTTTTTTTTTCTAAATGTGCATTTGGAGCTCCTAGTGCACATGCTGCAAAAAAAGTTCGGTCTCAAATGGTTTAGGAGATAAAAATCGTGAAAGTTTGAAAAATGGACATATTTTGGAATAATTGCACTCTAGGTACACTCTCCTTTTTTTTTTTTTTTTTTTGTTTTTTAAATGTGTATGGAACTTCTAGATCTAATGCTGCAAAAAAAAAAAAAAATAGGTAGGTCTCAAATGGTTTAGGAGATACAAATCGTGAAAGTCTGAAAAATTTACATATTTTTTTATTGAGAAGACTAGGATATCTTATTCTAATAATAGAAATATATATCCGTTTAAAGCGAAAAATATGATCGTTTAAATGCTAAAGAACATACATCTTTTTGTAAGTGGTCGAGAAAAAAATGTAAAATATAAACGTAATAGTTATGAATGAAAATTTATAAAATATGCGCGATTTTTACTAAAATTTTTAATGAAGCTTTAATATTATAAAGAATGCGCCGCAGGTTTATAATATGAGAGTCGCAGGCAAAAAATTTTTATTAAAAATCGCCGAGGCGCTCATTCCTTATAATATTAAAACTTCTTCACCTTCACTATTGATCTACTACTAATAAATTTTTCCCGTTGATACGAAAACAAGCACATTGAGGTTGACAATGGCGACTGTTCTCTTGCAAATTGAGTACCTACGCTGAGTCCAGTAACTTTTCAAACAACAGACTACATGGTGCGTACTTTTTATTAAAAATAATTAAAAAAAAAATAATCCTTAGTTTGCAAAAATTATTTTTCGGCCTTATTACCATTTTGCTACATTTTTTTTTAGGCTTTATTTCCTTTTCCTCTTGTTGACTATTATGTCTTTAAATTATGTTTTTAAATGTTGTACGCTAAAAGAACTTTATTGATCTTACTGTACTAATTCTTAAGTCCAATAAATACAAATACAAAATACAAAAAAATAAAACCGAATTCACAATTTCGGCCTTATTTCTCTTTGAAAAGGAAATAAAGCCAATTCGGCCTTATTGCCGTTTGCCTTATTACACCCCGCCAATTCGGCACATTAACGGCATAGAACCTCACTTATGCCTCGGCGTCATCGAAAATTTGGACCATAGGATGGAGGTGTGCCGCCGAGGTCGCGGCGGCCATTTAGCCGATATTTTGTTAAATGCATAATTGAACCATACCAATATTATCATAATAAATAGAAACGACAATAATTTCCTTAATAATTTGTGTTTTATTCAAAATCAATATCGGCCTTTAAAATTTAACTACCCTTTATATATATAACGTACATAAATATTTTTGAAACCCCCCCCGAAAAGTATTCCTGGAACCGCCCCTGCTCTGAATATGTTTCATACTCATTTTTTTTTTCTTTAATTCTTCATCATTTTCACTCATTCTAAGAATAACTGTGAGCTCTGGAAGTGTACCGTTATTTTGGTATGCTTTTTTATGTATGGTTACAAGCAAAATTAATCAATGCGCCCCTGTGAGAACGTTACAATTTAAAAAAATTACATTTTTCAGGAGAACCATTTTAAGTTTTGAACAGACGAAAGAAATTAATTCACCATTTTAAAAATATGAACAAAACATCAAATATAGAAGTACTACTGTAATGTACATTGTTGAATCCATACAAAGTGACAAAAAAAAAAAAACTGGATATTATCGATACACATATAATACGATCTAATCGGAAATATATTGAGGTGAATGAATCACAAATTCTATTTTTCTGCAATAATTAAAGAAGATATCGTTACCAAAATTGTACACAGCATAGATCATGGTAACATGAATATTGCTGTGTAATAAAGAAAACGAGCGATATATACTGACATACTGACGCAACTTACTCGTCGCAAAACCTCTCATTGGAAAAATGAAGATAGGGATTTATTTTTAAAATGAAACCCGAAAATATCTTTAATACCCCGGGATCTATATAATAATAATATCTTATAATATCGATTCTTACTTACTTACTTATCTGGCGCTTACAACCGTAAGTCGGTTTTGGCCTCGTATAAGAAATTGCGCCAGCCATTTCTGTTCTGCGCTTGTTGGCGCCAGTTGGAAACACCAAGTGTAGTCAGGTTATCCAACACCTGATCCTTCCAACGAAGATGTGGGCGTCCTCTTCTGCGTTGACCACCACCGGGCACCGAATCGAATATTTTTTTCGCTGGAGCGTCGTTTTCCATTCGCTCAACATGACCTAGCCAGCGGAGCCGCTCGATTTTAATACGCTTAACTATGTCGATGTCAGCGAACAGCTCATACAGCTCGTGGTTCCATCGAATTCGGTACTCGCCATTGACGCAGATTGGACCGAAGATCTTACGAAGGATCTTTCTCTCGAAGGCTCCCAAAGTCTTTTCATCAGAACTGCTCAACGTCCAGGTTTGTGCTGCATATAATAGGACGGGCATGATTAGTGACTTATAGAGCGTGAGTTTTGTTCGTCGAGAGAGGGCTCTGCTTCTCAATTGCCTACTCAGCCCAAAGTAACACCTGTTGGCAAGAGTTATCCTTCGCTTTATCTCAATACTGACATCGTTGAAAGAGTTTACGCTGGATCCCAGGTAGACGAAGTCCTTAACAACCTCGAAGGAGATGTTGTCAACAGTGACGTGGTTTCCAAGACGCTGGGACTGTTTATTTGTTGACACTAGGTATTTCGTCTTATCTGCGTTCACTACAAGACCCATTCGACTCGACTCTTTCGCTAACCTGGAGAATGCTGCACTGACTTCGCGCGTATTATGGCCAATGATATCGATATCATCAGCATACGCCAGCAGCATAATACTTTTGTAGAATATCGTACCGCTGCGTCTCAAACCAGCAGCTCGGATGATCTTCTCCATCATGAGGTTGAAAAAGTCGCACGATAAGGAATCACCTTGTCTGAAACCTCGTTTGGTATCGAATGGAGGAGTGAGGTCCTTTCCAATTTTAACTGTGCTGCTGGTGTTGCTCAGTGTCATTCTGCAAAGGCGGATGAGCTTTGCAGGAATACCAAATTCAGACATGGTGGAATATAGATGATTCCTTATTGGACTGTCGAAGGCGGCTTTGTAATCGACAAAAAGATGGTGTGTGTCGATTTGTTTTTCTAGGGTCTTCTCCAAGATTTGTCGTAGCGTAAATATCTGGTCTATGGTGGATTTGCCAGGTCTGAAGCCACACTGATAAGGTCCAATCAGCTGGTTTATGATGGGCTTCAGTCTTTCACATAGTACGCTCGACAGGACCTTATATGCGATATTCAGAAGGCTTATCCCACGGTAGTTGGCGCAAATTGTGGGATCGCCTTTCTTGTGGATTGGGCAGAGCACACTGAGGTTCCAATCGTTTGGAATGCATTCTTCCGACCATATTCTGCATAGAAGCTCATGAATGCATTTAAATAGAGCTTCGCCTCCATTCTTGAAGAGCTCAGCAGGTAAGCCATCGGCTCCTGCGGCTTTGTTGTTTTTAAGCCGAGCTATAGCTTTCAAGACTTCACTATGGTCGGGCAGCGGAACTTCAACGCTATCGTCCAAAATTGGGGATTCCGGGATATCATCTCTATTGGCGGGATTGTTGTCGTCGTCGCCATTCAGAAGCCTAGAGAAGTGTTCCCTCCACATCATCAGTGTACTCTGGATATCTGTCACTAGATTCCCATTTTCATCCTTGCAGTCTTGAAACCATCGTCCAGGCGTCTTATTTTTTCGAAAAATTTTCGGACCTCATTCCTGTCACCATGCATCTCAATTTTCTCGCACTCACGCATTTCCGCTTCCCTTTTCTTTCGCCTGAAAATGCGTCTCTCTTCCCTCCTCTTCTCTTTGTATCGCTCCTTAGCAGCACGCGTTACAACCGACTGCAGGGTGGCTTTGTAGGCGGCATCTTTTTCTGCAGTGGCGTCGCGACACTCTTGGTCGTGCCACTGGTTTCGGCGAGGGCGGTGATAGCCAATCACCTCTTCGGCAGCCGTACGCATAGAGTGGGAAATATGATTCCACTGCGCGCATATATCGTCGATCGGAGGAGTGCTTTCTTGAAGCAGGAGTGAGAGTCGAGTAGCGAAGTCTTCGGCTGTTTGCTTTGATTGCAGCTTTTCGACGTCTACCTTTCTCTGTGCTGGATTGCGCGCATTCTTGGTTGCGCACAGGCGTGTACGGATCTTGGCTGCGACAAGATAATGATCCGAGTCTATATTGGCACCACGGATCGTGCGTACATCTAAAACACTGGAAGAGTGCCTTCCGTCAATCAAAACGTGATCAATTTGGTTGCGCGTCTTTTGATCAGGAGACAGCCAAGTTGCTTTATGAATATTGAGATGCTTGAATCTAGTGCTACTAACGACCATGTTTCGCGCTGCGGCAAAGTCAATCAGCCTCATTCCGTTATCGGAGGTATTGTCGTGGAGGCTGAACTTTCCGACTGTTGGACCAAAGATATTTTCTTTTCCCACCTTGGCGTTAAAGTCACCAAGCACGATTTTTATGTCGTGGCGGGGGCTGCGCTCATAGGCCTCTTCAAGGCGCTCGTAGAAGCTGTCTTTGGTCTCATCGTCCTTATCTTCTGTCGGAGCGTGCGCACAAATCAGGCTTATGTTGAAAAATCTTGCCTTGACACGGATTATGGCAAGTCGTTCGTTCACAGGTGTGAATCGCTGAACATGATGTCGTAGTCTCTTGCCAACCACGAATCCGCATCCAAATTCGTGCTTCTCCGCATGGCCGCTGTAGTAGATATCACAGGATGCTTGCCGTGAGCAACCCTGTCCCTTCCATCGCATTTCTTGGATTGCAGTGATATCAGCTTTGTATCTTTCTAAGATATCTATCAGTTGGATAGAGGCACCATCCCAATTAAGGGTTCGGACGTTCCAGGTGCATATCCGTAAATCATTGTCAGTCATTGAATAATATCGATTCTAGTTTTATTTATTTTATTATACTAGTGTCGCCTTTGGTCGACCATTTAAAAATAGATTTTTTTTTTTTTTTTAGTGGCGTCCGTGGCGTAGTTGGTTAAAGTGCGTGGCCGCTATGTCAAAGAACTTTGGAGACCCAGGTTCGAACCCCAGCAGCGACAGAAAATTATTTGAATTAAAAATAATTTTTCTGTACGGCCGCCACCTCTCTGCAGACAATGGCAAACCTCAGAGAGTAATCAAATGCCATGTAAAGCTTCTTGAGAATAAGAACATTACGTTCATCGCCGTTCGGAGTCGGCGTTAAACATGTAGGTCCCTTTCTCGGTCAATTGTGTACAAACTTAATAACACGCACAACACAATTGATCATAAGAAGCTGGGTCAAAGTCCTTTCAAGGGCTGAAATGGCCAGTTATTTATTTTATTTATTTTTAGTGATAACTTTTTTTTCTTCCTTCACTCATGTGGAAATATAACCGAACTCATATCGCAACATATGTACCACCGGCAGGAAATCACAAAATAGAAACTCCATTCTGTGTTTCCATGTTCTATGACTTTTACTTCCAAAGCTATTCGATATCAAAAATTTGGTTTATATGGGCAGAGCCACACCCCCTTTTCCAATGCGCGCCACGATTTTCTAGTAGATGGACATCACCAACTTCCAACACATATTGAGTTTCATTGTTATATGGCATTTACTTCCAAAGCTATTCGAGATAAAAACTTTAAATTGTATGGGTGGTGCCACGCCCCCTTGTCTAATGCTCGTTAAATTTTTCCAGTCAAACAACACGACCAAATAGGAAGTTCCTACCTAGTTTCATTGATTTGTGACTTATAGTTTGAAAGTTATAACAAAAAGTACGTGTGATTTGTGGTCGAATACCGATTTCGGAAGCTGTGTGACCTATAACTCTAAAGCTATTCGATATCGCAAATTTGGGTTGTATGGGATGTGCCACGCCCACTATATTTATTCGGTGCACTCCTTCTCCCCACTCTTATTGATTTAAAAAAAAAATTGTCAAAATCGGTTGAGAAACACGGGAGAAAATGGTTCTTAACTGTTCTGCCTACGCCTATTTATAAATAGATTACGTATATTAATTATAATTACGCATACTTTTTTTTATTTTAAAATTTTTTTGCCTTTTCTGTTATTTTATTTAAAATGAGTTGTTTTTATGTTATGTTTAATGTTTATCTTTAATTCACTGCATTTTAAAAAAAACTGGCAAAATTTATGCTTTTACAATTTTTTAAAAAATCACAAAACTGAAATAAAAATGCCCAAAATTAACCGAATGAAAAAAAAATTACTTCAAAAGTTGTCAACATGTAGGATTTATCGACATATTATTTTTCAAAATTTTAGATATTTAAATCTAGATCAAGGACTACTTTTTCCTCTCTAAACTCCTGTAAAACTAGTAAGAAATGATCTTCGACTGGGCCGAAGTTAAAATACCCCCACGGCCGAACCAAAGTATTTTCCAAGTCTTAAGCAGTCAATAAAATGTTTATCTGTAAAAACGTTTTCGTTATATTTTTAACAGAAAATATTCGCTTTTGTTTTTTGATAAAGTCGCTTTGTATGGGAGGTGGGCGTGGTTTTTACCCAATTTGGTTGAATTCCATACACATAGTACACGTTATATATCAAAGTTCATATGCAAAATTTCAAGTCCATACATTAATTTTTGTGGATTTTAGAGAAAATTTACCTTTTTGATAAAGTCACTTTGTATGGGAGGTAGGCGTGGTTTTCATCCGATTTGGTTGAATTTCATACTTAGAGTGTATTTTGAACATCAAAACTCATATGCAAAATTGCAAGTCCATATATTCATTTTTGTTGAATTCTAAGAGATTTTACCGTTTTGATAAAGTCACTTTGTATGGGAGGTAGGCGTGGTTTTCATCCGATTTGGCTCATTTACGAACTTGACCTTCATTTTTTAGATAAAAGCTTAAATATTGAATTTCGCGATGATAGCTTTAAAATTACGGCTGTAATCGTGATCACAGACAGACGGACAGACAGACGGACATGGCTAAATCAACTCGGGTGGTGATGCTTATCAAGAATATATATACTTTTCTATACCTACCACGCCTCCTTATGGGCGTTACAAACGGAGTGACAAAATTAATATACCCCCATTTACGTTTTTTAAACGTGGGGGTATAAAAATAAAATCTTTTCAACAGCAACAGGCTTTGTTAGTTTGTGCACACATACATACATACATACATACTTACTCATAAACACTTACATATGTTTACAAATTTCTTTATGGATCATTTGCCTCAATCATAGTCTGTGTCAGCATCTCAGCGATTGTTGAGTAAGTGCGCCATCTAAGCGGCAGAGTTACTCCCTAAATTTGTTTTGCTGAAGTGGTTTCTCTATATATATCAGGCCCGTAGCCAGGATTTACCTAAGGGGGGGGTTTGGATTAAAAAAAAAATATCGATAGTTTTTGATGTCGATAAATGAAAAGGTATTTTTATATAATTACCAGAAAGATGGGAAAAATCAGTGGCTAAAAATGGACATTACTTTGAAAAATGAATTTGTAACAAATTTTTCACAATAAAGCGACAAACTTGAAAAAAAAAACACTTTAAAACTTTTTTGTACACCAAATACATAAAACAAAAATGAATTTTTTATTTTTGTTTATTTTATATATTTATATTAAGTCTTCTTATTTTATTTTTTTTTTTTTGTTAATTCTAATAACACAGCGTCCGCTGTGACACTGCAATCCCTATGTATGTTTAAGGATGCACACCCATTTAACATAAAAAACGTGTGTTCTATAATTTCAAAACTGTCGTTTGTTGACCTCAAAGTGTTTCGGCTATATGTCTTGCTTATTGTTGCACTGTCATTTTGGAATACAGAAAGACGCTAAAAAAAATAAAATTTTTAAGACAAAGTTGTAAAATGACGATAATTAAGCATCTTATATTATTATTTTAATAATTTACTTCCAAACTAATATCGGTTTAAAATTCTATATAAAAATAACCACGATTGGAATAACGACATTTTCTTGTATTTCCTGACTTTTGTAATGGCCACAATGATAGTTACAAAGTTTTACTTAAAAAGTTTTTATTATCATTCGGTAAACTTATCAAGAGGTTGTGATCCTGCGCCTCCAAAACCAGTGCTAAAAAATACGCAAAACTTGCAATAAGCTGCATTTTCCAATTTGGAGTAAACCAACCAATGGCAACGGTTCAACCAAGAATGCTTAAATCGGAGTTTGCGAGAACCGCTGACAGGAAAATTAAAATTTAGTGGAGGCACATAAATGCTTTGAAAACTTTCAAGGCGGTTCGAATCGGAAATATTGCTCATCAACTTGGAAATATCGTTATTTGGACATTGATATACTCTCGAAGTCGAAGGCAGTTCCGATGAATCAAATGATATTTCTGGAAAAATTTCTACAATCATACACACAAACTTAAAGTTATAAACATTAAAAGTAAAATATTAATACCGCAACTTGTACTACCGCTTTCCACATAGCAGCAACATTAACAGATCGATTCTGTGCGTTACCGGTAACAGCAATATTGTTACCAAAACTCGTTACCGGTCTTATAAATGGGTTTTCTGTGCACTCGGTCACGCTGTCAAATGTCGTAAACTCACCTTATAGAAATGGAGCTCGCTCTTTAGTGTGGTGAAATATAAACAATGGAAAGTGAGAAGTAAATACATAGAATTAATTGCATTATGTAAACTTTTTATATAATATTTGTTTTTCTTGACAGGAAATATGCACGCACTACGCCGGCGCAGCTGCGGTTACTCAAAATTCGAGCTATTTTTTGTAATGCAAGCTAAAAAATGTCTTCTGTTTTGCTTGTTACCACCTAAAGAGATGGTAACAATATTAACCGGTAACGCTTGGTCGCAGAATACCAACAGAGTGTTCAAGTTACTAAAAGGTGAATTTCTACGGTAACAAGATTAATGTTACCGCGACAGAATTGATCTGTAAAGCTTTCTACAACTGCAGGTTACAAAGGAAGTTCTGAAGACTTTTCAGATTCCAAAGTTTCTTGAACGTTTTCTGCAATACAGATGAAAATAATATTATTCGGATTTTGTCGGTTCCGCATCAAGCAAAAAGTTAATCCATTAATATTCAATCAATGCAAACACGCTAAAAAAAAAACAGCTTTCAAACATTCAGAAATATTCGGCAACTTTTTAACACATTTACGCATTGATAAAGGAAAAAAAATCATTTAAATCAAGCATTTACTTTCCGCCCTTTTTACTTCTGGTTTCTGCAGCCAATTAAGTAGACTCATTTTTGCAGCTTTGGCACAGTTAAATTAACAATAGAAACTCTTAAACTTATCTAACGAAACTATATCAAAATTTCACCATTTTCACGTAACACCTGTTAACGCAATAAATTCTTAAATTGCTGGTGGTAGACAAAGTTCAATCGATCTTTTTTCGACACTAATAGATCATCATTTTACAAATCCCTGCACATCACTTCACGCTGCGTTGTGGAAATTCGCAATTTATAAAACGCAACGCTTCACGCTGTGATCTTCAGCGTTGAGTTACGCAATAGCGTAGTGAAAACAGTACAAAGTTAGCATTTTATGAAACGCTGCACTTGAAATTCGTTCACTTGAACTGTCACTTTCATCACTTGCTCTTGAGCTGCCGTTAGAACGAATAAGTTGGCATTGAAAGGTAATAACTGTTTGTTTCACTCATATATTCTTAAATGTTTACATATATCGTTTGAATATAGGTTAAAGACAGCAACAACGAACCAACAGTTCAAAATGTTGCTAAAAGAAATAAAAAAACTACCGCAGGTAGCAAATGGTACAACAGTGTTTGGCGTTTATATTGCAATTTCAATTTAATGATGGCTGAAGAGATCAGCTGATATGGTTGCCAAGAAGTCCAAATTTGGTGAATCTTAAATATTTCAAAGATTTGCAATAATGATGCTAGTTTTATTTCACATGTGACAACCCTAAACTGCTGTTGGCTGACAGTTCACCGTGGTAACGTAACATAGCTAACGCAATAACGTAGTGGTTAATAAAATGCAAATTTTAAATCAAAGTGATGCGCCGCGTTAGCGTTGCGTTTCATCACGGTGATTTATAAAATGATGCCATTAAGCTTGTTGATGTTTTCGCTGTATTTCGCTATATTATTTTTTTATACTTTTTGGACCATAAGGGGGGGTTTTAACCCTAAAAACCCCCCCCTTGTCTACGGGCCTGATATATATATACTCAAAGCTTGAACGCAAAAATATTTTTCCACAATTTTCACAAGTAAAATTCTTCATAATGATGCGTTCAGTTTATAGGTGTTGATACATCGATTGCTTTAATTCAACTAAATATGCTCACGGTATAAATTGTTATTATCTATCCAATATCGCGATTTTGGTTTTAATAAAGTAGAGATGAAAAAATAAAATTAGTTTACAGTATATCACTCTTTTATGATCCTATTACGTCATTATCCTAACACTCAAATTCTCAACTATAAAATTTTATCTCACTCTTTACAAATAAAATTTGCTGATGCTTGACCACAACTATTTATTTATAGTATTTTTATTTGAAGGCATTATGCTGGAACATTGTTTTTTTTCTAATTTCTAGATGAAAGAAAATTCAACAAGTCATAGTAACTAACACACACAACTCTGTGAAAAAATAATGATAAGACCCTTAACACAACAATAACAACAATAAACACACACCCAACTCACAAGATACACTTCAAAACCGCAAGGTATGCTTCACAACACAACTGTATGAAAAAAGATACAGTAGTTTCGACTATGTCGTAACACAAGACGTAGAATTATTCAATTCGCTTTTGATGACATCTTTTTTAAAAATATTTATTCCATACACCTGAGGATATGACCTTTAAGAGAGTGCCGGAGAGGGTTAATATGTATCACCAACCCCCATTACTTTTGCAAAAGGAACATTTTTGCTTTTGACACCTATTCCCTCCGACCACTCCTTAGGGGCGCTCCAATACAAATTTTATGCTTTTGTCGATAAAACCGGAAACTGTCCATAAATAGGTAGAAAACTTAAACAAGCAAACAAAATTTGTTCAATGCTATCAAGTTCAACAACCCATGTGTCAAAATTTCACTGTCGATAATATGCCCGGATATTTAATTGGCTGCGTTTGACATTTCAATAACAGATTCTGTTAAAAAAGCATGCCCCTCAAAATTACTCAGTATTACTGGGCTACGCGAGTCTGTTAAAAACAACATGCCCCCAAAAGTATGCTTTTTTTTAATTATAAGATTTATGTCTTCACGCTAGATGGCGCTGTCTTCGCCGTCGAAAAAACCGGAAGCCGTCGATAAATAGGTAGCAAGTTTAAGCAAACAAAAACATCAAATGTTGGCTTTATATTTCATGTAATTGTGTAAAATTGATATAAGTTAGACAGTTCTATCATGAATTTTTGTCGCATTGAGGATCAAGCGTTGGTCTGCGTTGTTGAAGTGCTAAGATCAACATTGTACGATTAGTACTTTAGGCCCACCAAAGGCTCAAAAAGTAATGTAAATACCGACACCTGATCACTATCAACCTCCGAGAACGACGTATTCTACGTCAAAAATAATGATAAGATTCTTCACACAACAACAACAACAAAAAACAGCAACTTATAAAAATTGACAAATAACCGGATGCAACTGATAAGAAATTGTCATATAATAGGATTCAATAAGTTCAATAAGTAATTTTATAAATATCGAGTCAGCCTAAATATATCTGTCACGGCGAATAGTTTAAAGAAAAAAGAAAATATGAAAACAAGTTTAAAAAATCTAACGACCCATGGTTAACCGAATTAATTGCTCTGATGGGCGATTATGTCGACCATAAAATGGACGGAGCTTGCGGTAAACTTCGCGAACTGAACCATTATTTTCGAAATAAATTTGCACGATTTGTAAGCGTTGTTCTTTTGTCAACCTGTTCATGCTGAAATGGCAAACCAAACTGAACATAAATGACATTAGAGTTGCCAGATTTGACCACAAAATGCCAGTTTTATCTCTATTCGAAAAACAAAGCCCTAAAAAAAACACCCTTTACAATAATTTTTGCTTCTCTCAATTCTTCAATAATTGAAAATATTTCGTTATTATGATTTGAGTGACCGGCTATTGATGAATTTATCAAAAGACGTAATCTATCAACTAGTTCGTTGGGGTCATCCCAATATATATAATTTGATTTGTTTGTATTCAACTTCATCAAACATTTTCCTTTATGAACTTTTTCTTTAAATAATTTTCTTATAATCGTTGTATATTTCTTTGAGCGATTTCCTTTAATTTGCTCATTGTTATTGTTATTTCGTTTATGTGCATTAGTCACCTCTAATATTTGTTTGTAAGTATTTAAATCTGCTTCATTAAAACTGATGGGTTCCTTGTAAACTAATAGTTCATATAAACCTGGAGTAAAGATCCATTTTGAATTTTCTGTAGTTATATCGGTTGAATCAAAAGTAATTGGCTCATTACCCAGTCTCCATATCTTATTTTTATCATTGTGGGGGCCGTAGGTTTTATCGAATTTGTTTAAATTAACTTTCGATAAATCGTATTGAATACTTTGATTTGGATTTATTGAAATAGTGACATCATCATTTTCCATATCATTATCATCATTACCATCATAATGTGTATCACCATCATCATCATCACCGTTATCAACATCAAATGATTTAAATGCTGATGAACTTTTCTCGATTTCCTTGTCATGAAAGCTTGGAGAAAATGTATTATAATCATGCTTGCTCTGTTTAAATGGTGCGCTGGCAGCAACTTTATTATCTTCAAAAGAATTATCTGAATCCTTTTCATTTGTTACTTTCTTTCTCTTATTAGTCGATTGAATTATTTCCTGCAATGGTTTTGATATTGATTTAAGTCTTTTCTAAAAGCTTATCACTTGCAACTTCACCCAGTTGAATGCTTTTAAATTTCTTTTTCAAAATATTTCGTGTTTTAATAAGATTTTTAACTAGTTTTTTATCCATATTGATAGGTTTATATATATATAAACGGGGTAAACAGGTCAGTTTAACAGTTAGCTGTTTTATAGAACAGGTCAGTTTAGCAGTTGCTGTTTTATAGAACAGATCAGTTTAGTAGTAAGCTGTTTTATATAACAGATAAGTTTAGCAGCAGTTGTTGTACTGATTTTTAGATATCTATTCTGTTTCTTTTATAAGCTAATAAAAACATTGAATCCTTTTCTATAGCGACCATTATTCATATGATCATCTTTATTAATAACTAAAAATCCATATTTTTCTCTCCAATGCTATGAACATAGCTCATGGAAAGCCTTATTGATGAGTTTATATATAAACAGGGTAAACAGGTAAACAGGTCAGTTTAACAGCTGTTTTATTGAACAGAGCAGTTTAGCAGCAGTTGTTGTACTGATTTTTAGATATCTATTCTGTTTCTTTTATAAGCTAATGAATACATCGAATCCTTTTCTATAGCGACCATTATTCTTATCATCATTTTTATTAATAATTAAAAAACCATATTTTACTCTCCAACACTTTGAACATAACTCATGGAAAGTCTTAAAAGACATATCAGAACCAACATGATCATTGTAAATGTGTCTTGTATTCATTTCATCCTGTTTAAACATTATAATCATATTGGCATTATCACGAATCAAATGTTTTGGTATACGTGTATAAGTTTGACATAAGTAAAAGCTATCAACATCTTTATGACGACCCATACAGAAGTAGGACCGTATATTACTTTGTTTCTCACAAGCTACATCGTCGAATATAAATATTGAGTGCGGTTGTACATCATCTGGGTCTATGACACCATCATTATGGGAAAATATTGAGAAATTTATTTCCTTAATAGGTTTAATTAGATGCTTCAAGTATTAATACTTTGGTTGCTGTGCTGACTTTGAGTATAAGTAAATATTTTTAAATTTCAATCCATTGGGGCTTTCAATAAGACTTATCATCACATTTGTTTTTCCACAATTTGACGGTCCCACAATAAGACTCCGAATAGAGTTTGGTTGTAATGAACTATGTCTAAATATATTTGATGTATTTAATTTGCTATCAATATACTTTACGTCAAGCGTTTTATGTTGCTTTAAGAATCGCATTATGATTCTTTATGAATCGCATAATCGGGTCATTTTATTGATCTCACTTCACTTTGATTACAACCTCTGATCGAAAAAGTATAAATACTAATGCCAATTATTTATAAAAAGGCAATCAGTCCTCCTCCATCCTTCATTGGAAAAGGTATTCTGAATAATTTAATAGACAAACTTCCGATTGAACTTCATTTACTTGGTTATCAATTTGTGGACCTGGTACAAAATTAAAGAAGCGATTAGCTAGAGGTGATCAAGGAATCAATCTTTTGGATGCCGCTTGCAGACAACATGATAAAGTATACGCAAACAACAAAGATTTGGAAAAAAGACATATTGCTGATAGAATAATCTTGATTGAAAAGGCTTGGCAACGGGTTAACGCAAACAATAGCAGTATTGCCGAAAAATCAAACGCTTGGCTTGTCACTAACGCAATGAAGGTGAAAACAAAATTTGGTATGGGCAACGTTAACAGTAAAACTAAGAGATCTCCTCAAGTAAATGAACATCAACTATTAAGACACGCATTAAAAAGCGCTAAAATGAAAGTTAAGAAAACTAAAAATTTGGATGATGCCGTTAAAATTTCAAGAAAAGTTGTAAACAATATTTTTAAGGGAAAAAAATCTCTGATTAAGACACCTCGAGTAATACCACTACCTAAATCTGGAGGTTTTCTTCCGCTTGCACCTATATTCGCTGCACTGGGTGCACTTGGTGGTTTAGCTGGTGGAGTATCTGGCGTTACAAAAGCAATCAAGGCAGTCAAAGCTGGAAAAGAGCAGTTAAATTAAGCAAAACGACATAATAGTAAAATGGAGTCTATTGCAATGGGAAAAGACATGTTTCTAAAACCATATAAAAAGGGCTTTGGACTTTATTTAAAACCTTATCAAAAACAAAATTTTTTATAAAGCTACCCAAAAGAGCTCTTTCCGATATAGATTTGAGAAAATATGCTAAAAACATTCCAAATTTTAGAGGAGTGTTTATGTGCGATACTCTTCCAAACAAACCACTTAAAAAAGAATGCGGAATAATCAATCTGGATACTTCAAGGGGACCTGGAACACATTGGGTAGCATACTGGAAAAATAACAATCAAATTGAATATTTCGACAGCTTTGGAAATTTGCAGCCGCCAAAGCAAATAATTGTATATTTAGAGAAAAATATTAGTTATAATTATACTAGATATCAACATTTTAATACTGTAAATTGTGGTCATTTATGCTTAAGATTCTTATTTTCGATGCTCAAATAAAAAATAATACAAACACACCCCAAAATGAAAGCGTGATCTATATCTAACCGCAGACAATTGCTTGTTTGAATTTGGGGTTAAGTATGTGAAACAATATTTATTTTGTTTAATTCGTGTTTAAACGTTGAGTTGGAACATTCATTACTTAACCCTTTCCTATCTGACGGTACTAACTCGTACCACCTTTTGAAACGGTAAATCAAAAAAACATGAGATCACAGCAGCTTTCGCTCTCATTAAATATCTCTTCTAAAGCAATTGTGCTAGACAATAAAAATAATTCTGGTGAAAAAAAATAAAAATTCGCCATTCAGTATCACATTGAACTGGGCACGTGCAGGTGCATTGTTAAGAAAAAATTTCACATTTTTGTTTGCAATATATATAAAGATTTTGCAAGGTTTACAACCTAGATTGCGTGTTTTTTTTATTATAAAAGCATTTTATACGTTTTATGTACGTAAAATCTGCATAAAATCGTAGAAGACTTACAAGTACCAACAGTGGCTTTTAACATTTTTAGAGTTGTGTTTTTTTATATATATATTTGTAGAATGTTTGCTTTTGAGATGGATATTTCCAACAATATTGCTCTCATAGAAGCATTATTGATAGAGGATATTCCAGAATGCGATTTTAACTCAGATGTGGAATTATCAGATGATGAAAATGTTATTCAAAAGTCCCCGATAAGCTTTGATGAAACTATTGATGAAGCCATACAACAGTCTTTGTATACATTGGAAGATGAAAATGAAGTAGACGATGAAACTTCTGCAGCTGCAACTTCTTCTACGTTGACGCCTTTACATTCGGCCAATGAACTTCCACTTGCCAAATCAACTCTTGCTCAGTCATCGCAGTCGAAAAAAGAGTTCCAGAACCTATTCGGAAATGGAAAAAACGAGACGCTGAGACATACTTACCAGAATACTCTGAAAACACTTCTGTCGTGGACGAATGCTTCAGTAAGTGCTCTAGGCCTACGGATGTATTTCTGGTCCTAATTGATACTATTATTGATGACATTGTGTATCAAAGCAATCTGTATGCCACCCAAAATGACAGGACGCTCAACCTCAAGAAAGAAGAGCTTTTGGCTTTTATTGGCATGAACTTTTATATGGGCTACAATACTCGTCCTGCTTGGACTGATCACTACTCTTCTGCGCCGGATCTGCACAACCCACTTATAAGTACGACAATGCCGAGAGATAGATTTGCCGCTATACTGTCAAACTTACACTGTAATGATAATTCTAAAATACCTCCCAATTGTAAGGACAATCTATATAAGATAAGACCTGTTGTAGACCAGCTAAACCAAAAATTTCATGAGTGTTATCATGGAACCAGAGAATTGAGTGTAGATGAATCTATGATAAAATTCAAGGGTAGGTCTGTACTCAAACAATATCTGCCCATCAAACCCATAAAAGAGGGTACAAGCTTAGCTGATCAGAGAGGTTTCATAAAAAAATTTATTATACATATACCAAGGAAAAAACACTGAAATCAGCGCAAAGTTTTCTGAATATACTTTGGGGGAAAGAGTAGTATTGGAGTTGACGGAAAAAGAATGGGGGAAAAAAAAGTTATATATTTTGACAATTTTTTCTCCTCTATTCCGTTACTTGAAAAGTTAAAAAGTGAACAAACTTTTGGATGCGGTACAAAAAGGTCAAACCGTAAGGGTATTCCCAGTAACATGACAATGGATTCTAAACTACAAAGAGGAGAGTATGACTACAGATTTTCAGACCTCAATATTGGCTACTGGAAGTGGAAAGACAATAAAATAGTTAATTTTGTTTCAAATTTTCATGGCAGCGAAGAAACTACCGTTTTACGAAAGCAGAAGAATGGAACCAAGTCTACGGTTATTTGTCCTAGGTCTGTTAAGGATTATAACGCATATATGGGAGGTGTTGACACCGCTGATCGATTGAGAGCACTCTATTGCGTTGACCGCAAATCGCCTAAATCACCACATTGAAAGATGTAAGGCTTGGTAACAGTGGTGTTCATTCAGTCTTTGTGGAAAGGAGAGGGAGATGTGAGGTATGTAGCATGAATAAGGACAATCAAAACCTCATTCCAAGTGTTCTCACTGTGATGTTTTTTTTGTGCCTGAACGAAAAGAAGAACTGTTTTGCTGAATATCATGAGGCAAATAATTAGAGTTTTTGAAATAATTCCTATATTTAATTTTTTTCATCTGTGACACTAATTGACTGACGGTACTTATAAGTCTAGGTCTTACAAACAATACTAATACACTAATAGACTGACGGTACTTATAAGTCTAGGTCTTAAAAACAATACTAAGAGTCAAAATAAAAATTTGAAAAATACAATTATTTGTTTCATTTAAAATGTCTTTACATAATAATAAATATAAATTAATATTTTTTTACTTTAAGTCATAGCCGGTAGGAAAGGGTTAAAATGGCACAACGCATAACCAACATTGTTGAAATTGTAAAATCGGCATATGAGAATGCTGTAAATAATCGTGCGCTCGTGACGGAGAGCATTAAAAAGTGCTCCAAACAATTGATAATCCTTCGTAATATTTTACGAAAGGCAACAAATGTTGGAGCGAAACAGAATGCTACATGTGCAATTCTGTTGGTTGAAGGTTACCGAACTAAGTTAAAGGTGCTTAACTCTACTACTGGTGCAGGCCTTTCCCGAACGGCAAATAGGACGAGTTGGGCCTCTATCCGTATTAAATGGGCGGAAATTGAATCAGCGTTCAGTGGACGGTAAGTGTCATTTTTAAATAATTTCATCACCATATTATTTAATTTAATTTAATATAATATATTAATTTAAACCTTATTTTCATTTTCAGAGCATGTACTGGAGCCATCACTAATTTAGCTCACAAAGATTCAAAGGCGTTCTTAGAGGATTGCGAGGGGCTCTTCAAGCGAATATTAAAAAAAACCGTTGTCAAAATTCTCCTTTCTAAAAGTGAATACAATATTTTATGGTGAATTTCGAGTCATTAGAGCTAATGAGGAAATTAGTGAATTGAAATTCCTAACCACTAAAAATTCTATTTGTCAAAAAACTGATATCGACGATTGGTTTATGGAGCATGTTCAAAATAACCTCCTAAAAAAGCTTGAAGAGTTCCAGGAAAGGGATAGCGGATGGGCGTTGACAGCAATATTAAACTTAGTCGTCAACATCAACAAATTTACGCCACAGCTGGGCTCATCATATATTCCACTTCCAACACAGATCTATAACAAGAAAGCATGTATCAACGTAAAAAATGATGACAATGCATGCTTTGCTTGGGCTGTTATATCTGCTCTGTACCCAGCTAAGAATGGATATGTTGATCGTAAGACAGCATACCCGCATTACCGTGACAGCCTTGATTTGACGAACATTCAATTTCAGGTAACAGTGAAGCAGGTCCCCAGATTTGAGAGGCAAAACAATATTTCTATCAACATTTATATTTTGAAACAAAATAGAAGAAAGTTAATTGTTTTACCCTCTTATCTAACCAAAGAGAAGATGGATCGTCATGTTAACTTGCTTATGGTACAGAGCAGATATTATGAGGAAGCAGATAACAACAACGATGATGGTGATGATGCTGGCGACTATGATGATGAACCAATCACATATCATTATGTATGGATAAAAAACCTTAGCAGACTATTATCTAGCCAGGCATCCAACAACGAGCATCAAAAATTTTTTTGTGACCGATGTCTCCATTATTTCAACTCTGAAATCAAGTTGGAGCAGAACACCGAGGACTGCAGCAAGCTCAATGATTGCAAGATACGGATGCCGACGGAAGCGGAGAAGTATGTGCATTTTAAGAATTTTAGTAATAAAATAATGTCTCCATTTGTGGTATATGCTGACTTGGAATGCATTTTAGCAAAATCTAATGTTGGAAATTCATACCAAAAGCATATACCATATAGTGTAGGCTTTTATATTAAGTGCGTATATGACACCACGTTATCGTTTTATAAAAGCTATCGCGGTGCAGATTGTATTAAATGGTTCGTTTCAGAATTGAATCAATTTGCTGAAGATATTGAAACGGTCTTTCTTTGTCCTCTACCCATGGAGCAAATGTCTGCTCAACAAATTCAAAATTTCACGCTTGCTAACACATGCCATATACATATGTGAAAAATCATTTACTGACGATGATGTTAAAGTGCGTGACCATTGTCATCTTACTGGTATTTACCGGGGTCCAGCTCATATGGGTTGCAATGTTAACTTCAAGGATACACATACAATACCAATAATTTTTCATAATCTCTCTGGTTATGACTCACATTTTATCTTTAAAAATTTGGCTACAGATTTAGAGGGTCGAATTGATCTTCTACCCATAAACAAAGAACGCTATATTTCGTTCAATAAGCGCATTGACGAATATGCAATTAGATATCGATTTATTGATTCTTTTAGATTTATGGCGAGTAGCTTAGAAACTGTAGCCTCATATCTAAATATTTTTCCTATATTAAAATCATACACACAATTTAATTTGTTGACTCGTAAGGGTGTGTTCCCATACGATTACTGCGATGATGAAGCTAAATTTTTGGATACATCACTACCTGAAATAAAAAATTTCCATAATAAACTTAATGATGCAAACATCAGCCCAGAGGATTATGCTCATGCGCAAAAAGTCTGGACTGAATTAAATATCAATAATTTGGGCGAATATTCAGATATTTACTTAAAAACTGATGTGCTGTTATTGGCTGATGTTTTTGAACAATTCCGTGCAAGTTGTCATAAAACATATGGCTTAGACCCCGCACATTATTTCACCCTACCTGGTTATACATGGGATGCGATGCTTAAGCATACCGATATAACCCTTGAGCTATTGACTGATGTTGATATGCTCATGTTTGTAGAGCGAGGTATTCGTGGAGGTCTCAGTCAGTGTACTAAGAGATATGTGAAAGCCAACAATAAGTACATGAGTGATTATAATTTTCACTAAGGTTATATGGTACCGCAGTTTCGTTCTGATTGTACTGTTTGCTATACGGATACAGATTCTCTAATTTATGAGGTGACTTGTAATGACTTGTATGAGATTATCAAACGTGATTGTTTTATTCACTTTGATACAAGCGACTATCCTACCGAAAACGTTTGGGGTATTCCTCAAGTTAATAAAAAGTGTTGGGTGTCATGAAAGATGAGAATAATGGTCGTATTATGACTAAATTTGTTGGGCTTCGCTCTAAAATGTACGCAGTACGTATAGGGGGTGAAGATGCAACAAAAAAAGCGAAAAGTGTTAAGTTAAACATAGTCAAGACTAAAATTACATTTGATGACTATGTTGATTGTCTCAACAAAAATATTGAAAAGTAGTTCAACAAAATTTGATTCAATCACGTCAACACAAAGTTAGCACAATTACACAATCAAAAATCGCGCTAAGTCCTCAGGATGATAAGCAATTTTTGATTGCAAATAGCTATGAAACGTTACCGTGGGGTCATTTTTATATTATGGATTCAGCCTAAGATAAGATTTTAATTTTTAGATTTCAATTCAAAATATAAATACTATGTAATTTAATTTAAAATAAAAAAATAATAAATATTTAAATCAACTATTTATTTAAATATTAAATGTACAATTTAGGATTATATACAATTATACATATTTTTAAAATTAAATAAAAAAATACTAAGCAATATATTATAAGATATATGTAATTTTAATTGATAATAAATAAAAAATATAAATGTATAAATCAACTCGTTTTTGTTTTATTTATATAGACATAGTTGAGTATGGTCATGGTTTGTATTCTTAAGTTTAAGCTTACGGTGACGCTCCCGATCGGTTGCTTAATTTATCATAATTTATTTATATCGACATAGTTGAGTATGGTCATGGTTTGTATCTACTCTCGCGATTCTGTTAACTTCATATGGAACGTTTACTTCCATATCCTTTATAGCAGTGATCTTCAACGTGTGGCCCGCGGGCCGTCACATTTGTTTTAGCGGCCCGCCAAACTATTTTTACATTATGACTTTTTTCGAAATTAAACCATGCGTTTCGAACATAACGGTACTGGCTTATGGGAGAGAGAGGCAGAGTAGACCGTCAGCCACCAAACGAGCAAACGCAGGCTTTTTCTTATTATCTTTTCTCATCTTTCGCATTTACGCCATGTTGCTTTATTTTGTTGGTGTTTTCCATGTAAAACGAATGAGAAAATAAAAATATACAGGCGATTATACGAAACAACTCATGTATGTAAACGCTCGTGACTTGCGAAGGGTGTTCAAAAGAGAATTCGGTGGCTTAAATCTTTGATAAAAGTCATAATGTAAATGGGCTCTTAGGCACCTGTCTTCTGACAAATTCACCACTGATGTATGCGAACAACAATAGTTAATCACTAATCAGTATATTTTGTGAATAATGGCTACAAGTAGTAAGAAACGGAAAATTGCCGATGAGTGCCGAGTGTTCCAAGAAAAGTGGACTGAACTGTACTGTTTTGTAAATATAAAAAACAAAGCAGTTTGTTAAATTTGTAATGGGACGGTCTCCGTAATGAAAGAGTACAATTTAAAACGGCATTATGACGCCAAGCACGCCTCCAAAATGGACTCAATCCCAGGACAATTTCGAATTGATAAGGTGCGAGATTTAAAAAAAATTTAGAAAATCAACAATCATCGTTTACTCGGCAAAACGCTGATAGTGAATTGTGTGTTGAAGTTAGCTACATCATTTCTGAACAAATTGCTAAGAAATCAAAGCCATTTACGGATGGTGAGTTTGTAAAGCAGTGCATGGAATCGGCAGCTGAAATTATATGCCCAAACCAAAAGCATTTGTTTTCAAATGTTAGCTTATCAGGAGTTACTGTGGCCAGAAGAATTGAAGAATTAGCTCAGGATATTGAAAACACTCTAAAAGACCGTGCCTCAAAGTTTGCTTTTTATTCAGTGGCGCTTGATGAGAACACTGATATTACAGACACAGCTCAGTTAGCTATTTTTATCAGAGGAATAGACCAACACTTTTCCATTACCGAAGAAATGGCCGCTCTATTTCCAATGAAAGGCACTACTAAAGAAAGTGATATTTACAAGTCTTTGACTTCAACTTTAAATCGACTTGGACTAAATCTGAATAATCTGTCCGGTGTTGTTACTGATGGTGCCCCAGCAATGACAGGGAAACATGAAGGTGCCGTGGCTCTGAACAGAAAAGACGCGAACGAAAATAGACATTTCATGCAATACCATTGTATTATCCACCAAGAAAATTTGTGTTGAAAAAGTATCTGTTTCAAGGATGTAATCAAAGATGTGACTAAAATCGTGAACTTCATCAGATCACAAGGATTGAACCATAGGGAATTCCAGACTTTCCTTAGTCAGATGGATGCAGAGTATGGCGATGTATTGTATTACACAGAGGTACGCTGGCTCAGTCGAGGAAAGTTTCTTAAAAGGGTTTTTGATCTGAAAGAAGAAATCTGTACGTTCATGGAAAGTAAAGGAAAGACAATTCACCAGTTCAACGACCTCAATTGGATGGCTGATTTTGGTTACCTTACGGATATTTCAATGCATCTCAACGATTTGAATATTCGACTGCAAGGTAAGAACATAATTTTTTTTTTGTTTTTATTGAAACAAAAATAAAATTGTATAGGCACATTGTTTCTTATAGCTACAACTAGCTCTTAACGTGGAGCTATCTAGTAGTTTAATTCTGTGGGATTTTTATTTTTTTTTTAGGCAAGAACATCATGATTCATAACCTCTTTGATCAAATTGAAGCATTTGAGAATAAACTTTGTTTGTGGGAGAGCCAACTACTAAAGGGCGACTTCACACACTTTCCAACACTGTCACGATGTGAAGTTCAAAATAAAGGAAAATACAGTAAAGCACTCACTGTTCTACGATCTGATTTCAGCAACAGGTTTGAAGATTTTAAGCTAAATAAAACTATGATGAAGTTATTTTGTGGTCCATTTGGTGTGAATGTGGAAGACTATCCTGGAAACATTCAGATGGAACTTATTGACTTTCAGTGTAATAGCGATTTACAGGAGAAATTTAAAAATGTTGGACTTTTGGAATTTTACTCATTTTATGTTGAAAATGACAAATTTCCAGCAATAAGATCTCATGCCCTGTTGACAGCATCACTTTTTGGCAGCTCTTACATCTGTGAGCAGCTTGTTTCCAAAATGAAGAATGTAAAGTCAAAACTGAGGAACCGTATTTCTGATACTCATTTAGAAAACTCTCTTCGAATTGCTTCATCCAACATAAAAGCCAATGTTGACAAATTAGTGAAAGGTAAAGAGTGCCAAATTTCTCATTGAACTAAAAAAACATTTTATTAATTTGGTTATGTAGTCTGAAACATATTTCAATATTGGTTCACTGTAATTGTAAAACTAAATAAAAGCTTTTTTTAAGATGTCATGTTTTTTCTTCATAATTGAAAGGATATATATATATATATATAATAAGAATAATGCGGCCCTCAAGCTCTCGCATAAAAAAAAATTTGGCCCTTCATTGAAATAAGGTTGAAGACCACTGCTTGATAGGCAAGTATTTAATACTAGGATTTTGAAAAAGATTTTTTAAACTTGTTTTCATATTTTCTTGTTTCTTTAAACTATTCGCCGTGACAGATATATTTAGGCTGACTCTCGATATTTATAAAATTACTTATTGAACATATTGTAACCTATTATTTGACGATTTCTTATCAGTTGCATCCGGTTATTTGTCAATTTTTATAAGTTGCTGTTTTTTGTTGTTGTTGTTGTGTGAAGAATCTTATCATTATTTTTTTCATACAGTTGTGTTGTGAAGCATACCTTGCGGTTTTGAAGTGTATCTTGTGAGTTGGGTGTGTGTTTATTGTTGTTGTTGTTGTGTTAAGGGTCTTATCATTATTTTTTCACAGAGTTGTGTGTGTTAGTTACTATGACTTGTTGAATTTTCTTTCATCTAGAAATTAGAAAAAAAAACAATGTTCCAGCATAATGCCTTCAAATAAAAATACTACAAATAAATAGTTGCGGTCAGGCATCAGCAAATTTTATTTGTAAAGAGTGAGATAAAATTTTATAGTTGAGAATTTGAGTGTTAGGATAATGATGTAATAGGATCATAAAAGAGTGATATACTGTAAACTAATTTTATTTTTTCATCTCTACTTTATTAAAACCAAAATCGCGATATCGGATAGATAATAACAATTTATACCGTGAGCATATTTAGTTGAATTCAAGCAATCGATGTATCAACACCTATAAACTGAGCGCATCATTATGAAGAATTTTACTTGTGAAAATTGTGGAAAAATATTTTTGCATTCAAGTAGCATGCGACGCCATATAAGAAATAGCTGTAAATTGCATAGCAATAATATTGTTAAACGGATGGGTAAAGTCATTATTAAAAAAGACCTAAAAGCAAGCCCTAATATTAAATCTAATTCAATAGATGAAGTCAACTTACGGCAGGAGCAATATTTAGATGGGAATGAGAAGGTGTCGCCTAGTAATAGAAATGGGGTTATAACACTAGCTGGCGTTAAACCGGACCAGTCTGCAGATAATACAAAAATTGAGATTTGCAAACCAACGTTTGTGTTTCAGTTCAATTTTGTGATCGATGGGATGTATCTGACATTATTCAAACATCATAGTTTTGGTGTTGAAGCCCAAAAGTTTTTAATGGAAAAGTATTATGCTGACTCGTTTGTGCAATATGCTAAAAAGACTCTAAAAAATGCTGGGGATGTACCTGCAAGAATAATAGCACAGTTTAAATATATTGGTCGCAATAATGAACGTAAGATTGATATCATAGAGCTCAACATTATATTGAATGGAGCAAGTATAGCAACCGACTACAACAATAAGATTGTCCTACCAATTATTCAACAAATACTAGAGTTTGAGAAAGAAAAAGATGTTATCGTTTTAAATATATGCCATATAAAAGTCTTTTCACAGAATCTACAACCATTAGAGCAAACAGCAAAGCATCAAATTGTTTTTATGAACATAATGAATGATGATTCTAATTTACATTATATTGCGAATAATGATATCCCTGGGTTTAGAAATGTATAATTCAATGATTTTCACATATTTTATACATGCGAATTTTAATAAAGAATATCAATGTGAATTTAATATAAATTTTGTCAATTTGTTATTTACTATACTTATATTGATACACAAAGATATGATTAACCCTGAGCCAGTAAAATTTGATAGGAGAATTCATGGGAGATATTATATCAGACTTAATTATCCTCCATATTAAATATAAACAGCAGATGTACAATTTTGGATTTTATTTGGCAATATTTTCTAATTATTGAAATTACTTTATATAACATCAAGATATAATTTCTTATTAACTAAATTATTTTCACGGCAACGTTTCATAGCTATTTGCAATCAAACCGCTTATCATCATGAGGGCTCAAAGCAATCTTTATTTTTTCATAATTTTTAAAATTAAATAAAAAATATGAATATGTATATAAATCAACCTGTTTTTGTTTTATTCATATCGACATAGTTGAGTATGGTCATGGTTTGTATTCTCAAGTTTAAGCTTACGGTGACGCTCCCGATCGCTTGCTTAATTTAGCATAAACCCCCGCCCCCGCCCCCGCCTTTCCCACTTTCATACTTTGACTTTAAATTAGCCAACCCAAGCTGCTGCTGCTGTTGCCACGCTTATCTTCAATTTACAACAACGGTTTGTCCGTCCGTCCCGCCCAAGCAGCAACGGTGAACGCTTATCTTCATGTGGAGCACATGTTTTTATCTACATTTTGTTCATTAAGAAGCATGCGATGAAATAGCACATTGTTAAGGCATTCAATTCTAATGCTTGCGGCCCGAGTTCAATCCCGGGCTGTGATAATAACATTTTTATATTTTTCATTTATAAAATAGCTAAAATATAAAATTATATGCATTAATAAAGAAACATGTGAATTGCAATAACAACAACATGTTTCGGTGTCGAAAGGTATAAACTCGGCACCTTACAATCCTATCGGTGGGCAGAGACGCCGACTGCACAGTACTCAACACATGCTGCGGTCCCCTACAATCGTATTGGTGGGCAGAGACGCCGAGAGCACAGTACTAAACACACGTTGCAGTCGCCACGCTTATCTTCAATTTGCAACAACAACTACATGCTTCGGCGGCGACGCCGACTGCTCGTCACCCTACAATCGTATCGGCCGGGCAGCAACGCCGACTGCGCAGTCGGGCACAATTTTGTGAATTTTGAGGCCCATAAGAAAATATACGCGATTTTGCTTCAGAACCGGCATAGCTACTCTACTGGAGCAAGAGTTAACAAACCTACAAAAGAAAGCGCTACTAATCTTAGATACGGGTGACTTGGGGCGGCCCGCCTGAAATGCGGATTCTTTCTCTGCTGGTTCTTTCTTGGGATAAACTATTAAAAGAATCCATCATAAAATGTCGGAGAAACATTTTGTATCATGATTTCGCAGAATTCTGCAGAGTAGAATTGTGTTGATCGTTTTATAGATTGCGATGAAAGCGACAATGACAAAGTGCAGAAGCAGTTATTTTTCGAAAGAAATGCATCATATGGACCGTTGCACGAAATGAAAGAGATTTCTTAAAAAATGCATAGTTTCGAACCATTTAATTAAAGAAGATCCGAAGTAATCGATCGATTTAACGAGTTTTTCTGAGTGGTACAACATAAAAAATATAAACAAAAATAAATAACTGGCCATTTCAGCCCTTGAAATGACTTTGACCTAGCTTCTTATGATCAATTGTGTTGTGCGTGTTATTAAGTTTGTACACAATTGACCGAGAACCGGAACTACATGCTTAACGCCGACTCCGAACGGCGATGAACGGAATGTTCTCGTTCTCAAGAAGCTTTACATGGCATTTTAATTACTCTCTGAGGTTTGCCATTGTCTGCAGAGAGGTGGCGGCCGTACAGAAAAATTATTTTTTAATTCAAATAATTTTCTGTCGCTGCTGGGGTTCGAACCTGGGTCTCCAGGTTCTTTGACATAGCGGCCACGCACTTTAATCTACTACGCCACGGACGCCACACGGACGTGGTACAACATAAGATTCGATATATTGAACGTCTACTGCATTAATTTAGCGGAGTCATATTTCGTTTTGCAGTTAGGGCAAAGCTATGCCTTTCTGAGTTCAATGCAATGCCAAGATTGTTTATTTATTTATATATATACAGTGATGGAAAAAATAATAGAAAGGGCAAGCACTTTAACATTTCGAAAAATGCTATTTAGTTTAAAAGCAAACTATATGAATGTAACCCACTGTACAAACAAGTTGGATATCGGTTCTTTATTGTGTTTATGCTTTTGCGCATAATTCGGTAAAAATATCAGTTATGCAAACTCTTAAAGCGGTGAACTCGATTTCGTTTAGAAAAAAAAAAAAAAAATAACGCATTATAACAAAAACTTAACAAATAAATGGCCATTTCAGCCCTTAAAGGACTTTGACCTAGCTTCTTATGATCAATTGTGTTGTGCGTGTTATTAAGTTTGTACTGTAACGAACTTTCTAGTCGGGGTTAGCTCGCCGGATAGCCGGGATCCGTACAAAATATTTCTTTGTTGTTACAAAACAAAATATTTTCATTTATTTAAATTCGCTATATTTTGTTTTTATTTAGATATTATTTTACTTTAAATTCCACATTTTTTTCACGTTCTGTTGCTTCTCGATCTCCTTCGAAGTCCTTAGAAATAGGATCCGTGGAATCCGTAATCCGTTCGTCTGCCCGCTGTGTATTCGATTTTTAGGGTGGACTGTCCGGTATAGTGGTATTGCGGTATTGTGGCGTCCGTGGCGTAGTTGGTTAAAGTGCGTGGCCGCTATGTCAAAGAAACTTGGAGACCCAGGTTCGAACCCCAGCCAATGACAGAAAATTATTTGAATTAAAATAATTTTTCTGTACGGCCGCCACCTCTCTGCAGACAATGGCAAACCTCAGAGAGTAATCAAAATGCCATGTAAAGCTTCTTGAGAATAAGAACATTCCGTTCATCGCCGTTCGGAGTCGGCGTTAAGCATGTAGGTCCATTTCTCGGTCAATTGTGTACAAACTTAATAACACGCACAACACAATTGATCATAAGAAGCTAGGTCAAAGTCCTTTCAAGGGCTGAAATGGCCAGTTATTTATTTTTTTTATTTTATGTCCGGTATAGAGCCACTCAGGCCAAATGTCGAGTTCGGTCGTTATTGTCAAAATTGTCTGAACGAAAGTGGCACGTTCCTTGGATGCTTTTAAAAAAAGCAACTTTCGTGGTGCCACTCGGATGTTTTATGGTCGGCCGTCCGATATGAAACCACTCGGGCCGACAAGAAAACCACTGTTCATTAGGATGAGCCGTCCGGTATGAAGCCACTCGGGCCAGATGTAAGGTTCAGTCGTTTATGTCGTCACGATGGTCCGAACAAAATGGCACGTCTACTTGGATTCTTTTAGAGCAGACCATCTGGTATGAAACCACTCGGGTCGACAGAAAAAGCAACTTTCGTTATGCCACTAGGGTGTTTTATGGCCGGCCGTCCGATATGAAACCACTCGGGCCGACAAGAAAACACTGTTCACTGATGTACTTGGTCAATTGGTCACTTGACTTACCGATGTGCGTTGATTGCGTGTTGACTTCAAAAGAGACCCACTGTTGGTTCGCTGACTCCTTTTATCCCCAAAAAGGGTAACGGATTCTTGTTTGTGTCACCAGTTTCGATCCGATCTTGAACTTGAGTTTCGTTTGCCTAGAAATAGCGGAAACCTTTTGCCCTACATATTATTGTTGTCATAGTCGCTGTTTATTGACCCCTACGTATTTTGTTATTGCCACTTGTGGGTGCATAGATTTATGTTGTTTGTATGTTTTGCTGGTTTTGTTTCATGCGGCTTCGTTATGTTGTTTTGTTGTTGTGCCACTTGATCATGCTACCGACTCGCTGCATGTTTTGTTATTGTTTTATTGCGGGTCGCCCAGCTGCGTATTTATGAACAGGGGCTGTTCGCGGTATGACCGGGTTTTTGACCAGGTGCGGTTAAGGTTTTGTTCATGTGGTGGGGCCCTCTGTGCAGATGCGGTTCAGAGGGAAATGTAAGGCCTTAATTTGTAAAATTTAGGTTCGTTACACCCCCCTTACTTCCGGGTAGTGGACTGAGTACAATGCTGCTCACAATGATGGTGACTCGGTAATTGCCTTGGGTGTACTTTATCCTCTTGTTTTTCTTTGGGCCCAACTTTGGATACTTCCACAGAATACTCTGCACGACTTCGTTTGGTAGCCAGCCACTATCTGTCTTCAGTTCTTTCAGGTTCTTGAATCTGGCGGAGCTCTCCTGGGGCTTAAGCGTTTTGCTCGGTGGTTTCGGTTCACCTTTCCTCGCCAATGGTTCCTTGTTGACAAGCCATCCGAGCCATAGCTGCTGATCATTAAAGATCTCCAAACAAGTTTCGTCATCAACTGGCTCGGATATCAGGTCGTGGTATTTCATACCTTCCCAAACACTTTCTTCTAGTAAATCCATCTCGTAGTCCAATTCATTGCTAAGGTCACAGCTGAGGGAAAGCCCTTCGTGTATCGTATCATTTCTGGGATTGGTTTCATCGTTGTCCATTGCGTTGCCTGAGTCGTTATTATTCATTGGTGTCTGGTGATCTGGGTTTATATCGGTGGTAGTGTTCACGTGGTCCTTTGAATTGCTGGGGTCTTTATTGTTATTATTTATTGAATGCTAAACCCTAAGGCTTTATAGCATTTTAAAAAATTTTACAATTTGCTTGTTAACTTATATACTATACATTTTAATATTAAGTAATTTAAAGGATTTCAGATTTAATATATAAGAATAAAAATAAATTGCCAGGTATGATGTTAGGTTGTATATATTCCGGATCAACATCTTGATATTTAATAGATCAATGGATTAGTGCAGTGCTCACATATGTGAGGCTGATAATCAAGTTCTATTCTAATGTATGTAGATTCATGTAAACAGAGATTAGAGCAAAGCTCACATATGCAAGGGTAGACGGACGGGGTCTACCTCCGGCATTTGCCAGGCTAGACGGACGTGGTCTCCTCTGGATAATACTGTATGAATTTAATCAACTTGATAGTATTGCCAAACATAGCCAAGAGAATTTAAAGTATTCTTGTGAGAGCATAATCCAAATCAACCTCGGTACTGGAGATAATCTAGAATCTTAAGTTTAATTGAGTACATGGATTCATTTAAAGAAATTACATCTGAAACAAAATTAAAGTCACCACAAGCACTTCTCAGCGGTTCATTTTGCAAGTAGTTTGTTCTACAAAAGTTCATGTAAAGTAACTCAAAAGATCTTCTAGGACGAATAGGAATATTAAAGTTAATTTTACTTAATAAATATGGACTGTCAACATATCCATGTAGAAGTTTAACAATCCAACTAACATTAAGCATATTTCTCCGATTTTTCAAAGTTGGAAGATTTAATAGCTGTAATCGATATTCATAAGGTGGAAGATGAAAATCAGTTCTACAGTATAAATTGCTCAAGCAGAACAGAAGAAATTTTTTCTGAACTGATTCAATGTCGTCAATGTAACAACCATATCGTGGACACCATACAATTGAGGCATATTCTAAGATAGGCCCCACTAGTGAAGTGAACAAAGATTTTGATATAAAGGTATTATTCAACTCTTTTGCCCATCGTTTGATAAATCCTAGGGTACTATTTGCTCTATTTATTATTTTAGTTATATGAATATGAAAGCGAAGTTTAGGATCCATGGTAACTCCAAGATCATGGAAACCATCTAAAGATTCTAATGTGTAATCGCAGATTTTGTACGTGCGTCTAAGCCATGGCTTAGATACATCAGTTACAAAGATTATTGATGTCAATTTGTAAGAATTCGGCGTCATATTCATTTTTATAAGACAGAAATAGTTTGACGTCGTCAGCGTACATCAAGACGTTAGAATGCATTATTATAGTTGGCAAATCGTTTATGAAAAGTAGAAAAAGAAGAGGCCCGATGTGACTCCCTTGGGGCACTCCTGAGGTAACCGGGAATTCGTAAGATTTCACGAGTTTCAATAAAACAGATTGAGTTCTATTACTGAGATACGATTCAATCCACCTCACCAGCTGTATGTGAAATCCGATAAGAGATAATTTTAAAATTAAGAGTTTGTGATTTACAACATCGAAAGCTTTGCTAAAATCCGTATAGATGACATCTGTCTGAAAACCTTTTCGAAAATTCTCTATAGTCTTAGATGTAAATTCAAGTAGGTAAGTGATAGTCGATTTTTCAGAAAGAAATCCATATTGACATGGAGACATCAAAGACTTTACACTATATGATAATTGTGATGTAACGATTGCCTCAAAAAGTTTGGGCAAAGTACTTAATTTAGCAATTCCACGATAATTATCAATGAAAGATCTGTTACCAGATTTATGCAACGGAATAATAAATGAAGATTTCCAGGCAGCTGGAAAATAACAAGATTTTAAAGAATAAGTAAAAAGTAAAGTGATAGGGGTTACTAATTCTTCGCAACAGTAGTTCAATATACATGAGGGTATGTTGTCGGGACCGCTCTTATAAGAAGATTTAAGATCTCTAAAGAAGGCTAAAACTGTACTGGTATCAACTATTTGGAGACAAATATCCCCAGATAGAACATAATGGGGATAGCTGCCATTATTGAAAGATGATGAATAGTAGACTTAAAAAAATCAGCAAAAAGGTTACAGATACTATTGTCATTATCGGATTCCACATTATTGTATTTCATAAAAAAAGGATAGGAATCAATTTTGCGTTTTGTGTTCACAAAGCTCCAGAATGATTTTGAATCAGACTTAATGTTTAATTTTACTTTTGTGAGGTAGATGTTATAGGATTGCTTGCACAACTGTTGGTAACTATATTTAGTCGAAGTATAACGTGCAATATCACATATGTTATGTGTTTTTTGATATTTTTTATAATATTTAGTTTTCAAGTTTCTCAATTTTCGTAATTCATTGGTATACCACACGGGGCCAGAAATTATAAAGGCTTTTCTTTGAGGAATAGATCTAAGAAAGCAATCCATGAGTGTTGAGTTAAACGCATAGACCGCGGCATCTAGATTCTGTGATGATAAGCATTTTGTATTTAGATTCAGTATAGGTGACCAATTTATATTGGACAAACTATTTTTCAAAGTAACATAATTAGTTTTCTTAAAGTTGAATTCTGTGAGCGGTTGAGTAGTATGGTTCTGCACAGATGGTTTAGGAAAATTTAGACAGATTTCTATAGTCGGATGGTGACAATCTACGGGAGTGACCAAGGAATCGGACCTTGACACTGAAGCAATATTGCTATCATCAAAAAATACCAGAGCTTGAGAGGTCATTTAAAAAGCAATTGTCAGATGAGCTTTCAGAGGAAGGTAAAAATATTGTAGGGTTTTCGGAACAACAGTTCCAAGAAACGTTGGTCAGGTTAAAGTCACCAGTTATTAATATATGATCATTTGGATTAAGCTGTAGGCAAATTTTACTAATAGAGAGGAAATGTTTGCTATAAACTTCTAAGTTAGAAAATGGTGGGATATATGAGCATGTATTGTAGATACTCAATGAACTGAACTTTACTATGTCTGTAGCTTCTCGGATGTCTATTTCTTGAGAGTAATGTGTTGATTTGACCGCAAAGTATATTCAGGCCAAAAACTTTGACTGATTACTTTATTGTAGAGATCAGCAGGCAGAGTTATTTTAAATGAAGACGTGACGCGTTCATGAGGGAACTTGAATTTATAAATCGAAATTCTTTTATTTAAAAAATTTAAATTCGATTGCAAATAGAAAAGAATATCATCCTCAGTTGTATCAGCTGCAAAACGGGATACAAATATTGATCTTGCAGGCGGAATTATCACAAGATTTTTGTGAACCGTCTGATTTAAACTGCTTATCGATATTTGTTTTGGTATTGCACCTGTATTATTAGTTTTGAGTAATGCAGGAGAAGTGGCAGCACTTGATAAGGCACAAGTCTTAGCATAAGTTATTTTAGCGTCAGAAGTAGAAGGAAAGTCAGTAATTAAATTTATTGTGTACAGCAGAGGCTTTTGTCAACAGTAAACTCTCACTGACTGATGCGGGAGCTCTAGAAAGAGCCACAACATCAGTATTTCGAGCTGTAGTTACATTCTCCATACCGATCTCGTCTCGTTGTCCTTGGTTAAGCTTATTGTTGGTAGACATGTCGTCCTTCCTTGGCTTGTCATTAGCCTTTGTAGTAGCTTGGCAAACTCCCGTCTCTTGAGCTGAAATCTACTGTCATGAAACCAAGAGGCAGTGTTGCCAGATAGGTTGAGCTTCTTTCCCTTAAATCTGAAAAAATTTGCTGAATTTTCCCATAAAAATAAAACCCCTAAAATTTGTTTTGAGTTACTTTATTGAATACTTTGTTTAATTGATGTATGTAAATAAATATAATATCAAAATGAATTTTTGGACTACAAAATCACATTAGTTTTTTTGTACATAGTAATTCATTGAGGAAAGAAATTACATATTCTTAATTTCATTAAGATCGCTTCAATATAAGAGCTATAACCGCCATAACAGACGGACGGACAGACAATCGGACAGACGGAAACATGGCAATACGCGAGAGAAAACAAAAATATATCTTACTAATTTTAAGTATCTTTGTTAATTAACACAAACACATCTTTTAGTTTAACAGAATTTGTCTTGAAAATTGGTGCGTTTTGAGGAAAACTTGTTTTTTTAGCGTTTTAACATAAGGCAGATATACTTTATTTTATGAAAGTATTATTTTTCGATTGTAATTAGGTTGAACTATTTAGATTTTTTTCTACTAAATTTTAGTAAAATAAAACTACTTAATAAATTTAGAAACATACTTGCACGTTTTTTTTTAATTTTTGTTTTTTAACATTTTTTTCTTTTTTTTTTTTTGTTGGTTGAAAATTCAATTAAAAAATCATTAAAAAATACAAAAAAAAAAAAAATAATGAAAACAAATTTAAATATATGCTTCCTCGTCGTCAGCCTCTCATTTCACACATATTCTTATGCTGTTTCGCTCATTCGACAAACAATCAGCTGGGAAACAGTATTGTTTCGATAGTACTCAATTGTTTTGACTCACTTTGACAAAATAAACCTTGTAAGAGCTAAAACTCAATGAAAAATAGAACACAAAAGGGTGTATCAAATGCAAAAAAATACAGTTCATAGTTGATGATGCCGCTTCTTTTAGAAACCACTAAAAATTCTTAAAAAACACTAACAGAAAATTAAAATCCCCTAAAATTTTCCCCTAAAGATTTTTGACCCCTAAATTTTCTACTAAACCGAAAAAAAACCTTTATTTTAGGGGAAAATCCCCTAATCTGGGAACACTGCCACGAGGTCCGTTTGATGATGGGTTGCTGGAAATACAATTCCACGAATTTTAATAGGAATTGTTCGCAATCTGTCCCAGTTTTTTGTTTTGATACTTTAACTGCCTGTAAACGTAAGTTATTCTTATCGAACTTTCGTGGTTGTTCGTTGGGAACTTGACAGCATACTCTACTTCGATATACTCCCTGAGTACCGTGGCTATACCTTCGCGTGCGACCCTTGCCAGTGAGTCTAGCTGTAAGAGTACCATTTTCTTAACCGGCCAAAACTCAACCTTCATCGATTCCGGGTCGGAATTTTCGTCCCACATCCAGGGTTCCTTCAAGTGCGGAAAACATAGCACCATTAACACTTTAACTGCCACCATACAAAAAAATATCGGGTCCTCCGGGCCATTTTTTTTTTACATATCTACTGTATTTTGGTATCAAAAAATCCGAACAAATTATCAGAAAATGTTTTTTTTCTGTGAAATTTCGAAATATTTTATTGAGGCACAACATATGTATGCCTAATGTATGCGCCGTGAGGTACATGTGCTGTGCCTTGTTTGTATATTTGTGGAATTTAGTTTTGATCATAGTCGACTCGGGTGCTGACTCAGGATGCTGATCAAGAATATATATACTTTTCTATACCTACCACGCTTCCTTATGGGAGTTACAAACGGAGTGACAAATTAATATACCCCGGTAAAAGGTTTTTTTAATAAAAATAAAATGCGCCATAAAAATGCGTTGTAAAAATTATGCGCCAAAGATAGGTTTAAGTATGCCAGGCGAAATTGAACTACGTTTACAGATTTGCATTTCGAGGCACTAATTTTAAACCATGAACTATAATGTATAATCAAATACTGAGGCACATACGCTGTGCCTCAGAGCCTACGTGGACATTTTATTGAGGCACACCGTATGTGCCTCATGGCAGTTAACGTGTTAAGAACCATTGACTATGCTGGTTTATCGGAAAAAACACTGTGTCCATGTCTATGATGTTCGCTCCCTTGGAACAATTTTACACTCGACGGTGCCTATCCTTTTTGTCTTTATCACCGGCGAGTTGGGTAAAAAAATGCGGACTGAAACAATATGTGTGGCTGCGTTGTTTCTCAGGCACGACATTGTGATAGATCCATTTTAGGTGAAAATCTATCAGGATGTCGTTCAAGAAGACACCTTCCGCTAACCGCTCGTAGTCGACTCTGTAACCGTAATTACCCTCTCCTCTTCCTCGTCGCTGGACAGGACGATCTCCTCGGAATTTTCTGGTTGCTGACTTGCTGACCATTGCTGACTTACTTGGATGTTCTCCATTTTACTTGGTTATTTTTCTTCTGTCTGTAAATAAAAAAGATGTGATACAAACATGGTTACGACAATTTGGTTGGAGCCAGAGTTTGTTGCTGGTATTCGTTAAGTTATTGATGTGCCAATGATTTTTCGAGCACGGTTGGTTCTTCGGCATGAAATTCTTTCAACTCACTTACGTATGTCGTCCGTACCCTACTGTCTTCGTCGCCTCGGACCTGTACGATGACTGGGGAAGTGAAACCCACAACTCGGTAAGGTCCGTCGTACCGAGGTGCGAGTTTAGCCGCGAGGTTGTTTTAGGAGTACCAACTGTCCCACTTCTGGTTGTCACGCCCTCCTCCAGAGGTTGTAGTTTCTTGCTTGATCCTGTGCTGCCTTTTCCCAGTGGTGTCTGAAACAATTGTATTTAACGCAAGAGAAATTTCAGGCAGTAGATCATCCCATTTTCGCTGACCTCTTCCAGTCAGCTGAGCTATCATTCTCTTTACGTTCCTATTAGCTCTTTCGGTGGGATTTTCTTGTGGCGTGTAGGGCGCCGTGAATTGTTGTCTAATCCCCATATCCTTCAGAAAGCGTTGAAACATATTGCTGCACAACTGTGATCCATTGTCAGTCACCAAAACTTTTGGGACCCCGTATCTTGATATGATCCGCTATCGCACTGCTTTGCTAATCGCATCTCTAGTATCTCGTCGCAGTGGCACTATCTCCGTTCATTTCGAGAATTTCTCAAACATCACCAGCAGTATTGTATTTCCATACGTGGATCGAGGGAGTGGGCCTACAAAATCCGCGCAAAGGATGGAGCATGGTTCGTCTGCAATCTGCGTCAACATCTGTCCGGCAGGTTTGCTCTGGCTCGGTTTGTATTTTTGGCACGATTCGCAAAGGTTTATGTGCCGTCGTATATCGCGAACCATACCAGGCCAGTAGCAGTGGCGTTCCTAGGTGGGGGCGGGGGAGGGGCGGTCCGCCCCGGGTACCACCATTTTAGGGGTGACACCATTTCGTTTTTTTTTATTTCTCAAACAGAAAGAAAAAGGTACAAATACATTACGTTAAAAAATTTGTGTCCCATTTTGTCGCATTGAAATTATTTCAACAATTTGTGTATCAGTAGCTTCATGCAAAAGGAGTTTTTCAAAGCTAAAATTAATTAAGACTTATTTAAGGTCTTCCATGGGACAGGCAAGGCTTTCCGATCTTGCTATTTTATCCATTGAAAACGAGCTTGCAAGTAAAAGGGTCAATTGCATACAAAATCCTCCTCTGAGAGTAAAATAGCAAAGTTAACGCCTGCTGAAAGAGCACGAAGATATCGGGAAAAAATAAAGCTAGATAAGGAACGAAATGAAGAATATAAACGAAAGCAAAAATAATGGTACCTATGTATGACTTTGACCCCATTTTTGCTTTTTGTGGTTACTAACTGATATCGCCCATTTCACATTGAAGTGATCAGTTGCACTGACCATCTCCGATTTCTCTCAAATATTATTTTTGCATTGGTTTATTGATTTGAAAGCCAAATTTGAAGTTATAAATTTTTAGAATAATTGTTCGCGGCCAAAATAGGGTATATTTGGAGACAACGTAGCTCAATCAACTTAAGACCGATTACCGGTAATATAGTATCATTGGAAAAGTTATTTCACCTATTTTGAGGAAAAGTACAAAATTTTTGAAAATATTGCAATAAGTTGACTCATTCTTAATTTGTTTAAGTTTAATACCATGCCAGCAACACGAGCTATAAATTTTTTTTTTATAATTTTAAATTTTTTACGTTTTTACGTTAGGTTATACCTTTCCAATGATATAAAATGAAGATGTGATTTTAACGGGCTTAGAAGTTATGTTGTAAAACGTGAAGTCTTAATAAATTTTCAGTACAAATTCAACTAGCTATTGAATTTTTTAATTTTTTGTAAAAAAATAAAAAAAAAAATTGGATGAAAATTTTATGTATAGCTGAATTATATACTTTATATTTACTTTTTTTTGTAAAAGAATAAACGTGTTTTTTGTTAAACTCCCAATTTGATTTAAATTATTTGGTTAAGCGCAACAAAATTTACTGAACGTCACTAAATGTATTGAACGTCACTCTGTTGTTTTTTCTGAAATTGCTTATTATTTAACAGTTTTTTATTATTTATGGCTGCAAGTCTACTACTTTGAAAATAACGTCTATGTTGATGTCTTTTTGGAGAAAAATTTTAATTTTTCCCGTTGAAATTGTAAAATATGTAGGTATTTTTGGTAAAAAAATTATTATTTCTGTAACTGAAATGGCGATTTCTGCAAGGCTGATTTAACTGATTAAATAACGTAACAAACATCACTGTAAGCTTTCATTTACAACATTTTTCAAATTTTTAGTGATTTTTCCCGTATATCTGCTGTGTGACGTTCAATACAAAATTCGTTTGAAACCCATAGAAAAAATGATTTTTTGCAGGGCCTAGAAACAACTTTGAATTCTCCATTAACTTTCACTTAATTTGACTACTCAACGGGAAAATTTAAAAATCATTAAAAACAAAACATGAAAACCTCTATGTGTACGTTTTTTTTTTGCAATTGACCCAATATTGATTTCGATAAGGTTATTTCAAATTTTGGAGCTCTTAAAGTAAGAAAAGTTAGTTTTTAAGAGAACGCCATTAATAAGATTTCTTTGTTTAACCTTATACCTACTACATATACAAATATGTACCTGAAAATGTAATGTTTTTGTTCCGTCAGTTTTTAAGACTGCGAAGTTAATAAGTTTTCTTTTTTACCTTATGACTACATATCTAAATATGTAGACACCTGAAAATGTAATATTTTTGTTCTGTTTTTAACAAATTCTTATTGTTTGTCATATGGTGTTTGTTGTTTTTTCGTAAAACATAAAGATAATAATAAAAAGACTTTATCTCATCGAATTGGTTTCTTTTTGCATTTAGAAATTTTTTATATGGGTGACACCATGAGTATCCGCCCCGGGTGTCACCAAGCCTAGAAACGCCACTGGCCAGTAGTACAGATTTGCGATTCGTGCTGTTGTCTTCCTGATTCCTATATGCCCCGCAGATGTTGATCGAAGTTGTGAAGGGACGCACAGCTTCTATGATTCACAATCCTCGTCATTTGTGAGTCCTGGAATATGACGGTATAGCTGCCCCTGTACGATACTGTAATCGGGTAACTTCTCGGGTTCTTGCTTTACTGTCGACATCGTTGCATCATACCACTTACTACCTTAATGATCGGTGGTAACCGCGATAACATTTAGTTTTCCTCTGCGGTACTGCACATCGAACGTATATTACTGAAGTTCTAAAGCCCACCTGGCTATTCTCCCTGAACGGCTCTCAATTGAATTTAACCACTTTAGAGAGAGGTGATCCGTCACGACAGTGAACTGATACCCCTCAAGATAGGGGCGCATCTTCCGTATTCCCCACACTATGGCCAGGCACTCCTGCTCTGTCGGTGTATAGTTCCGTTCCGCTTGATTCAAGTGTCTACTAGCGTATGCGATAACTTTCTCTTCACCTTCGATTTAATGAGTAAGGACGGCTCCAAGTCCGAAATCGCTGGCATCTGTCTGGAGCGTGAACTTCTTTGTAAAGTCGGGGCAAATAAGGACTGGTGATTCAGCTTCGTAAACGCACCTTACTGCTCACAGGCCCATTTCCAGTGTTTACCTTTCTTGAGTAGACTTGTGAGCAGTTGCACTATTCCCACAAAATCTTGAACGAACCGGCGAAACCAGAGACCAACTCCTAGAAAGCGTCTCAGCTCCCTGATGTTGGTTGGTTGCTTTAGTACCTTAATTGCTGCTATCTTTATGGATCGGTATGAATTCCCTGATTGCTGCCGACGTGACCCAGATACTTTATTTTATTTTTTATTTTATTTTACTTATTTATTATTACTCTAGCGCTAACAAGAGTTCACTCATAACTAGCGCTCACATTATTTAGAGTTGTTAATGTGGCAACGCTTTCATTATATAAAAACATAGAATGTAAAAGAATGAAAGAAAAACCTCTATTACATCTTTTGCTTGTGTTCCTATAATTCCGCCATAAGGTATTTTTTAAATTTCCTAACTTCCACCAAAAGAGACCTCTGGCACTCTTTTTACTTTCTTTTTTGGCTGCACATCACGGGTAAGAATTGTTCCACAACTCTAATTTACCATACATACAGATATTTCAATTATTGATGCAATAAAGAAAATCCGTATTCCAACATATCTAAATCGTTGTGTTTTAATTAATTCTCCTTATTAATTTTTCCGAATTTCTTCTTTTACGGCAAATCTTAAACTCTACTGAGTTAAAAGATTTGCTCTTCTAGAGTACTCCAATTTGTCAACGGCTCTTTTTTGTTGAAGGTCAACAGATCCAATCATAAGGCATTCATTGGTCCTCACGAACCGGATTGTGTTCAAACAACACTAACGCATTAGTTCTTGATTAGAGTAGCAAGCGCAAGTGTGTCAGCTTAGTGTTAAATTTAAAGTCGTAAAAAGTTGCAAAAAAAAAAAAAAAAATTTTAGCAATTGAATTAAAACAAAAGAAACATAAAATAAAGTGTGATTAAAGAAGTGAATAAAATCAAAGTTTTGTTTTAATTAAAAAATAAACAACAATCTTTGATAGAATTAAAGTAAAAAAAAAAAAAAAAAATATGTGCATAAAAGGTGACATTAAGGTGACATAAAGGTCGTATTAGGGTTAGTAATTCTCACTACTTATTTCCGATATCAGATCGCCAAAAGTCTCCACTAATCTATTGAGTTATAATTGCACTCGTTGTTCTTGCGATCATTTCGCTTGATGCATTCATTTTTTTTTCTATTTCGGACAGCAGTACACAATATTGCGTTCTCTCCAAAGATCAGCAAATTTTTTTAGGAATTTCGTCATGCAATTGTATCCAGTATTGTATCCCAACAAAAAAAAAAGGAAAGAAATATACCAACATTAATTTTATTTCATTTTGAAAAAAAAAAATATAAGATATATTTACAAAAACAAAAAAATATTAAATTTTGTGTACATACTTATAAACATACCAATATTTATAAAAAAAAACAAAAAAAAATATATACTTAAATATACCAAAATAAATCTTACATCTCAATCATACTATAAACATTTCTTATAATTTTTTTATAGTTTCGCAACCATACTTATAAAATAGTCCATATTAAACAAACAATTAGGAAATTCATTTTTTTTCCTAATTTAAAATTTCTGTGTGAAAAATATTTATTAAAGACAGTTTCCGTTTCGATTAAAAATACAATTCATTAAACCAAAAAAAGAAATTTTTTAAATTGTGAAATATTGTCTTAAAATAAATAAAAGTGGTGAGTGTTTGTTGCTCATAGAATTTAATATAGGCTTTCAGGCACACTCTCTTTGAAATAAGTTCAGTGACAGTTTTATAATTAAAAATTTTATATTTATTAAAAAACAATAAAAACAACAATAAAATAAAAACAACTATTTTATCTCCAATAGAAAGCAGAATTGACAGCTGAAATTATCATATATTATTTTTCCATACATATACAAATATAAGACAAACTCTATTGCTTTCTATTAAAAATTCCCATAATTTTATTTCAACTAAAACCTTTTTCTCTACAAAACAATTTTATGCTATATATTCGCAACTGAACGCTTGTTCATTTAAACATTTCCGTTTTCATTGATGTGTTAGTAGACAAGTTTTTTTTTTTTTTACAATTATTGGAACGTTCGTTCGGTTTTCTTTGCTGTGTTGGTAAAACAAGTTTGTTCATTAATCGGTTGTAGATTTTTCAAATTCTTAGTGGTGTTGGTGAAACAAGTGTATTCAACGACCATCAAAGCTGAGCGTTTATACGCGTTTCCGGTTTTCTTTTTCTTGGCTGTGCATTGCTTGTGTATTTTTTTTTTACACAGTTGAACAAAGTTAAACATTTTAATTCTTTGATTTTTTTTTTCAATTGAGTTTCAACAGAAATTTCCACTTTTCTTCTGGGTTTTTTTTTTTTTTGAGATTTCCATTCGTTCTATAAGCAATTTTATTTTCTATTGGTTAACATTTCCGAGTTATTTCTATTTTTTTCTTCCATCCTTGCGGCCACTCTGTGCTTACATTGTTTCGCTTTAAATAATTTGATTTACTTATCGAACTAATACTCTTTAAAATGGATTCTCTTGATAAATTTATCTATCTGACCGACACTCTGAGAGAGTTTGAAGCTGTCTTCAACGATAATACGATAACTAATTATTCAACGCATTCGCTAGAGGTTTACCGGGATGAGATGAAATCGATGTGGCAATGCGTTAAAGCCGCATACGAGGCATGTCTACACGAACTTTCAAAAGCAAAGAAAGAACCTGACGTGGATCTAGAAACTCTGAAGAATCGCTATCAGACGTCATATTCAACATATGTACGCTGCATAGCTAGGATAGGCGAGTATATCCAAGAGCTATCGCTTGCAGCTATTCCAACAACGATGCATCCAAGAAGTGACGACTCCGCCAGCCACTCTATACACTTACCACCTTGCGACACAGAAGTTTTCAATGGGAACTATCTATCCTGGCCATCGTTTCGTGACATGTTCACGGCGATTTATATTTATAATTCTAGATTGAGTCCAGTTGAGAAACTTTTTCATCTTAACCAGAAACACGAGGTGAGACTCGGGACATTGTAAAAAAATCTCAACTTACAAATGATGGTTTTTCAACTGCTGGCAAAATCTTAAGGATCGCTTCGAAAACAAACGAATCCTTGTCAACAGTCAGCTTCGTATCCTTTTTAACCTTGAAATTGTTTCTGCTGAATCCGGAAGATTAATAAAACAACTTCAACGCGACATTAATGGTTGCATTTCCGCTCTCAAGATGTATGATATAAAAATTAATAACTGGGATTCAATTTTCAAATTTCTTTGTTCCATTCGCTTGCCTGAAGCAACAATCGCTCTCTGGGAACAATCACTCAAGAGTAAAACAGAGATTCCTAAATGGGAAGATTTAGATTCCTTTCTAACAAGTCGGTATCAGACACTTGAGACCGTTTCAGATATTAAATCTTCAGTTAATTCAAAGTCTGTTACTCAGAAAACTTCAAATATTCCTAATCGCACTTCACCAAGGGAAGTTAACACGTATCATTCGAACATTTCTAACACCAAATCGTGTAAACTCTGTCCTAATCAGCAGCATATCATTCGACAATGGCCAAAGTTTTTAGATATGAATCCAGTTGATAGAATGGCAGTAGTCAAGAAACATGGTCTCTGTATTAATTGTTTTGCAAAGGCTCATGCTCTTAAAGATTGTAAAATCACGTTCAATTGCTTCACATGTCACAAGCGACATAATACACTATTGCATAGAGATATGTCCAATTCCAATTCCAATTCCAATTCCAATGCTCTTTCCAATTCGTATGCTAACTACAATTCTAATTCGAATTCTAGGTCCAATGCTAATTCTAATTCTAATGCTAATTCCAAATGTAACTCCAATTCTAATTTTACAACTATTGCTCCACTTGCCACGGCTGATATATTCAGGCCTAGAACGGAACAGATACAAATACAGTCCACTGAAGATTCCGCTTAATTTAATACAATTCAAAATTGTTTCGAATTCAGTTCAAAAAGTTTTCTCTTGGGTACTCGAATATGCCACTTAGGTATAACTTATTCTGTACGTGCACTTATTGACTCTGGATCTGAAGGCACTTTCATTTCTGTAAGACTCCTAAACTTGCTAAAACTTCCTTCTCGTGCAGTTTAAGCTAAAATATCAGGCTTGTAAGCTTGGGCATTTTAGTTCACCACAAAGATCGCTCTTTTTAGTTCAATCGCATGTAATGAACTAGTTCGTTCATTTAGTTCTTTTAGTTCGTTCGTTCTTTTTGGTCGTTGCATGTTTTACTTCGTTTGTTCTCTTAGTTCGTTAGTTCTTTTAGTTCGTTCGTTCTTTTAGTTCGTTAGGTCTTTAAGTTCATTTCATTTACTCGTTCATGTCCAGGTATACAAAATGAAACAAACTTGGTATGAATATGTGATATCCATCAAATTCACCAGTTATATTAGTGCATGAACAAAAAGTGCCTCAAACCAAGGACTCAAACCATAGCATGGTAAATTTAGTTGCTCTCGTTGGTTTTGTTCCTACTCGCTGCAATATCAATTGAACTAAAATGAACTAAAAGAACGAGAAACACTGAACTAGTTCACAGAGTTCATGAGTGGGAATCGTTCAATTGAACTAGTTCGTTCATGAACTGCCCAAGCCTACAGGCTTGAATAATGCAATTTCCGCAAAAGCACAAAAGCTTTGCTCTTTCGTGCATAGCTCGCCACTAAATCCTTATATATGTATCGAAGCTTCAGCACTTGTCCTACCTCATCTCACTGGAAATCTGCCAACTTGCTCCATTGACTCAGTGTTTTTATAATCTTCCAAATATAAAACATGCAGACGTTGAATTCTTCAAGAGTTCTCACGTAGATCTCTTAATTGGCGGAGACTTACTTCCTTCTATTTTGCTTGACGGTATAAAACGCAATGTTTGCGGTTCGTTACTTGCTCAAGAAACCATCTTCGGATGGATACTAACTGGTCCAGTGAAAAATAGGGTAGAATCCAATTCAAAAACTTTGGTATCATTTTTCAATGAAGTATCCATTGACCAAGAGATTCTTTGTTTTTGGGAGTTGGAGGATGTCCCCAGAAAGTCTCTAGTAACACATTCCGATCGTGTTTGTGAAGAATATTACGTTCGCACCACGAGACGAAACGAAGATGGTCGGTACATCGTATCTTTTCCATTTAAAGAGTTTCCTGAAAAGATTCAGCTCGCTAATTCACGTGAAATGAATTGAATCTTTGCTCGTAATTCGCAAAGAAATGAATCACGAATTAGCAAAAATTCAGAGCCTCAATATGGTGAAGTTATAAAAGAATATTTCCATTTGGGTCATATGAAAAAGGTTCCCATGCCAAAGTTCACAAGTTTTCTAAAGCATTATTACTTACCACATCACGCGGTTATTAAACCTGAAAGTAAGACAACAAAGCTCCGTGTTGTCTTTAATGCTTCCTGTCCTTCGTCTAACGGTAAGAGTCTTAATGACATTTTGCATACGGGCCCGGTACTACAATCCGATTTAATACTCTTGATACTAAAATGGCGTTTTTACCATCCAATTTTCGTGGATTCCAACCACACTCCTTTTCAAAGAATACTCTTTCGAGAATCTCTCGAGATATTCAAGATTACGAGTTAACCACAGTTACTTTCGGAGTCAATTGTGCTCCATAGCTAGCTATCCGAACGCTTTTTCAGTTAGCTGATGATGTTGAGACATCATATCCGCTGGCTAGTACTATTTTGCGTTGTTCCATGTATGTCGATGATGTTCTCGGTGGTAGCCATGATATTCCCACTGCAATCAAAGCCAGAGATGAAGTCATTTTGGCCCTTGACTCAGCAGGGTTTTCCCTACGTAAATGGACTTCTAACTCAAAATATGTTCTTGAATGACTTCCACGTGAACATCTCTTAAATGAAGATTTTCTATTGTTCAGTGATAGCAGCAATGCAAAGACATTAGGTATACGGTGGAATGCTCATTCCAATAAATTTTATTTCGTTACAGGACCTCTTGGTCAAAAAACAAACATCACAAAACGTGAAGTACTTTCCCAGATTTCAAAGCTCTTCGACCCTGCTGGTTGTTTAGCTCCTTGCATTGTTCTTACCAAGATATTAATGCAACAGATTTGGCTAGAAAAAATAAGCTGGGATGAAAATTTTCCATTAAAATGTCTTGAATCCTGGCACTCATTTGTAGCAAGCTACCCATATATAAACCAAATTCAAATTCCAAGATGGGTCACATATTCTCTAGAAATGATTTTCAATTTCACGGGTTTTGTGATACGTCCGAAAAAGCTTGCGCTGCAACAATCTATATCAGAGTCGATTCCACGTTAGGTCCTATTTCAACACATCTGTTGACTTCCAAAACTAAAGTTGCTCCTATCAAAACGATTTCTATACCAAAACTTGAGTTATGTGGGTCATTACTTTTGGCTGACATGGTTGACTCTTTGATTCCACAACTGAATATTGAGAAGCACAAACTGTTCTTATGGACAGATTCCACTATTGTGCTGGCGTGGCTAAGAAAACCACCATGCTCATGGAAAACATTTGTGTCCAAATCATAGAATCTGTTGGTTGTTTCAACAACTGGTTTCATGTAGATACCCATTATAACCCAGCAGACTTAGCAAGTCGTGGTCTTTTACCGCAAGAACTTCTTGGTAATGACTTATGGTGGCATGGGCCTCATTGGCTTAGAGGTCCACCTGAACATTGGCCAAGACTCGCACTAGATGAGACTAATGAAACACAGCTTGAAACGAAACCTATTAAATTCAATTTTACATTTTTTCAAAACTTTGAGGACATTCTCGAGCGTTTTTCATCATTTTCAAAGACAGTTCGAGTCATTGCATACATGTTCAGATTTTTCCATCGCTCGCACCCAACATATCGTTGTAAAAATTCAGAAACATCGATTACTGTAACAAGCCCTAAAGTACGTCATGTAAAAAATCGTTTGATAATGCTCTGCCAAAAGGTGGGATATGCGAACGAATATCGTGCATTATCAGAAAAGGACGAAATTTCTTCATCTAGTAGTCTACTTAATCTCAATCCTTTTCTAGATGATTCAGGCATTTTAAGAGTATGTGGTAGACTTGTAGTTTCACCTGTCATGTCGTATGATGAACGACATCCTATAATACTTCCCTACAACTGCCAGTTTTCACGTCTTCTCATCCGATTTACTCATGAGATTTCATTGCATGGAGGCAATCAACTTGTCCTTCGTTAAATCCGCCTACAATTTTGGATTCCTAGGGTTAAAAACCTTATTAAAACAATTTTCAATTGCAAAACGTGTGTAATATTCAAAAAACGTCTGCGCACCCAGTTAACCCTGCAGTAGTCGCGCGGATTACATATGTAATCCAGTCATGCAAAATTATGAATTTCACAATTGTCTGCAATCGATATTCATTGATTTTACGTACTATAAGAATTATGTTTATGTTGTTTTTTTAAATAAATATAATATAAAATAAGGTAATAATAAAAATTAAAACAAATAACTAAGCATTTTCAAATTGCCATTTCTTATTTTAAACTTTAAAAAACGGATTACATAGGTACGTCACATTTAGGTACGCGACTACCGCAGGGTTAATGGGGGCACTACCCCCTGAGCGCACAACATTCACGAGACCATTTGCACACACTGGTATCGACTTTGCAGGTCCTTTTGATATAAAGAACTATACAGGCCGAGCCTGTCTCATAACGAAAGGGTATGTCTGCGTATTTGTTTGCTTTGCCACAAAGGCCATCCACCTAGAAGCTACAAGTACCCTGTCCACACCTGCATTCTTAGCAGCGTTCAATCGTTTTGTTTCGAGGCGAGGGTGTCCATTTCATCTGTATTCTAACAATGGGAAAACCTTTGTCGGTTCTTCAAAAGAACTAACACGCGATTTTATTCAGTCTTCACACAGCGCGTTATGTTCTAGTTTTAATCATCAAAACGTGTCATGGCACTTTATTCCGCCTGGCGCTCCCCATATGGGAGGCCGGCGTCAAAAGTTTTGAAGCGCATTTTCGAAAAGTTGACGGCTCTTTTAAGTACACGTTTGAAGAATTTTCCACTCTGTTGTCAAGAATTGAAGCATGTCTTAATTCGCATCCAATTTCTCCTTTGTCAGCAGATCCTACAGATGTTTGTGCACTTACTCCTGGTCACTTTCTCATAGGTGGGCCGCTGTTAGCTCCATTAGAACCGCAAATAAATGAAGAAGCAATTTCGATTTAAGGCTCTACAACAACATTTTTTTTCTAGATGGAAGAACGAATACCTGAAGCAACTACATAAACGCAACAAATGGAAAAAGCCTCAAGAAAATCTTGAAGAAAATTCCATGGTTGTAATTCGCGAAGAAAATTTACCTCCAAATGAATGGCGTCTAGGTCGAGTCAAGAAAGTTTATTTAGGTAATGATAAGCGTTTACGAGTCGTTGACATTCAAACAGAACGAGAAACAATCACTCGTCCAATTGTGAAACTTGTTGTCCTTCCATATCCCCAATAACAAAGCAATACGCTCGTACAATACAATAATAAAATTTCATTTCTGTTCTTCCATTTTATTTGTTATCTTTTCAGCTTAACAATGACCGGAAACAAAACACAAAACAAACAAACCAACCAATGCTCGGCAATTCATCGTTTCAAGTCAGGGTCATTCCAATGTCGGCTCTGCAAACGTTACCATGCTCTAAGACTCTGCAAGCAGTTTTTAAATATGAATACTGAGCAGCGTTTGCGAGTGGTGTTGAATCATAAATACTGTTCCAATTGTTTAGCCCACGAGCATTCTCAAGGCATATGCATCAGCAAAACGGGGTGTCATTATTGCAAGGACAATCACCATAGTCTGCTTCATATCCATGAACGACTCCGCGTTGGGCAATCCATAGGCCAATTTGCACCACAACTTACTCAAGTGACATTAAAATCCCTAATTGCTCAGCACGTTATTACTCTTCTTCCAACCGCGCTAGTAAAGCTCCATCTAACCGGAACATTACATTTTGTTTGACTTCTTGTTGATTCGTGCGCAGGTGTTAGTCGCATCTTCAGCTCCTTAGTTAAACAGCTTAAAATCCCTACAACGAATATTGGCAAAGAACAAGTCTGCGCAGTGGTGATACGCGCTCATTCAGACCAGAATGTAAAGATGGAAGTAACGGCTAGGGTTGACAATCGCATCAACATGAAAACTCCGTCCAAGTCTCTCGACGCATCCTATAAAGAAAAATTTTCCAACATGGTTTTGGCTGATCCAAGTTTTTACAAATCTGCGCCCTTAGTACTTGGCGCAGACGTTTACCAAAGAGTCATCCAATTTGGGGTGAGCCTAGCAGTGGTGGGCTTCCAATTGCCCAAAATACAGTTTTTGGGTGTATTTTATCCGGTACTTGCGCCATATAAACATATAGACGACATATAAAGATGCACTTGTCATGAACATACACAAACATATATATATATATATATATATATATTTCTTTTTTTTAAATGATCAAGAACTAGTGTTAATTACACTGTGCGACAATTTAAGGGTCAATTGGAATAACCTCAAATATCTAAATGGTTTCTAATAGTGGATGGTCTATATATTATGCCCTCATACTCAGTTTTATCGGATTAGGTCAAATAAGAGAGAAACTCAAGGTCAAACTTCACCTTAAGGTCACAAATTTATTTTACAACTCTTAAACTAAATTCAAATTCTATGTAGTTACTGCATCTTAATATTTGCAATGGATGATTCTTTACATTTTGAGACCATTTTTTGCTCAAAAAGTTACGTAAAGGGTTTAATATTTTCTTCGAAAACAGGGCTTTTTTAAAAAAATAAAATTTTCAATAGTTCAGTTACTATGTATTTGTCTTCAAAAACAATCAGATTTTGCTGAATTTTTGCATACACCTTAAGTAAAATAAAATAACCCACCTGTGAAAAGATCACAACAATTACATGTGTGCATCCAAAGATATTCGGATTCAAAAATTACCAACGGTGGTAACTTCGTTAATGTAAGCCCTAGCGTAAAATCATTCAAATGAAACTTTAGACCCAATAATTTTCTTCAAAACTGTCCTTAACATTTTAACCGAAAGAGACCGTTTTAAAGATATGCGCGTAAATGTGTAATTACAACATATATGTTATAGGAACTATAGGAATTATAGGAACACAAGCAAAAGATGAAATAGAGGTTTTTCTTTCATTCTTTTACATTCTATGTTTTTATAAAATGAAAGCGTTGCCACATTAACATCGCCGCCCGCCTTGCAGTATCACTGCAATTATAATTAACTTGATAAGTATATGTATATGAAATCAAATATTTTTTTTTTCTTTTATAATAAATTCAACAGTACATAATATTACTTAAATTAGAAATAATGTATTCTTAAATTGTAAGGAATATATAAGTAAATAATTGTAAATTAAATTCAGTGTATGTTTGCATTCATCAATTTATACATAACACAGTGCGTCACGAAAAACTAAAAACAGACCTCTGGCACTCTTTTTACTTTTTTTTTTGGCTGCACATCACGGGTAAGAATTGTTCCACAACTCTTATTTACCATACATACAGATATTTCAATTATGGATGCAATAAAGAAAATCCGTATTCCAACATATCTAAATCGTTGTGTTTTAATTAATTCTCCTTATTAATTTTTCCGAATTTCTTCTTTTACGGCAAATCTTAAACTCTACTGAGTTAAAAGATTTGCTCTTCTAGAGTACTCCAATTTGTCAACGGCTCTTTTTTGTTGAAGGTCAACAGATCCAATCATAAGGCATTCAAGAGTATATAATAGTTTGATTATATTATAAAGTTTTTAAATTAAAAAATAATAATTAACAAGATTAAAACAATAATTTTTACTTTTAATTTAGTAGAGCATAAACTTTTACATTAAATAAATTAGTTATAGAAGTAAATAAAAGTTACTAAGTCGCGCAATATTGCGAAAACTAAATGGATGACAAATGATTTGTAAGTATGTTTTTAAACTGCGTTGCGTTGGTAGTAGTTTGGATGTTGTGTGGCAGCGAATTCCAAAGAGAGGTAACGTAAACAAAAAATTGTCTTTTGGATGATAGATATTTATGTTTTGGCAAAATAAGTTTCTTGCCGCGGTTAGATTAGTAGATAATTTGGAATTAATATAATTCACGAGATCCTTTAGATAAGCTGATATTGTATATAAATAAATAAATATTTGTTGTTGAAAATATGAAAATATGGAAAAGTTACTGCATAATTTACAGCGCGCACGATCCTGACAGTATCCATCCGAATACCGTATTTTGGGCCACAGGAAGTCCACTGGTGCTAGGCAGCATCCCATGGAGAATTATTTTTGGATAGAGATCAGCACCCAAAATTAATGCCACGGGTGCTGATTTGAAGAATTTTGGATCAGCCAGGACTACATTGTTAAATTTGTCCTGGATAGACTCATCAATGGATTTCGATGGAGTACGCATTGTTATGCGATTGTCCTCGATTATAATACTTGAATAGTGTGGCGATCGAATTAAAATGGAGACCAGAGCAGTTTGGTGGAAAAGCATACGAAGACACAAACGTATCCTTTAGAAATAAAACACGCTCGGCCGGTATAATTTTTAATATCAAATGGTCCAGTAAAATCCATACCGGCATGTGCAAATGGACGTGAGAGTACTGTTTGTTCTGGAGGTAAGAAACCCATAAGTTGACCTTGAACTTTTTCTTGTGGACCACACATACTTTACATCTATGAATTACCGTCTTTATGAGATTTTAAACCTTTGGAATCCAATATTGTAGTCGAATATGTCGTAAAACTTGATTACCTCCGTGAAGGGAGATTTGATGATTGAATTGAACTAGAAGGCGAGATATATGACAGTTATATGGAAGTATGATTGGATGCCGTTCATTGTATGATAGTGCGGGGGAGGAAGCAAGTCGACCGCAAACTCTTAATAGACCCAATTCATCCAAAAATGGGTTTAGATTCAAAATATTGCTTGAAGCTGCTAGATGCTTTTTATTGGAAAGATTTAGATATTCTTAAGGATATGCGTTTTGCTGGCAAAGGATTATGAGTCGAGTTTTCACTTGATTCATCTCATTGGATGTAACAAGTAAAGATCTTTTTTCAATATTAGAGGTACGATTTGGATGGGTACGATAGAAAAATCGAAATATGTAGGCAATCACTCTGAGTGCTTTTGGGAAAGTGGAAAAACGTTCAGTAATGTCTTGGAAATTTTGGTAAAAGGCAAAATGCAACTTTGTTGGTTTCTTTTCCAGATGGGTTTCTGAGGGATCGTCTTGATTCATACTTGGACAGTGAGCAGATGAAAGTTGGAGCCATTCAGACCCAAACCACCACAGGTTGTTGCTTACGAGCTCCTGTGGAAGTACCTCACGGCTTGCTAGGTCAGCTGGATTAGAACTGAATCAACGTGAAACCAGTTACTTGGACCAACGCATTGAACAATTTTGGAGACTTTATTCGCTACGAATGTTGACCAATGAGAGGGTGGCTTTCGAAGCCAAGCTAAAACAATTGTGAAATCTCTCCAAAAGAACATGTTAGACTTTTGAACTTCCAGTTTTGGTAAAAGATTTTCCACCATGTCTGATAAAAGGGCGGTACCGCACAATTCGAGTCTTGGCAACGAAATGGTATTGACGGGCGCCACTTTGGTCTTCGGGGCCAGTAAATGAGTGGAAACGACTGTCCTTCGAATTATACGAACGTAAATGGCAGCCGCGTAGGCTTTTTCCGATGCGTCACAAAATGAATGGAATTTTATTTCACATTCGGGAGAATATTCTATCCATCTTGGTACTTGGATATGATTAATGAATTTGTAATTAGCGATAAAAGAATGCCATTTCTTCAAGCAGTTATCAGGTATCTTTTCATCCCAATCAATTTGTTCAAGCCATATCTGTCCATTAGCATCTTAGCATAAACGATACATAGAGCTAACAAGCCGGCGCACTATAGTCTAGAACAGTATTTTAGCGCGAAAAAAGTAAAAATTAATGTGCTATTTTTGAGTGATTCAAAGGTATAACGGTATCATTATGACGTATGTCATCGAAATTGTATGAAACTACAAAAAAATCTGTTGATATTCAGACCCGACAATCAGTTAAAGTTGACTCACTCGATGCTTGCTATTTTATGTTAAAACGTAGTAGTTCATAACTTTCACGTTATTCTGTTGCTTGTATCAATTTTAATCTGTTTTTTGTTAATATTGTATTCAGTGGTTTTTCCTTATCATGTCCGATACCAATGATGGTAAGTTTGTGGATATTTATAGTGTAGAAATATCATAACGGTCAATAATAAAAATATTGCAAGTCATTCTTAAGATATAAGGGTTTCGAAATTGTGCAGGCATTTGCAGGTTTTGAAATGAGCTTTTTTTTTGTTGTTTAATTTAGGGTCTTAATGTTAGATAAAAAAAAGTGCCCTTACGTGCGCCGTCAATTTATTTTTAATTTTTTTCAGTATTGACTCATTTAGAGTTATTCGAGAAATGGCATTCGTGTAAGCATCTGGCAAGAGAGATGGCTTGTAATGAGTTGATTTCATATGTTTTGGAAAAAAACGATATTCCTATTCAAGTTCTCAAGCCAATTTTGGAATAATTTATTAAAAAACTCGAACTACTCTGGAAACCTTGTCACAGAAACCGAGGGAAGTTTTTGTTAAAAAATGAAGATTGGTTGAAGGTATTTATAAAATTAGACCAAACAGAAAATGACACTGCTACTCCTTCTGTAGAAGCTTCTGTGAATATTAATAGGATTTATTGAACTATCTTCTTCTATCTTCAGACCCAATGATCTCACAAAATTCTCTTAAAAAGAAAAATGAAAAAAACAAGCTGAAACTTGATCCTGAAGCTTTAAATTTACTGCAATGCCCATCTTTTTCAATACAAGTGCCAAAGTTGATTCGAGTTCAAATAGTGAATAATCAGTTAATAAATATTGGCAAAATTGTAATTTAAGGTGTGTTTATCATATTTTGTAAATAGTGAAATTCATTTAAGTTAATATCTTTGTAATCTTTTATTTAAATAATTGTGCGTAGATGTATGTGTAAAAGTTATACAAAATCCTAAATTATTATTACTACTTTAATTATTATGTTAACATAGTAATTCACTTTATTTGACTTTTTTCGTGCTAAATTGCGACTCTAGACCACTGTGCGGCGGATCAAATAACTTAGCAATTTCGGATAATACTTCACGTTTGGTGAAGGACTTATTGTAAGCAATGGTTTTAGTAATAAAGTTAAAGGAGTCTGAAAGGGCATTCCAACGTATTTCTAAAGTTTTGACGTGACTCGTGTCGTCAAATTGGAGAAAATCTTCTCCAAAGGTCATCTGGAGACAGCCCCTTGAGTAGATGTCTGGAATTTGCAGTCCATTTTCTGAATGAGAGTCCAGCAGACTTCAATGCTGCTATGAGCTCATCTCGAGCTTGAATTGCTGTTTGAAGATCATGAGCCCCTGCGAGGGCATCATCAACGTACATGTTTTGCTTAAGGATTGTACTTGCGAGTGAATATTGCTATTGTACAGCACCTGCCAACTGCAAAAGTGTGCGAATAGCAAGATAAGGAGCACAATTTACTCCAAATGTTACCGTTTGTAACTCATAATCTTCAATTTTGTTGATTGGATTATCTCGATATAGAATTCGCTGTAAGGGCATTTGGGAGGGATCGACGAGGATTTGTCGATATATTTTTTTCTATATCACCATTGAAGACAAAACGATAAAAACGCCATTTAAGAATTAGTAGAGTTAGGTCAGATTGGAGAACTGGACCGGTATGTAGAATATCATTGAGACTTATACCGATTGATGATGGATTGGAAGCGTTAAAAACAACACGCACTTTAGTAGTTGTGCTTTCAGGTTTTATAAGAGCGTGGTGCGGAAGATAGTAGTGGTTCGGAATGTAGGAATTCTGTAGAGAAAAGACCTTCTTTATATGATTCAAGTTCAAATACTCACGAAGATCATTGTCGTATTCAGTTTTGAACTGTAAATTTTTACAAAGACGCGCTTCGTTTCGGAAAAATTGTGAGTTAGCGATGGGTCTGGAGTACCCTAGCTTAGAACAATTATGGACCCCGCTCTTGAAAGGTAGTGATACAACATATCTACCGTCATCACTTCTTTTTGTAGTTCGAATATAATTTTCTTCGCAAAAACGATCAGATTCTGTCATGAAGTATTCTGCGGAAGATCCTCCACCTCCCAAAATCGGGACATTTGCTTATCGAGTGCTACTCCACTATAGTATGAAACGACTGTGGATGGAGCAGCAGTAACTTTATCAGATATGGGACCCGACAATATCCACCCAAAAATAGTTTCTTGTGCTAACAAGGATCCCCAAATTCGATTCTGAACTCCGTCCAGAATGATAGATGGAAAGAGATCACACTTAATTAACATATCGATATGTGAACTTTTGAAAAAGTTCGCATCAGCTAAGCGTAGATTTGGAAGTTGTGATACGATGGAGGAATCTACCGAACACAGTGGCAGACTTCCTGTGAGGTGTGGTAGAACAAGAGCTGTTGTCTTTATTTTCATTTCGGGGTTAATAGGAGAACTTAGAATAAAAGAACATGATTTCTGGATGTGACCAGAAATAGCATGATTCAGTCCAGAAAGTAGAGCATTGATGGAAGAACATGGAAGTTTAAGAAGTTTGAATATGCGATCAGATATGAATGTCGGTTCTGATCCGGAATCCAGGAGGGCCCTTGCAGTGAAAGTGGTGCCCAAATGGCAGATATGCACCATAGCGGTACCTTTTGAATTGGATGCAAAGCAGGATTTAATATTTCTGATATGACTTGGATTGTCTGTGGACTGTATTTGAGGTGTGTGAGATCTTTGCATTGGGTAATTCTGGCTTGTGTTTGGTTGTTCATTTGCAGAATGTGAGGGTTAATTAGATGCAAACTGTGGAAAGGGTCCGGAGTTGAAAGAGGATTCCTTGATATGAAATAACGTGTTATGTCTTTTATGACACGTATAGCAATTATGAGTACTCTTGCAGTTTTTTATTGAATGAGCGCGAGCTAGGCAGTTTAGGCAAAGTCCATGTTGATGTGTGTTGTTGGTTTGGGCATAATTTACAAGTTAAAGTTGCTACATTTGTGTGATAGGTGTTGAATTTTCTAGGTGCAGGGCTAGATACATTTAATGGAATTTTTTTGGAAGCCTGAGACTTGACACTTATAGAAGATCTGATATCAGCTACGGTTTCAAGTGTCTGATATCGATTAGTAAGGATGGAGTCAAGATTTTCCCAAACTGGAATATCTGTTTTATTTTGTATTGATTGCTCCAAAGGAGCAAGAGTAGCATCGGGAAGACGGAAGGTACACAAAAACACGAAAATAACATCACAGTTGTCGATAGCAATGTCGGATAATTGGAGAGCAGAAATACAACTATTAATGTCCCTTTGTAGTCGTTTTATCGCGGAACCAGGAAACAACAGGAAGATTAAATAAAATGCGTAATTGACTATTAACTAGCATTCGCTTGTTTTCAAATCGATCCTTCAGATTTTACCATGCTAAGAAATACCCATCATTTGTCAACGGAGTCTTTTTGACTATTTCGCTCGCTTCACCTCGCGTTTTCTGGTTTAAATGGAACAATTTTTCCACTGGACTTAATCGGGAATTATTGATGTAGATAGCCTGAAACATATCCCGGAAGGATGGCCAGGACAAATAATCTCCGCTGAAAATTTCAGTGTCGCAAGGTGGAAGATGAAAGTTGCTGCTGGGAACATCATTGGTTCTTGAACTAATGAATTGTAGATTTGTACGTAATGTTAGCTGTTCGGAAAGTTCTCCGATCTTCGCGACACAGCGTACATACGTTTCGTAGGAGTTCCGATAGCCGATAGCCTTCACCATTTCAAGATCTGCTGATTCGTCATCGCTATTGTCGTCATTGAATTCCTTGATGCAAATTTCGTATGCAACCTAAATCCAAATAGATTTCATCTCCTCGCGATGTACTTCTAAAGAATGTTTAGAGAAAGTAGCTATTGGTTGTGAGCTTAAATCCGTTTCGAACTCGACGATCGCATCCGTTAATCAAATAAAGACAGTGAGAGAAGCAGTGGTGGATTAACCGTAGGGAGTGAGTGGGCTCGAGCCCACAGCGGCAAATTTTTAGGGGCGGCAACAATAGAAAAATTATAAATAAGTCATTTAAAAACTTATTTTGTTTATGTTATTATAGAAAAAAATAATGTAAATGTTGTCCAGTGGATAACTATTTTGTGTGATTCTAACGATGTCATAGTGTTTTATGTATTTTTGCTCAAAAGATTGCGCAACAGCAATTATTTTCAAACAGTAGACTTTGCTTTTTCTGTCAATTAAAAAGTGAAAAACGAACTAATATTTTTTTTACAAAATTTCCATCGTGTCGTTTGAAGTGAATTGCTTTAAGTTAAGCTTAACCCTCTCATGCCCAATGTAGCCTACAGGCAACTAAGTTGTCTCTCTAATTTCACTTTTTTAACCTGCGGATTTTCGCATTATGTAGCCTTATGAGTTGTGCAAACTTACAGCCATTTATTCTATTGTAAGCTGTGAATGTGTTTTTAGTAGCCGATCTCCGTAAAGTGAAATTGCCAAATCAAGATCAAGATCGTTTCGCGAAAAAAGTGTTCTTAAAAAAGATGTTTAAAAACATTAAAATTTTTTTTTATTGTAAAACCCATTAAACGAAATAAATAAAAAAGGTAAGAGAATTATTAAAAAAAAAACGATGAAAAAAGTGCTTAGTTTGTCCAACCACTCCCCAATGTTGCCTATTGACAACATCTTTACCTATTGACAACATTTTATGCCTTTTTGCAACAAATTGCTCATCCTAAAGACCATTTTCAGGAATGAAGCGTATAAAAAGCTTCTTAAGATCAACCATGACAAATGAAAAATGGAACTACTATGTAGTATTGTTCATTAAAGTACGTTTAGTAAACGCAATTGATTTCGATGACATCATTTGGGCTTAAAATCCTGACGTTAAGAACATAAATTCATCATAATTAGATAAACTATGTTCAACATTTGTACTAATTTTTTTCAGATCCTAAAAAAATAGTCTTAAGCAATAAAACAAATATCTAAATACAGTGAATCAAAAAAGTTTAGAAACAAAACAGTTTCTTTAAAACATTTATTAAATTTTTACTCTTTTAACACAAAACTAAAATTTTTTTTTACATATTTAATATTTCATATATATTTTTAACGCAACATCAAAAATTCAAACCAAAAAACAACTTTCATATCACTGCAAATGAGAAAAGAAACAAAAAACTAAACATTTCATAGCCAAAAAAGTTTAGAAACATTTGTGCTTTTGATTGAACTTTGCATTGCTTTTGCTGTTTGAAAAAAGATTTAAAATAACGGGATCCAAAGTCTTTAGCTATAAATGTCAGCAAGGGCGTCCACAGGGGGGAAGGGGGGGGCACTTGCCCCCCCCCCTCAACTGAAAAATTTTATATATTTTTATTTCCTATGTGTATATGTAACATTTTTGTTTATATGTTACAAAGTTTTAAACTCTTAAGTTTTGATTTCTTATACCTCGTTTAAGTTTAGATTACCTCGAAACTACACAGTTAACTTTGAAATTGGCTTCTTAACTGCATAGTTTCCCATACAAAATCTTAGCTACCTCGCAAAGCAGTTAAGTTGAAACTGCGACCTAAACAATCTCATTTGCTATGCAACACTGTGTTTTCATAAAGAACAAAAGGAAATTAAAAAAATGACAAGGAAATGTCACATAAAAAAAGCAAAAAAATATTTTAAAACAATTCCTTTTCTTTGATGATTCGGTCAAAGACCACCAGTTTAGAAAACACTTCCTGCTGATGATGAACAAAAACTCCTACAAGGCTTTTATCACACATATTGTAATATTTTTAATTTTTTTTTTTTGCATGAAAATTAAATTTTCAATATGTCTTAAAATTATGTGAATCATCGAAAAATTAACGTCAAATAATGACAAAATTAACTACGCTACTGGCAGTGTAAACACCAGAAACAGTTACCAAACTATTATAGTCAAACTGCATAGTTAAATGTGTAATGTAAACTTAGTTTTATCCGACTTTTTGTTAAGATTTCATTAAGTACTTATGGGCATTGTTCATATAGCAAATTTGAGTAGCGCTATGATACTCTCCGTTACGTTTGCATAACCAGCCCTGAGTAACGATCAACAACCGATTTTGTTCTCTAATTATCGTCTGTTGTGCAACTTTTGTTTTTATTAATTGTGTTGTATATGTAGAGTTTAAATATTATTTGAGAAATCAACACGAAGTTCTTTGATGTGTGAATGGCAAAGTGTATCAATACTTTGTTCCTCCCAAAAGTTTCGAGGCGGCCCGCAACCTTTGTTAAAAACAATATTGATAATTTTAAACAAAGTGTCAACGCACTTTGCCAAAGGGAGCTAGAGACGTGTCGGTTTCAAAAAAGCCACTAAGTCCTGTCTGAGTCCGTTGTCTAGTCGTCTGAGTCTAACGATGTCTGAGTCCTTATCTAACTACACTCAAAGTGATAGCAAAAATAACTTAATCTCACCGAGTATTAGTTTACTTGCAATGAGAATTAAATCATTCTCATCCTAAGTCTAGCTACTGTCAATTATTTTTACTAATCAAAATCTAATCTGTTCTTATATATAATTCTGTTTATAATTTTATGTATAACTCTGTTCTTATATATAATTGTTATAAAATATATAATAAATAAAAAATATATAATAAAATAAAAAATACCAAAAATAGACATAAGTAATACACAAAATAATTTTTAATAAATAACTGTATGATAAAAAATAAGAAGCGATTAAAAATAAATAAAGAAGAAACTTACGAGAAATAATAAATAATATACTATAAATAGTGAACAATGTATAATAAATAATAATAATGAATAAAAATAAAAATTAAACGGATAATTTACTACCTGAAATAAAAAAATTGTTTGAATAAATATTAACAAAAACATAGCTCATCTAAAAAATATATTGAGTTTTAATGAATAAAAAGTTGGATATTAGTATAGGATTTTCCCATTGCTAAGTGGGAGCTTAACAATAGGAACGAAGGGAGCCGAAAAAATATAAAAAAGATATTCAACCCGATGAAAAAAGTGGAAAACGACCTTTTACCTAATGCCTGGTTAAAGCCGTGTAGGCGCGTGTGTTTCCTTTAAGAATTCGTTTCGCTTACCACCAATTAAGCTCATCAGATTTAAAAATAAAAATTATTTTACCGACCCTCTATAGACTGAATGTTACACATTCGAAAAAACTAAGGCTAATCAAAAGAAATTTTTAAAATTATAATAAACATTCATGCCTAATTAAGGTACTACTATCGTCTAGAATGCTAAAAAGTTACATATATTCAACAATTTTTTTTTACATTATTATATATGGTTATCAAACTTTTTTACAGTATTAAACAGTTCTTGAAGATTACGAAAAAATTTTTTTATTTTTATTTTCTATTAATTCTTCTTTACGAAAAAACACTGCTGCTAGAAAAATGGCGGACATTTGAATATGTTTTTCAAAAATCGCCTTTTTTTCAACCTTTTTTCAAATTCAAAAATTTTATATATTTATTTTGTGGTCAAATTGTGGTGAACTATCATACAGGATATAAAAACAAACAAAATGCTGAAAAAAATATTAATAACGGCATAGTAGATCCGGAGATTGACTGTCCGCCAGTTAAAAAAACCTAAACTCCAGAAAAATGCGTGTAAAGTTTTTTTTACGCCTGCGAGCCGAGAGCGCGCTTCAATTGAGTCGTTATATCTCGGCACTGGCTTCGAATTTCGATTTAATATTTTGGACAGTTATAATTGAAGGTATAAAGAATCTAAAAATGTAAAATCACAAAAATTCATTTTTTGAAATTTCTAGACGGTAATAGTGTCTTAAAAAAACATTAAGCATGTTGATCTGTTCATAACTGAAAGAAAAACGAATATAAAAAAATTTTTAAAATACAAACACAAGATAATCATGCACTCTTTTTATAAATTATACACACACACACACATTCATGCGAACAAAAGAAAAAATCAAAAAAGCTATTTTAAATGATAATAAAATAAAATAAATACCTTGAAAATATCTTTTTCAGTCTGCACGGATCTTTAACTTTATTTAAAAACGAACGACAATTATTTTAAATAATTTTAAATGCATTTAATAAAAGTAAATATGATTTTGTAAACTAAAAGTTCGTTATACTGGAAGTTAAATTGAAAAATATGAATTTTCATATAATAACAATGTTTACAAAGTTTGCACAGAAAATCTCAGGCAATAAAATTTCATAGGTAACATTCCAGGCTCATTTTCATAAACGTGCACACCAATGCATACATTTGCCCCCCTCGACAAATTCCTACGTACGCCCATGAATGTCAGTACTATACGCATCAGTCACTCGCTTTTTTGTAATAAACGCAGATTATTTGTCTTTTTGTCTTAAAAATGGGAAAAAATACCCAAATCTCACTGGACGTTCGTAAATTAATTCTAAGGCTGAATTTTCAATGTAATAAAATGCGAGATATTGCCTAAATAATCGGGAGAAGTCATGCTAGTGTTCAAAAAATTATAAATAAATATTTATACACGAGATCATTTCAACCAAAACTTCGATCTGGTCGGCCAACTTCTTTAACAGCGCGCCATGAACGAGTTATTTTGTCAGAAATATAAGCAACTCCAAACGTTTCTGCTCCGAAGATTGCTGCGACACTACAGAAATTTCATGATATCCACGTAAATGCCAAAACAGTTCGAAATAGGCTCCATAAGGCTGGCTACCATGGTAGAGTTGCTCGAAAAAACCTTTCATAAATAAGCGAAATGCGGATAAACGCTTGGAGTTCACAAAAAACACATCAACCAATCGGAACAGTTTTGGATAACTGTGGTATTCAGTGACGAGTCGAAATACAACATTTTTGGTTCTGACGGACGTCGTATGGTGTGGAGAAAGGCAAATATGGAGTTCAATAAAAAAAACATTCAAGCAACAATAAAACATGGAGGCAGTAGTGTGATGGTGTGGGGGTATCTTTCAGCGGCTGGCGTTTGAAACTTGAAGATCATTGAAGGAATAATGAACATAATTAGCCATTTTGAGAGAAAATTTGCTGCAAAGTGTGAACAAAATGGGGCTAGATGAAATCTATTTTTTTTTTCCAAGAAGATAATGACCCAAAGCACAAGTCGCGTTTAGTCATAGAATGGCTGCTTTTCAAAGTTCCACACCAGCTGCATACACCCCCACAATCTCCAGATCTCAACATAATTGAAAATTTGTGGGACCTTATTGAAAAAAGGATCATGCATCATCATATTACATCCAAAGAGTCGCTTTAACAAGCCATATTAGAAGAATGGAATGCAAGTACCTCACAAGAGCTCGAAAAACTATCTTTGGGAATGAAAAATAGACTCCAAGCTGTTCTTGATTCGAAAAGCTATCAAACGAAGTACTAAAATATTAAAAAGTAGTTTTTCTTTAATTTTTTCTGTATAACTTTTAATTTGTTTCTAAACTTTTTTGGCTATGAAATAATGTTCTTTTTGTTGTTTTTATCACTTGTACGAATATTGTAATTGTTTTTGATTTCATTTTTTTGTTATTGTGTTGTGAATTTGCTTTCTTGTCGTACTGACGTCTTTTAATCTTATAAATTTCAAAGTTTTCTTTAAGTCAATTAATAAATAAAATTAAAACTATATTTGGTTCATCATTTTTGCTGGGTCTTCTTGTAGCGTGCCAGCATTCATATAAATCCTTTTTACAAAAAATTTAATATAAACATTATTTTATTATTTGTGAGAGAGCGAATTATTATATTCTTCTTGCGCTTATTCTTCGAAGTTATCGCTTAATTTCATTGCTTCTTTTTTTTTCTTCTTTTAACTACAAACAGGTTTTCTGTGTGCAAGTGAGTGAGAGTGATTGTTTTTTTATTACACTTGCTCATCTGTTTTTGGCCTGTTTTGTTTTGTTATTATTTCAATAACCAGGGCTGCACTTAATAACTTTACAGTGTTTATTAAACTGTTTTATTGAAAAACCAAGTATCTTCTTTTTTGTGGTTTCTTGCATTTTATTAATTTTTTACATTTAAAATGTTCTGCAGTTTCCGTAATTGTTCTATAAAAGACGAATTCGACCGCGTGGTAAATTGCTGGTTGTGCGATTCGTTTTTCCACTTCAAGTGCGCATCGTTGAATGCAAGAATTTATGACCCAATCAACGAAGGCAAAGGACTTCGTTGGTCATGTGTTGATTGCAGGTCTACGGATGTTGATATCCTTAAGCTTATAAGACAATCTAGAAGAGGCTTCTTGGAAGTGTCGAAAGATTTAGAGGCGGCTCAGACCAGATTAGCCGAATTTGAAAGTTTGTTCAAAAAGTTCAAGGTCTTGGATGAAGCTTCTGCGTCTCCAAAACGAAAGCGAAGTAACAAAAATCTTCGAAGCTCAGCAAAATCTACTGCAATAGCCTTGCCTTTGTCCTCAAATATTAAACCTATTCCACCTGCCTCAGTTTTACCACCTGAAGGACCTCAGAAAAAGTCTATTATTACAAATCAGAGTACTGATCAGCTAACGCCTACTAACGCTACAGTCTCAGTTGATTTAACTTTAACTATACCTTCTTCAGCAGCTCCTGTAAAAGATAGTTCTCCTTCTGTTGCAAAAAAAACATATGCTCAGACTTGTGCTACTAATGTTTCTCTTAGTATTGCTACGAGTACTAATATTATTTCTTCCTCTCCTAGTTCGGTTTCTACTGGAGCTATACCGAAGCAAATATCAAATAGCAGCAATAAATTACCTGATCATAAGGAACTTGTAGTTATTCCGCCAGCAAAATGTATATTTGTTTCTCGCTTTGCAGTTGATACATCAGAAAGTGATATCTTATATTATTTAAACTCTAAGTTAAACCTTCTTAATAAGAAGATTTCGGTTCACAAACTGAGATTCTCTTATCAGCGCACTATTTCTTCTTTTAAAATTACTTTGTCTAGTGATATCTTCAATAATGTTCTGGATCAAGGTTTTTCGCCGGAAAATACTTTGGTGCATGAATTGATTCAAAAATCACCGCCTCAAACTTCACTGGCTATCTTACCTGTTCACAGCGTGAACCCAAAAAACTAGATTGTTGCCTTCAGTTCCTAGCCTTATATCAGAACGTTCGTGGTTTAAATACTAAAATTACAGACTTACACATTTTAAGCCATAATCTTCATTTTGACATAATTGCTTTCAGTGAGACTTGGCTTAAACCTAGTACTTTAAATACTGAAATTCTGTCAAACAATTTTAATATATACCGCAAAGATAGAAACTCTATTGCTGGTAATTTTTGCAATGGTGGTGGCGTGTTAATTGCCGTTAAATCTTCTCACTTTTCACAAGAAATATTAATATCTGAGTCTTTAGATATTGAATTTTGCTGTGTTCTTGTAAAGTTTGGTACTTTGAGAATTTATGTCAAATGTTCATATATACCTCCACTTTCTAGTGTTGAGAACTGTTGAGAACTGAGAACGAGAACTTTCCGTTCATCGCCGTTCGGAGTCGGCGTTAAGCATGTAGGTCCGTTTCTCGGTCAATTGTGTACAAACTTAATAACACGCACAACACAATTGATCATAAGAAGCTAGATCAAAGTCCTTTCAAGGGCTGAAATGGCCAGTTATTTATTTATTTATTTCTAGTGTTGAAGTGTATGGGAAACATTTGGCGTCGATTTATAAAATTTGCTCACACCTTCAGCCTTACGATCATATTTTAATAACGGGTGACTTCAACCTTCCGAATGTTTCCTGGAACTGCTGCACTGAAAATTCTGCAGTGCTCTTGCCATCTTCAGAGTGTTCATCCGATAACTCATTTTTAAATGAGCTTTTGAGCCAGGGGCTTTTTCAAATTAACTGCCACTATAATAGAAACAACCGCTTGTTAGACCTTATTTATTTTGATGATAGTAATATTATTTCCACTTGTGTATCCTGAAGACGCACACCATCCAACTATCGAAATCACACTGAATTTTCCTAAACAATCTATATCAAACCGTATTCAAAATCCTGCCTTAGAGTTTAACTTTAAAAGAACGAATTATGTAATTTTTAGAAATAATTTGTCAATTATCAACTGGTCATCTGTACTTAATATTAATAACACAAGAATATTACCACAAACGCTTGACTCTGCTGTATTTGCCTTTAACAGTACTCTTAATAATTGTTTTTTAACTTCAGTGCCACAGAGAAAATCCTCTTTAATATCTGGTCCTGTTTGGTATACCGAAGAACTGAGAAAGCTGAGAAACTTAAAATCGAAATATTATAAAAAGTATCAAAAAACTCATAACATTTGTGATTTTGCTTCTTATACCTCAACTAAATATAACTACCGGCAATTATGCAGGCAATCCTATAATATATATTTAACAAAAGTTAAATTAAACATAAAATCTGATGCAAAATCTTTTTGGAACTTTGTAAATACTAAGCGTAAGATAAATTCATATCCATCTTTTATGAAAAAAAAAACATTTGAATCAGATGTTGATTCTACTATCTGTAGCCTTTTTGCAGATTTCTTTAAGACCACTTATTCATCTGCTTCTTACGATAATTTTAGTTATCCTTATAATGTGCAGCCTGGTGACATTTGCTCCCCAATAATTAATGTTGATACAGTTTTAACCTACTTAAAAAACCTCAAAACATCTTATAAAAGCGGTCCTGATAACATACCTTCATGTGTTTTGAAATATTGCAGTGAAGAACTTGTAATTCCCATTACTTTGCTTTTTACAGCGTCTTTGCAATCTTGCTATTTTCCACTGGCTTGGAAATCATCTTTTATTATTCCGCTGCATAAATCCGGCAATAGATCTTTAATAGATAACTATCGCGGAATTGCAAAGCTTAGCGCCCTACCTAAACTTTCTGAGGCTATTGTAACCTCACAACTATCACATAGCGTAAAATCTTTAATGTCCCCATTCCAACATAGATTCTTATCTCGAAAATCTACTGTTACTAACCTTCTAGAATTCACATCAAAGACTATTGAGAATTTTGGAAAAGGTCTACAAACAGATGTTATCTATACTGACTTCAGTAAAGCTTTTGATGTTGTAAATCATAAGCTCTTAATTTTAAAACTAACCCTTCTCGGTTTTCCAACACCATTAGTTCTTTGGATTGAATCTTATTTATTAAATAGAACACAAAGTGTTATCTTTAACCTTGTAAAGTCAGAGGAGTTCCCTGTTACTTCCGGTGTACCTCAAGGAAGCCACCTTGGGCCTCTGTTGTTTCTACTTTTTATTAATGATTTACCATCTGTTGTAATTCATAGTAATATTTTACTATACGCTGATGATGTTAAACTTTTTCTGTCATATAAAAATGAGCAAGACTCTTTTTTCTTACAAACCGATCTTGACCATCTTTGTGACTGGTGTGAAATCAATTGCATGAAGCTTAACTTGAAAAAGTGCAAACACATGACTTTTTCTCGTAGACAACCTTCTCGAAGTTATTACAAAATAAGTGACTATACACTTGAGTTCTTAGAAGTTTTCGACGATCTTGGAGTAACTATGGACCCAAAACTTCGCTTTCACATTCATATTGAAATCTTGATTATGTTACATAACGAATAGACGTGTTTTTTGCTTGCTCGGCTTTAGTACGCTTTTCCAAGATATAAACTTAACCAAATCATTCCTAAACTCGGTTAATTGTATAATAACGTTTTTCCCATCGTTGTGCTTCCTCAAAAAACTTTTTTACGTCATAAATCACTGTGTTTTAATCATATTTAATATTAAAAATCTGAGATAACTTGTTCCCGCCAAATAAACAAACTCCATCCACGAACACTATGACCACTAGAGCTAAAATGCTAAACTCTAAAAATATGCTCTTAACACCTACGCAGTCCGGCTCACCGATGACCAATAACTCATCTCTTACTATTGATCAACTGGATGACCAACTCAAGAGACAAACTGAAACGCTAGTCAGCAATATGCAGAGCGAACTCAGCCAACTCCGCAAAGAGTTTACTCTTAAAATAGAGGACATGGAAAAAAATTATGCGGAAAAAATAACAAGCGTGAGTGCTGCATTAGCAGAGGTTGTAATGCGCGTTGACAAAACTGAGTGTGATCACCAAAAGCACGAAGAGAGTGCGAAAAGATGGGTGGAAAAAATGAACAAGGTGAGCGATGTATTGGCAGATGTTGTGGTGCGTGTAGGCAAGGTTGAGTGTGCTGATGAAACCGTTGGAGTGGCTGCGCTAAGAGAAGAGCTGGTTACACTAAAAAAAGCGGTAAACGAATTTGAGCGTAAAGAAGTGGCTTCGGACGCTGTGCTCTTTGGGGTCCCGTCAAATGCTGATGAGAACTTGACATCGATGTTCAACGAGCTGTGCTTTGCCATCGGCTGCAGACCCCCTTCGCTTAAGAGTGTGTCCCGCATTAACAACAATAGACGCGGAATGGGAAACACTCCTATTGTTGTTAAATTTTCAAGCTCGTACGAGAGGGATGCTGTTCTTCGCTCGGCAGCTCTTTACCGCCGAAACAACCGCCGAGATCTTACTTTGAGTGATTTGGGACTAAACTCCCACTCCAGCATATACATAAATGAGAGCTTAACAAAGCGCAGTCGCCAACTCCTCCAGAGTGCAATTAAACTACGGCGCAATAAACAGCTGTTTCATGCTCATGCTAGGAGAGGTCAAATTTTTGTACAAAAGCACGAAAATGGAGAAAGCTTCTTAGTTGATAACTCTGACCAACTTGCTGCTATCGTTGCGGGTGAGCTGTTTAAAGGTGCTGATTATGAGAGCAATATGTAGAGCGACTTATTTATGTTTTAATTTAAGTTTTATTTCTCTTAAAAATAATCTATTTCTATTCTCTACCATCCATCTCTATATCTTCCCTTTATTGATACTTATATGTTATCTTATTAGTGACAACATATGTAAAGATATCTGGTTACTTGATTGTCAATCGTATACTAAATTTTTTGTTTTTTATATAACTAAGTTTTCTTGTTTGTTTGGTGTGCCTATAGTTATTTTTGCTTGTTGTCTCTTTAATGGTTGGTGATAGTAATAGTCAGTATGGCGCTAATGAAAATAATAAGTCCCTTATAAATATTTTGTGTAATAGATATGATGGCCTCAAAGTAGTGCACTTTAATGCTAGGAGCTTGAATCCAAACAAGTTGGACTATATTAAATTTGTGTTTGAGGAATCGTCTATAGATGTTATATGTGTATCTGAAACGTGGTTCTGTCCTGATGTAAATGATTCGACCTATGCAATAAGCAACTTCAATCTATTTAGAAATGATAGAGCGAATAGAAGAGGAGGTGGGGTTGCCATTTACTGTCGCAATAACTTAAAAGCCCAAGTTGTTAATAAATCTACTGATGATAATGTTGAATATATTAATCTTTGTGTAACTGATTCTCACATTAAAATTTTCTTATCCTGCATCTACAACCCGAATAAAAATTATAGTCTAAACTCATTCTTTTCTGAGCTGTCTGAGGTGATGATTGACTATAACTTTTTTGTTATATGTGGAGACTTTAATGTTAACATTCTGTGTCTGGATAGTACAACCAAATCTTTATGTGATAATGTTTCGTCTGTCGGTCTGTCAATTGTGAATGAACATATGCCCACGCGTTTCTCTAAAAATGATGTCCCTAGTCTTCTAGACTACTTTATTGTTTCTGATAGCACATCTGTCCTCTTGTTTGATCAAATATACTTTCTGTCCGACCATGACCTAATTTTTTGCACCTTTGACATAAAACTATCACAAGTAGCTATCACAAAAACAATATCCTACTCCGATTTCAAATCCATAGACGTTCAAGCCCTGAACTATGATGCATGTCTCACCCCTTGGAATGAAATTTGGTACTGCGTGAGTGTCGATGAAAAATTGGCATCCTTCTATAACAATCTCAACAACCTTTTTGCAAGACATGTTCCCACTAGAACGGTTGTTATCAAAAATGTCTCATGTCCTTGGTATACATCCTGTGTCCAAAATGCAATTAAACGACGAAATAGACTGCACAGGATCTGGAAGAATAATCCTACTCCTGAAAAATGGGAAAACTACAGGACAGCACGAAATGCCTCAGTCCTAATAGCTAGGCAATCCAAAATAAAGCATTACTCTAATAAATTGAAAGCTTCCCTACCATCTAAAGTACTCTGGAGAAACCTCAAAAATCTTGGAATCGGTAACAATCCAGAAGCTGAATGTAGTCTAGACCCTGATGTTCTCAATGATTTTTTCCTAAATAATAGTCTGAATGTATGTAGCTCTAATGAGTTGTCTAATGTATCTGTTCAACAAAACTTTCAGTTTTCCAATGTTTCTGAACATGAGGTCTGTAAGCAAGTAATGAAGATAAAATCGAATGCCATTGGTGACGATGGTGTCTCGATTAAGTTTATCAAACTAATTTTAACCCACGTAGCTAGCCCGCTTACGCACATTGTGAACCATTGTTTCACAACGTCATCTTTTCCTCAGCTCTGGAAAATAGCAAAAGTAATGCCTGTTGCAAAAAAATCATCTGCGTGCGAACCCAATGACTTTAGACCTATAAGTATCTTGTCATCTCTATCGAAGGTATGTGAAGCTATTATGGCGGACCAGATCACTGACGTTTTAACTGCTAATAATCTCTTATCTCCACTGCAATCTGGCTTTCGTCGCGGACATAGTTGCTCAACTGCTACCTTAAAAGTTTTAGATGATATCCGAACTCCCTATGATGAAGGCTTAATCACTCTACTCTGCCTTCTGGATTTCTCCAAGGCATTTGACTCCGTAAACCATTCCCGACTTTGTCAAAAACTTAGGTGCATGTATGGTTTTTGTGATAATTCTGTTAATCTCTTAAGATGCTATCTGTCAAACAGAACACAGAAAGTGTATGTTGGCGACAGGTGTTCTCAACTTAAGTCGGTATGCAGTGGAGTGCCACAAGGCTCAGTTCTTGGCCCTTTGCTCTTTTCAATATTCATAAATGAAATTTTTTCCATTTGCAGACACGCCTCTATGCATGCCTATGCAGATGATGTGCAACTGCACCTTTCTCGCAGAACTGGTCTCCTCGAGGACTTAAGTTGCAGGCTAAATGAAGATTTAAATAGCATAAGTGAATGGTCCTTAAAAAATGGTCTTAAATTGAACGCAGGCAAGTCATATGTGCTACCTATTAGTAAAAACAAAATTTTCTTTGAGGATATTCCTAGCTTGTTTATAGGAGGCGAGACACTTAAATTTGTTAGCAATGTGAAAAGCCTTGGTTTTTATATTAATTCGTCCCTAACATGCACAGATCACATAAATAGCATGGTACGAAGCATCTACTATGTTTTGCGTAATCTTAAAGTGACGGCAGAGTTCACTCCTGTGGAAACCAAACGCAAGCTCGTTTTACAGCTTATCGTTCCTATCATAACTTACTCTGAGCTCGTTTATAGTAAGCTAGACTCGAGATCCGAACACAAACTGCAAGTTTCGTTAAACCATGCTACTCGTTATGTCTATAACCTTCTCAAATTTGATCACATAACACAATTCAAGAAAAGTATTCTTGGTTGTGACATTATAAGTTATCTTAATGCTCGTAATTGTATATTTTTACACAAACTTATTTATTCAAAAACTCCCCGGTATCTCTTTGATAAACTGCAATTTTGCCAGTCAACCAGAAGCAATATGATCATAATACCAAATTGGAAGTACCTCAACTCTACCAGGCTTTTTTTCATTAATGCCATTAGATTATGGAATAGTTTACCAAGCGTAATTAAATGTAGGGATAGCAAGGGTGGCTTTAGGCAGGCCGTTTTAAATCACTTTTCTTAAATATTAAAATTATAAACAAATCAAAAACCAGATTTCTATTTGTACTTTTATAATGTTTTCTTTCTTTTCTTTTTCTTCTTCATTTTCTGATTTCTCATTTTTCTCTTTTATTTATTATTATAAGAGTTCAAAAGAGTTTAATGATCCTTTCATTACTAAAACATTATTCACTTCGCTTGTAAGGCCCATACTTGAGTATGCGTCAATTGTCTGGTGTCCTAGATATGGTTGTTATATTGACGATATAGAATCAGTTCAGAAACAATTTCTTTTGTTTTGTTTACGCAATATATATTGTCATACTAACATTCACTTACCACCCTATGAATATAGATTAAAGCTTGTTAACCTACCTTCTCTAAGAAATCGTAGAATCATGCTTAATGTTTGCTGGATTTATCAACTTATACATGGATTTGTTGACAGTCCATACTTACTGAGTAAAATTTACTTTAATCTTCCTCTTCGACCAAGAAGATCTTTTGAGCTACTTTTTATGAACTTTTGTAGAACTAGTTACTTGCAAAATGAACCACTAAGAAGCGCTTGCGGAGACTTCAATTCCGTTTCAGATGTTATATCTTTTAATGAAACCCTATACTCAATTAAACTTAAAATAATAGATTATCTGCAGCACCGCCACTGATTCTCAACATACTCTTCCAAGGATACGGCACTTTTACTGTTGGATACACCGCCACTGATTCTCAACATACTATTGCAAGGATACGGCATTTTTACTGTTGGATGAATGAGAGAACGATCTGCATGGTATATATATTAATATAAGTGGCTTATTAGACCAAGTTTGTCTATGTGCCTGCGTTCGTTACCTTTGTCTTAGCTTGCTAGGAACTCGGTGTGATAATAAAAGATGAATCAAGACTTCATCGGCTTTAGAATCACAGAATGAATAATATTGTATATATACTATCAGTATGGCGTACCGGGCCTTGTTTGCCTTGATACCTACCACTTTTCTAGATCTCACACTCTGATACTTTGTGCCATATTTATAGAGGTGTTATATGTATATTAATATGAGTGGCCAATGAGACCTAGTTTGTCTTAGTGCCTGCGTTCGCAACCATTTTCTTTTCCACGAGGAAATTGGTGTGGTAAATACGACTCAATTCGTCGGATTACCAACTTGCTAAGCCAAGACTTTATTGGCTTCAAGGACAGAACGATATATTTATTTTATACATATTTTCATTCTCGATACCACCGCCTTGGACCCTCTTAAAGATTTATTATTAATGTATTTTTTGCTTTATAATACCTTTACTCATGTTATCTATAAGTCTGTATACTTTGAAACGTTCATGTTTTAATTTACATTACATTACAACTGAACTTATTTTACTTTGGTTTTGTATCTTCATTTAAAACGAACTTGAACTCTATATATTAGTATTATTATTAGTATTATTAGTATTAGTTTAATTGATTATGAATTGTAATTTTAAAATGCTGTAAAGCCTAAAAGGCTTAGCAAACAAATAAATAAAAAAAAAAAAAAAAAAAAAACAGAATATATATGGAATAAAATATATGAAAAAAATGTTTGCCACAGCTTAGAAAGTGTAAAAGTTCAATAATTGTTTGAGAGAAAATGTTTTGTTTCCAAACTTTTTTGATTCACTGTATAAGTACATCAACTGATATCTTTAGAAGCAAAATTTCAAAATCTTTTCTTATTAAAGATTTATATTTTTTAAAACGAACACCTATTTAATTGAAATGATTTATATCTGAAAATATTCTGATTTGATTTTAGCCGATAAAACCTTCAAAAATATTGTAAAAATAAGTAATTTTGTTGATGGTGTTGTGTCATTTCTATTGTTATTTTTCTTTTTTTTTTTAGGGTTGGCATTTTAGTCTAGCCCACAGTGGCAAATTTTGTTAATCCGGGCCTGGAGAGAAGCCATTGTCAAAATTAAGGATGGTAGTGGTGCACCGTTGGATCAGAATTTGGTTTTAGAAAGTAGCCAAAATGAAAGGTGAAACAAATGTAAGCAGAAATGGATCTATCACAGAATTAAAAAACGATGAACTTAAATATAATAATGAAAATGGAAAAAAGATTGCAGTAGAAATCAAAATTCAAACCAATTATATCGAAATGGAATAAGTGGAACCCGAATTGTAGTTATCGGAAGCAAAAATTTTAAAACTGAAATCAAAATCAAAATTTAAACCAAAGATGATATGATGCAAATGTTATCCGAATTGTAGCTATTAGAAACAGGAATTTTAAAAACTGAAATCGAAATAAATTTAAACCAATATGAAATGATAAAAATATAACCAGAATTGTAGTTATCGGAAACAGGAATTTTAAAAATTGCAATAAAAATTTAAACCAAAGATGAAATGATACATATGTTATCCGAATTGTAGTTATCGGAAACATGAATTTTAAAAATTGAAATCGAAATCAAATTTATGTAGAATAGAATAAGCAAACACGCTTTGCTAAGTACTATTTTATTTTTGAATTGAAAATATTGGAGATTCCAAATTAATTTTCGCGAAAAATTATGCTTTAAGAAATAGAATAAAATTTCAAAAATGTCTCTCATAAATTAAAATCGATAAAAGTTGTTCGAATGGTATTTCACGGCTGAATTCAACACGACAAAGATGAAAGTTATGCAACTATTTCCAAACATGGTTATGAAATCCAAAATACTAAAAAATTGTTGTGTTAATATTCTGCTCGCTTATAGACATGCACTGAGTTCTTATATTTATGTAATTTTTTTTTTTTTTTTTTTTTTTTTTTAATAAATTTATTTTGAAAGCCTTCAGAATAAATTTGAAAATCTGGAAATAAAAAGTTGAAATCTGAAAATAAGTTTATGTTTATTCTTGTAAATGAATCAACCACATTTAAAAACCCCTGACTAAGTACGGAATTTTGTTCATCAATTGGAATAAAATATGTAGGGTAGAAGGGGGAGGATTCGCCACACGGGCACATTTGCCACCCCACCTTATCCCAGAACTGAAAGAAGCTTTCTAATTGAAACAATCGATAATTTGTGTATTTATCGACGATCTTTTATCCACTCAACTTTGACAGTTGTACTTTGCGCGTGTACAAGCAGACGTGTTTTTGTGTTTTTTCCTTGACTGAAAAAATATTTATATGTAAGAATATTATGTTATAACTTTATTAGGTATCAAGTGTAAACAAAGTTGTCTTTTTATGTAATTCCGGAATTATTAAACTAATGAGTTAGCAATAGCTTACATTAGAGTGTCCCTTATTTTGCGATTTTTGGAAATGTCAAGGGGCTGAAAGGTTTTTTTATGCGTTTTTATATTCTAAGAACGAAATTAAACAAAATTTTTTTTTACGACAACGTTTACCCGTGCCAATCGGGCCCGAAAGTTTCGAAAAAATGCCCATATTAGACCATATTTGCACAAATTAAAAAAAAACCTTTTCTCTGCTTTTTATAAATGTTTTACATTTTTTGGAACACATACATAAGAAATAAGATATCTACAAAGTTTTTTTATGGTGGGCGTGGTTACCGCCCCTGCTGCGTCGAAATTTCTCCCGCAGCCTTTTCCCACTTTTTCATGAAATTAGTGCAATTTAGGTATTAATATCAACAATAAATAAATACATTTTTATTATGCTAAAAGTATGATTACATTTCATTAAATTCACATTATGTACTTACAAAAATTAACAATAAATTAAAAAGCTAGTATTTTAACAAGCAGTCTTATTGCGGCTTTTCAACCGAAATCATATTTTTTTTTATAAATAAAAAATATCAAAAACCAAAAATGTATGCCCCTGGAGGGTTAAATTATAATAAGAAATACAAATTAATTAAAAAAGACAGAGCCTTATTTGGAGCTTTTATGCTATTCATTATTATCGGAATCCGTCAAGTCTCTATTTTGGTAGTTCTACTATACATCAGCGTCTGGTTTGAAGCTACTAATAGCATAAAAGATCCAAATCAGGATCTGTCTTTTTTAAAAGATTTGGTCGCATACAAGACAATTAACAAAAAATATCCATTGCTGCAAGTCAAAAATTTGGTCGGCATCTTTGGTACCTTGGCGAAGAACTTGTAGCACTCGCTTTTTTCGATGATGCAGTTTCTATTGAGAGAAAACGCAGTATGGTGACAGCATTGCAAGCTCAGAAGTTTCCATGTAATCATCCAATCGCAAACCCAAATTCTTTTTAATGAATGGACAAAAAAGATTTAGATTGATTTCCATCTTGTCAAACAACAAATCTATTTCGTAGGTTTAGTTTGACATACAATTTTTTAAAATATGATTCTGACGAATGGGAAAAAGATGAAGAATACCAGAGAGTAAAAAATTATTTTAAAGATCTTTGTATTGTAAATGATGTTGCGGAGCGTGGGGTACAACTTGCTCAAGAATTTTTTCTCGAGCTTACAAAATCAGAAGCGCAGCTACAAAACCTACTTATTGTGGCCCAAAATACTCGAAAAATATACTCGAACTGTCAAAAAAAAAAACACAAAAAAATACATGCTCTTAAAAAAAGCTTATAATTAATTTGTATTCCTTATTAAAATTTAACCCTTCAGGGGGCATATATTTTTGGTTTTTGATATTTTTTATTTATAACAAAAACTATGATTTCGGTTGAAAAGCCGCAATAAGACTGCTTGTAGGTATTAGCTTGTTGCGCGCCCGCCGCAGGTTAAAATATTAGTTTTTTAATTTATTGTTAATTTTTGTAAGTACATAATGTGAATTTAATGAAATGTAATCATACTTTTAGCATAATAAAAATGTATTTATTTATTGTTGATATTAATACCTAAATTGCACTAATTTCATGAAAAAGTGGGAAAAGGCTGCGGGAGAAATTTCGACGCAGCAGGGGCGGTAACCACGCTCACCATAAAAAAACTTTGTAGATATCATATTTCTTATGTATGTGTTCCAAAAAATGTAAAACATTTTTAAAAAGCAACGAAAAGATTTTTTTTTTAATTTGTGCAAATATGGACTAATATGGGCATTTTTTCGAAACTTTCGGGCCCGATTGGCACGGGTAAACGTTGTCGTAAAAAAAAATTTTTTTTAGTTTCGTTCTTAGAATATAAAAACGCATAAAAAAACCTTTCAGCCCCTTGACATTTCCAAAAATCGCAAAATAAGGGACACTCTAAGCTTACATGTTGAATTGGTCAAAAAATTGCAAAAAAAAGCAATTTTGTCATAGTGGCTGCTCCTGGGGTACATTCGCCGCAGTGCAGTTGGGGCCATTTTGCCGGCGTATGTACCCCGTGAAGTGGATAAATTACCGGAAGAATAGCTAAAAATGTACATTTTTTGTTTCATTTACCACACTTACCTGGCTTAAACAAGCATGGTTCGCAAATACCAAAAAATAACTTTTACAAAACATGTCTTTGTTTAAAGTCGTTTAAAAGTGTTTTATTTTACAAATTATCTAATTATAATTTATATTTATGTTTTCTTTTTCAGTGATATTAAATAAAAATACGATAAAACTTTTAAAAAATATACATTCCTCCATAACCGTGAATTTTCTTTCTTGGCGGTTCAGCCCCACCCCATTGGCTAATGTACCCCATTGTAGTGTGCCCATACATGTACACACTGCCGACCCTACGTTTCATCAATTCTTTTTGTAAACAAGCGGCAATGCATTGAGTGACAAATATGCTTTCACTGCACTATCGATGTGCGCTGCACTCAATGCATGCGAATGTTGTAGACACTCCGCATCGGAATTGAGTGCATTTTCAATACTCACTCAATTTTTATGACTGTGCCTAAATTTCATTCGTCAACCCAAAATATGAAATTTGGAGATACTTAATTTAAATGCGAGAATGAAACGCAAAATTAAACATAAGTATTTTAATATGTAAATATAGATTAACTATAGATCTAGATTTTAAGTATAACAGTTTTTGTAAAGATATAAAAAGCCGGTCTTGGCAAAGAATAAATCAGAATTTAACTACTAATTCAAGTCGGCAGATCTCTGCCTTGTTTTAATATTAATATTCTCTTCTTGCCTTGAACTTTGTTCAAGTCGGCAAGAATATAGCTATAGCGAAGGCAAACTCTGCCGCTATAAACAAAAACTTGCTTAAACTTCCCCATACACCTTACATGGCGATCCTGCCCATTACCTGAAATCTTTTGATTTGCTTTTCCTGGAATTCAGTTCCATATTGGCACATATGGAATACATTCAGAAACAGCCAATGCCGAAAGCCATGGAAGTGTATTCTTCCAGTTTTAAAGACAATGAATACAATTTTGAATCTGCACCAAACAACGCCAAAAATGAAAAAACCAAGGACAAAAAGATACCAGATTTTGGTTCAAGGGAAGCATCAGCTGAAGAAGCTGCAGTTAAATCGAATGCGCCAAAAACAAATAAAACGTCTTGAATTGTCGTTGCTGGAGATAAACCATCCAACACAAATATGAGTCTTTATACAAAATGTATAAAAATAATAATAAAAATACAGTAATAATACCAATAATTATAATTAAGAGTCATAAACAAATATTATTGCTTTATATAAATAGTTAATTATGCAAAAATTACACATTGCTCTTTCTTAATTTTAATTGTAAAAATGAATATATATAAAAAAAAATATATTATATACTCTACATAAAAATGGTTTAAACAAAAACAAAAAAACAGAAAAAAAAACTGATTTATAAAAAAAAAACAAAAAAAAAATTTAAACAGATGGAAAATATTATTCAAGAGGTAGATAGAATATTCAAAAACATAAGAAAAAGTTATACTAGAGGCTACAGAAGAGCCACACTAATTGCAAAGCAACAGCAGCTAGATGATTTAAAAGAACAATTTGACTTTTTGGCAAGTCAATACAAAGACAGCAAAGAGTTAGTAGCTTTGAAATTAGAGTTCAGCAGCATTCATTCAAACTCAATGAAATTAATCTCAGAACAGCTTAAAACAACTGAGGGTGAAATAAGAATAGAAGAAGAAGAACAAGAACAAGGAGAATCAATAAAAATAATGGCAGCCTTTAGTCTAGAAACCGCCTCAAAGGCAATACCCACTTTTTCAGGCAATTTCAGAGACTTAGAAAGTTTTCTTATTACAGCCGAATTGATTAACAAAACGTTAAACGATGAAGGTAAGATCGATTTCTTACAATACATATACCATGCAAAATTAACGGCTAATGTTCGCACCGCATTAGGTAGCTATTCGAAACCATCAAACTTTGAGATTCTAAAACAACAATTACAAACCAGATACAAAGATAACACAACCATATCACAATTACAGACAAAACTTAACAATTTACAACAACGGAACTTGAGAATACATACTTACAAAGAACAATTACTTAACATAATAGAAGGGCTAAATAGACTAGGAATCGAAAGTTTAGGAACTCAAGCCACAGAACTCGAGAAAAACAAAATTGCACTCGACGCATTTAAGAAAGGTCTAAATGAAAATTTGAAATCAACTATTTTCGCTGCGCGACCAAAAGACTTATTGGAAGCAACAGAATTAGCACTCGAACTCGAAAATGAGTCGTTGACTTCACCAAATGCAATCATGCACTTTCAACGGTCATTTAACCAACATCAAAACAATAATAACACCCGCTATATCTCAAGACAAAACGTAAACACAAACTATAGGTACAATGAACCAAGAACATACAACAATAATTTCAATAGGAACCAAAATCAAAACACTTACAATAACAGAAATCTGAACCACAACAACAACTTCAACCAAAACAGAAACAATAATAATTACGCTAACCAAGGCAGAAACAGCAACCGAAATAAGAACCAAAACAACAGATACACAAATAACCACACAAACCGAAACATACGAATAGTAAACAATGAGGGAAACGAGCAGGGCTCGGAAGACATAGTCTTTCCGATCAGCCAAAATTAAAGATTTTTAAAATCTCGGATACAAATTCTAACTTTATAAAAATAAAATACAAGAATAATTTTATGACTTTTCTGATCGACACAGGTGCTGATATTTCTTTATGCAAAATCAGTAAAGAAGTAAATGATGATTTTTATAACCCAGACCAAAAATGCAAGTTAACAGGCATTACAACCGAAGAAACTTTTTCACTAGGTAGCATTAATCTAAACCTTAATTTTGGAGAGAAACACTGTAAACATGAATTTCAACTAGTAAAATTCGAATTCCCAATTGAAACCGATGGTATATTAGGTAGAGACTTTTTGAACAAATTCCTTTGCAAAATTGACTACGAAACATTCACTATTTCGATTTTAATTGACGATTCACACATTACATTGCCTATGCACTCAAAACCGCATAACACATTAATAATAAAAGTGCCACCAAGAACAGAAATTATTCAACCAATTAAACTGCAACTAACGGAAGACAAAGTAATTTTAAATAAAGAAGTACAAGAAGGTATTTTTCTTAGTAACTCAATAGCTCCAAAAAACGGCATGACACACATAAAAATTTTAAATACAACAAATGAAGAAGTGATTTTGAATGGCATTCAGTTGGAAACCGATTCTTTAAATAAATACGATATTTTAAATTACGACAGCAAAAGACCTATACACCCACAAAATCGTTTCAGTAAAATTTTGGAAATACTATAATACAATGTAATGACACAAAAATTAAAGACGAATTAAAAGACATTTTTAAAAAATTTCAAGATGTATTTCACTTAGATAACGAACCTTTAACAACCAATAACTTTTATAAACAAAACATAACAACGACAGACAACATACCAGTATACATCAAAAATTACAGAATACCGCACGCCCAAACAGACGTGATAAATGAACAAGTTCAGAAAATGCTAAGGGACAATATTATCGAACCATCACTCAGTCCATACAATGCTCCACTCCTTTTGGTACCAAAAAAGAATACAGAGGACAAAAAGAAATGGAGACTTGTGGTCGACTTTAGAAAGTTAAATGACAAAATCGTCAATGACAAATTCCCTTTAACAAGACTAGAAGATGTTCTAGACAAGTTAGGTAGAGCAAAATGGTTCTCAACCCTTGATATGACCAGTTCATTCCATCAAATTGAACTAGAAAACAAATCACGACCTTTGACAGCCTTCTCTACAACAAACGGACATTTTCAATTCAAACGGCTTCCTTTCGGACTGAAAATCTCTTCAAACAGTTTCCAACGCATGCTCACTATTGCACTAGCAGACTTAGAATCAAGTGCTTTTCTATACGTGGATGACATAATTATCTATGGATGTAGCATAAATCACCACAACCAAAATTTAGTAAAAGTTTTAGAAAGACTTCAAAGACACAATTTGAAATTGAATGCAGACAAATGTTGTTTTTTGCGACCAGAAGTAGTATATTTAGGACATCTTATCACGAGTGAAGGAGTCAAAACTGACCCAACCAAATACGACACTGTAAAAAATTATCCAGTTCCAAAGAATGCAGATGAAGTTAGGCGATTCGTCGCATTCTGCAACTATTATAGAAGATTCATTCCAAATTTCGCAGACATTGCAAAAAGCCTAAATACACTCTTAAAGAAAGCCACAAAATTTACATGGTCAGAAGAACATCAAATAGCTTTCGATACACTGAAGAACAAATTAATAATTCCACCTTTACTACAATACCCAGATTTTAGCAAACCTTTCATTTTAACGACTGATGCCTCAAATTATGCTTTAGGCGCGGTATTATCGCAAGGCGAAATAGGTAAAGATTTACCAATATCTTATGCCAGCAAATCTTTGCAAAAGCACGACATGAATAAACCAGTCATTGAAAAAGAATTATTAGCTATTCATTGGGGAATAAACTTTTTCAAACCATACCTTTACGGAAGAAAGTTTACAGTGGTAACTGACCACAGGCCACTGATCTCCTTATTTTCTCACAAAAACCCTTCCTCAAAAATGACTAGGATTCGACTAGATCTATGACTATGACATAATATACAAAAAAGGTAGTATGAACACTAACGCAGACGCACTCTTAAGAATTCAACTAGACTCTGAGACTCTAAAAGAAATGATATCACAAGAAATCGATGAAAAAGTAAAACAACGTTAGTTATTACAAGAGGCATGGCAAATAAAGAGGCCATCAAAACAAATGAGGATAGTAATGAAGAAATTTTTGTAGATGGTGACAACACCCAGAAGTCTGATCAACTTCCGATATGGGACTGTACATCCATTACTGACGTCAGGAATATGAAGAATTTAAAATTTTATGAGGCGAAGAATAATGAAACTAAAATATATATTGAAAATAATATAGTGCACGTAGGATACAGCGATAATTCAACGAATCTAGATTCGATTATGAAGAAACTGATATCTAAAATGAAAAATGAGAATATTAAAGAGCTAGCGCTAGCCAACAACGATAAAATATTCCAATTATTTACAAATAAAAAGTTTAAAGAAGAATATATAAAAATACTAGAAAGCGTTAAGAAAAGAAAAAGTCCTCAAAGTCCTCAACTAAGAATACTAATTTACGAACCACCAAAAAGGATACAAGACGACCTAACGAAATTTCAATTAATTAACGACTACCATAATAACGGCCACTTAGGTATCAGGAAAACACTTATAAAACTCAAACAACGATATGTTTGGAAAAACATGATCAAGATGGTTAAGAAATTTGTGTCACGTTGTGACATTTGTGCAAAAAGTAAACAAACACTCCACACAATAGAGCCACTCACGTTGACAGACACCCCTAGCAATAGTTTTCAGATATTATCAATTGACACTGTAGGACCATTAAGAATTTCAAACGAGTACCGCTACATATTGACAGTACAATGCGAACTAACAAAATTTGTAATTGCACACCCAATGTCAACAAAAGATGCAGACACTGTTGCAAGAACATTAGTTGAGCAAGTAATTCTGAAATACGGCCACTTTCAAGTGTTGAAATCCGATAATGGTACTGAATATAAAAACGAGCTAATGCGTAACATATGCACACTTTTAAAAATTAACAAACCTTTTCAACACCATACCATCACCAAACGATAGGCTCTCTTGAAAGAAACCACAGGGTACTGAACGAATTTTTATTGACATCAACTACTGACCACGAATGGGACAAGTGGATCCCATATTTTACTTTCACATACAATACGACCCCACACATAGACACAGGGTATACACCACATGAATTAGTCTACGGAAAACTATCACGCTTACCAAATGACATTTATGAGTCACAAACAAAGTTTTATGATTTTGACAACTATCTGAGCGAGATGCGTGCCAGATTAAATTTTGCTCTGAATAAAGCCAAAGCAATGCTTATACGAGCCAAAGAAAAACGTACTAATAAGAATTTAGATTATACGAATACACTTAAAGCAGATATAGGAGACTTAGTTTTACTTAAAGTAGAAGATAGGAAGAAAAATCAATTACCATATAAGGGCCCATTTAGAATATTAGATAGAATAGGTATTAATACTATAATAGATTATAATGGAGTTCATAAAAAGGTACATAACAACCAACTAAAATTATACAAAAATAATTTAAGAAATTAAAATACACTTAAAATACAAAATATATACAAAAATAAATAATAAATCTATTTCCTAATATATTACTTGTAATACATACCTAAAATTTCTATAAACAATGTAAACATACAATATACAAATAGAAAAATCATTGTAACCCCTAATTTTTCTTTTAAGGGTGAGGGTGTAGTGTGCCCATACATGTACACACTGCCGACCCTACGTTTCATCAATTCTTTTTGTAAACAAGCGGCAATGCATTGAGTGACAAATATGCTTTCACTGCACTATCGATGTGCGCTGCACTCAATGCATGCGAATGTTGTAGACACTCCGTATCGGAATTGAGTGCATTTTCAATACTCACTCAATTTTTATGACTGTGCCTAAATTTCATTCGTCAACCCAAAATATGAAATTTGGAGATACTTAATTTAAGTGCGAGAATGAAACGCAAAATTAAACATAAGTATTTTAATATGTAAATATAGATTAACTATAGATCTAGATTTTAAGTATAACAGTTTTTGCAAAGATATAAAAAGCCGGTCTTGGCAAAGAATAAATCAGAATTTAACTACTAATTCAAGTGGCGACGAGGCGGTTAAAATCCACGTGTTAATTTGATAAAGACAAAAATTAAAATATTAAAATTGAAAGACAGTTTTAAGTGTTTTCTCCATTTTTAATTAAATGCAAGAATAAAGCAGAATTAAAACTTTATTATGACGGAAACTCCAACAGCAGTAATTGGAACAATTGAAGCGTTCAACATCGGCGATGATTTTTCGCTGTATATAAGTAGACTCAACCATCTTCTATCGTTAAATAAAATAACAAAAGATGCAGACAAAATTTCATTTTTGATAAGTCTCGGAGGTGCTGAGCTGTATAAAACATTAATTTCTGTATTAGCACCTAAAACCGAAAAAGACTACATTTTTGCAAATATAGTGGAAAAATTGAAAGAACACTTTCAACCAAAAAAGAACATCATTGTGGAATGTTTCAAATTTTTTAAGAGAGAGCAACTCTCCACCGAATCAATATCGGATTATATACAGTTATCGCAAACATGTGATTTTCAAACATTTCTGGACAAAGCTCTACTCATCAAATTTGTGTGCGGCTTGAGTAATGAGCACATCCAAAACCGGTTGCTTAACGAGTGTAAGTTAGACAACTTCGAAAAAGCTTGCCAAATTGCTCTTTCGATGGATATGACAAGCAACAGCATGGAAATGATGAGATCAAGTTCGATCCATCATATCAAACATCATAACTCGTCAGTACAAAGTTCAAGACCAAAAAGAGAATACGCGCCGGTCGAACGTAGCAATAGCAGCAGCAGAAATTTCGGCAATACTAGCAGAGAAAAGTATCGGAGCCAGAGTCAAAGCAGAGCGCGGCAGATCAAATGTTACTACTGCCAAAAGCTTGGACATATTGAGAGGAACTGTTGGGCAAAGCAGAATACTGAAAAATCGCATGATAGAAATAAGTTGCATGGTGTAGCACGTAAGAGTAGGTCTAATATTAAGAGTATTTATTATTGTGATGATTATACAAATAACGATTTAAATTATTTATACAATTTTTTTGCATGCAGTTCCACAAGATCGTTAGAAATTATTGCTGAATTGGAGGGTTCAAAGTTAAGTATGGAAATTGATACGGGAGCTTTCGTTTCCGTATGTCATATTTCAGATTATGATAACTATTTTGAACATTTAAAATTAGAAAAATTTGAGCGAAATTTGAAAGTTATTACCGGCGCCAGTGTCATTGTTGTTGGATGTATTTTTGTAAATGTTATTTTTAAAGACCAAATGTATAAATTGGAATTGGTGATTTTGGACTCGGATCACAAGTTTAAGCCATTGATAGGAAGAAATTGGTTGGATGTTGTGTTACCGGAATGGCGTGATATGCTTTGTAATGTGAATAGTTTGAATAAAAGTGTCTGCACAGATTTTAATTTAGAAAAGTATAAAAGTTTGTTTTCAAAATCAAGTAATACAACCATTAAGGGATATTTAGCTGAAATTGAGCTCAAAGAAGAGTACTATCCAATCTTTGCAAAAGCATATACTGTACCTTTTGGTTTGAGAAAGAAAGTTGAAGTTGAGTTAGATAGACTGTACGAACAAGGTGTTTTGGTTCCTGTGAATAGAAGCAAGTGGGCGAGACCAGTGGTTATTGTGAACAAAGGCGATGGGTCAATAAGATTATGTGTTAATTGTAGACGGACTGTGAATAGATTTGTTGAAATGGATCATTATGTGATACCCCGTATAGATGATATACTTGCTAGTTTGTCTGGTTGGAAATATTTTTGTAAGCTTGATTTGACAGGTGCGTATTTGCAAGTCGGTGTGTCAGAGAGGTCAAGAGAACTTTTAACTATAAATACGCATCGAGGCTTGTATCAGTTTACAAGATTGGTATATGGTTTGAAAACAGCACCGCAAATATTTTCGAAAATTGTAGATGAAATTTTGAAAGGCCTGGAAAAAGTCCAGATATATTTTGATGATATTTTAATTGGAGGTTCAACTATTGATGAATGTCAGAAAAATTTATGTAGTGTTCTTGATAAATTATTAGAATTCAATGTAAAAGTAAACTTTGAAAAATGCCAGTTTTTTCAGTCGGAGATCCAGTATTTAGGATATATAATTAGTGAGAATGGTATTAGTCCGTCAAAAAGTAAAATTGAAGCGGTTGTTAAAGCACCTGCGCCTATGAATAAAATGCAGCTAAAATCGTATCTCGGTATGATAAATTATTATAATCATTGTATTCCAAATCTGTCAGCTGAATTGTATTTTTTGTATGAATTAACGAAAAATAACGTAATTTGGTTGTGGACAGGCGAACATCAGAAAGTTTTTGAACGAAGCAAGAAGTTAGTTCTAGATATTGGCATTTTAACCCACTACGATCCGACAAAACCGATAGTAATTTCTTGTGATGCAAGCCCATATGGTGTTAGTGGTGTATTATCGCATGTGATCGATGGCGTGGAGCGCCCTGTTATGTTCGTTTCTGGCACTTTGAAACCAGCTGAACGAAATTATTCACAGCTTGATCGGGAAGCTCTCGCGATAGTTTTCTCTATTCGAAAGTTTCATACGTTCATTTTTGGGTTACAATTCGCTATTGAAAGTGACTATCAGCCATTAAGAGAAATATTCAATGACAAGAAGGATTTACCTGTGGTGGCTTCGAATCGGTTGCAAAGGTGGGCGGTGTTTTTGTCGATGTACAATTATACAATAAAATACAAAAAGGGTTCGCAGATGTGCCATGCTGACGCTTTATCTAGACTTCCGCTGCCTGAGATGACAAATGAAGAAGATGATAGTATCAATATTTTTCAATTAGTCAGGGATCTTCCGATAAATTTAAATGAGATACGAAAAGAATTACAAAACGATGTAGTGTTAAATGAGGTTTATAAAAATGTTGTTGGTGGTTGGCCTGAAATTGTTCCAAAAGAACAAGAAATATTTTATAGATATCGCGTATCGTTGGCTACGGAAGATGGTTGTTTGTTTTATGGCGAGCGTGTTGTTGTTCCGCCTGCGCTAGTACAAGAAGTTCTTGAGTTGTTGCACAGTGGTCATATTGGTATCGTGCGAATGAAGGCATTAGCGAGAACATACGTTTGGTGGCCGGGTATTGATCGCGATATTGAAAGATTTAATCGATGTTGTAAAGTTTGTTCAATAAATCAAAAGGTGACTAAACCAATTTTAACCTCTTGGCCAAAAGCCACTTTTCCGTTTGAGCGCATTCATATTGATTTCTGCAAATTAGAAAATATAACCATTTTTGTTTTGTTTGATACGTATTCCAAATGGATGGAGGCGAAAATTTTGAAAACTACAACAGCAAATGTTGTCATTGAAACCTTGCGTTCAGTTTTCGCAGTATTTGGTTTACCAAAGCAAATAGTTAGTGACCATGGTCCCCCTTTTGGTTCGAAAGACTTTATAGAGTTTTGTAAATGTAGCGGTATTGAATGCCTAAAATCGCCACCATATCATCCACAGTCTAATGGTAGTGCAGAGAGAGGAGTACAGATTGTAAAGCAGTGTTTGAAGAAGGAATTATTAGATACAAGAAATATAAATAAATCATGGGATTTTAAAGTTAACAATTTCCTTTTGAAATATCGTAGTACGCCGACAACTACAACAAATGTACCTCCAGCAAATTTAATTTTCAAATACAAACCTCGTACACTATTAGATCTTGTGAACCCAAAACAAAATGGCAAGAAAATGTATAAAACTAAGCCAAATTTTGAAAAAGGAGCAAAATGTGAAAGAAATAATTTGCAAATAAAACCAGTTTTGAATAAAAGAAAACAAATATTGAGTTTTGAGCAAAACGAAGTTGTATTGTATAGAAATAAATAAATAACTATTGTAAATGGATTACTGCAAAAATTATTGAAAAATTAAGTAGTTTAAGATTTTGTATAGATATTAATGGAAAACGCAGAGTTGCACACCTTAATCAGCTAAGAAAATATTATGGAAAAGTTGTTCGTTTTAGTTCTTATCCATTCACTTATGCAGCTAATGAATCAGTTCAGAAAAGAAGACGTAGTTTTGATGAAAATGAATTTGGTGAATTGAGAAGATCTGAACGAATTAAAAGACAAAAAGAAATCAAAGTATAATGTATTAAGGTTCATTATTTGTTAGTATGAACTTTAGTAATTAATTAAAAACATTGTGCAATGAAAACGCAATCATTGAATTAAAATTATTTTAAGGAAAACTTCGTATTATATAAAATTAATAAGTCTTTAGTATATAAGTTTAATTTAAATTTGGGAGGAAATGATATGTATCGATTATTCGTTACATTTATCACTAGTTATTGTTTATGTTTTACCTCTATACTTAAAGCTTAGCAGTAAGACATGTACATAATTTTAATTGAATAAATGTTTAGTCTACAAGTTGAACTGCGTTTAAATACATCACAAGAATGAGAAATTAAAAATAATAAATACAACATTTTATATTTGAGGAAATTTTTAAATAAATAGTGCTGGTTTGTTTTGAAAACCATTTTTAAAAAATATTGGCGAATGGTCCCCCTTCTACCCTAAATCAGATTTACTGGTGGCACTGTTCTTTGCAACTTCAGCAACATCTGGATTGTAAAAATGTTTATATTATTTAAAAAAAAATTCTCTTCCGAATTACAGGCACAGCAAAGTTACTTTTAACAAATGTATATATGGAGATAATTCAACAATGTTTATTGCAAATGTGTATATCTAGCATAAGATATGTTGTGTAAATGCGAGTTGTGCTTGTAAAACATAATAGGTCTGTTCCCGTACTTGAACATTCGCACGAATTCATACTATTTTCTGCGATTTCCTGTTCCCGTACCCAAAAAATTCGCAAAAGAGAGCGAAAATGTGAAATACAGTCCTTGTCAAATGTTGCTATTTTCTGCTACACGAATTTGGCGAAGCAGGAAATCGCAAGCTTTAATTTTTTGACAGTTAGTATTAAATTAGAGTGGCGGTCATTGAACAACATTAAGAAAAATAAAAAATGTCGAGAAATGTGCAAATTAATTGTTCGGCAAGCACTTCAAGTAGAATACAATGTAATAAGCAGTATTTTATATAATTTTTCATCAAAAGTTGCAAATTTTTGTAAAAACCTGTTCCCGTACTTTTTGCAATTTTTCACGCAAAGAGAGCATTTTTTGGCTTACTCTCTCAAATTTTGCAACTTGCGAATTTCTGCTGCAAAAGTAAGAGAACAGACATAATATGTGTATGCACAGAATTTCGTTTTGTTGCGCGATAACTAAGCAGCTCGGCATTAATGTTGATACTTCGCAAGAGAATGAGAAAATAGAAAAATGTTTAGAAGTAAATGTTTCAGTGGATTCATCTGTTGGTGAGAGAGTGTGCGTTAAAATGTTTAGAAATAAATGTTTCTGTGATTCAAATGTTGGCGAGAGAGCAGAAACAAAATGTTTCGAAATAAATGTTGAGTTAATTCAAATTTTGGCGAGAGAACAGAAACAAAATGTTTCGAAATAAATGTTGAGTGAATTCAAATGTTGGCGAGAGAACAGAAACAAAATGTTTCGAAATAAATGTTGAGTTAGTTCAACATCAACACGAATAAGAGAGAGAATCCACCAACACATATAGATGCAGAGACTATATATTATGAAGACATTGCATCTGACCGCCTGAGACTATATATTATGAAGACATTGCATCTGAACGCCTCCTTCAATATTGAACAGACATTAGGATGTAATTATAAGCCTGGAGAAAAATTTGAGCACTTCGAAATAAAAACCAGGGCTGACGATGAACTGATGTTGCTAAAATTTGTTGATAGACTCTAAAACTACAAATTCTATCAACAAAGTTGTCGTAGAGCCATGTTTATATTTTTTTTCAATGAAATTCTGCGTTGTTTGTTAACATTATTTTTGCTTAGTTTTTGTTGTTGCTTAACTTCCTCATGTTTGCAGGATTTTCTTTACTATTTTGGCTGATGCTTCGGCTGCATTTCATTGATGTTTAGAAATCTTATACTTTTGCGATTTTGACTATTTCAATAGAGCTATAGATAAATCGCTCTAACATTTTTATTTTTTATTGGATTGAAATACATCCAAGGACAAAATGAAAGATAATTTTATCACCTTTAAAATGACATCAAGAATAATTTGTTTACTAAATTTTTTCATTTATTTAACTATTTAAACTATCTATCTACCTAAATCCACCCTAATGCCCCACCTATATAATAAATATAATTCATTTCTTTATGAAATTTAATTCTATCAAAAATTAATTTTTTAGTTAATATATTCTATATCTACTTTCTTATTATATTACATCTATCTACCTATGTATCTTATGTACCTAATTAAAAAGAAAATTATTTAATAACAAAGCATTTTGGTCTAGTTGCCACGCAGGACAATAGCCAGCTAGACCAACTAGGTTGTATTGTTGTTGCTACACTTAGCATAATCTGCGATCGGTGAAGATCGTTTGTACAGTTATAATTTTGAATTTCTAAGTTTGTAGTATCTGCAAACTGCAAAGTAAATTTTGATGATATTTCTCAGGAATTTCTTTGTCAATGTTACAGCTTTAAGTTTTTATAAATATACTTGCGAAGTGATATTTCTTTCTCTTTACGTCCGAGTGCGATCGAGAAAACGTCTTTTTGTGACTTCCGCGTTTTTAGTGTTTTTACGTGTGTTTTTTTAAAAAGTAATCGAGTGTGTTTCCAATTTTAAATTGAACCATCTGTTTTTTTCAAAACAAACTCCAAGTCCTTACCATCTGCTTTTAAAAAAAAAAAACCGAAAAAGTGACGAAGTACTTTTATCGATTTTAAATTGTTACATCTTTTTTTTCAAAACAAACCGTAAACTCTTTCCCATCTGTTTTTTTCAAAACAAACTCTAAATACTATTTTAAAAATAAAACAATGTCTGAGTACGTGTGTGCCGCAAAAAATTGCGAAAGTGTGCCGGATGTATTTACAGCCAACATAAGAATGTTTCGGTTCCCAACCGATTCATTGTTATTAAAAAAATGGTGCGATAATCTTAAAATAGTCCATGAAGCCGATATAAACTCAAGAAGTAGAGTATGCAGTCGACATTTCGATGTTTCTTGCATGGGAAACAAGAGACTCAAGCAAGATTCTATTCCCACCATTAATCTTGGTAAGTAAATTAATATTATCTGTACTATTAGTATTATCATCATCATTATTATTATAACTTTTATTATTATCAATATTATTATGACTAATTTTTTATTCGTTTTTTTGGTTTGGTAGTAGTACAATTTTTATGCCACTATTTTAAGTGACCATTCTCCTCAACAGGGCTGTAAAAATAGCAATTTATTAATTTTTTTTAACCGACTTCAAAAAGGAAGAGGTTCTCAAGTTCGTTGGTTTCTTTTTGTTTTTTTAATGTATGTACATCGATAACTCCTAAAGCATTTGCCCGATTTCCGTAATTTTTTGTCAACATATAGAGACCATGAACACAGAAATCCTTCCTTAAAAAAGTTGGCGATATTTGACAAAGGGGCAAACTATTATAAAAACAGTGCATTTCAGTTAATATTAACAGTAGGGTACTAATATTTGGTAAGCAGGTAAGTGAGTATCTGGGTGGGTAGAATCATTACAAAAGTGGGCGGGAATTTACAAAGGGTGTGGCACTTTAAGGAAACTACTGTATATCGGTAAATATTGATACTTGGGAACTGAAATCTTCCACAGGACTTGGTAAAATCATTATTAAGTACCATCAAGAAAGTGCGCTCGCGAGGCACTTTAATAAAAATTTGTAAAGAGACAGAAATTGAGAATACCCAACAAACAACTGAGGAGAATGGACCCTTAAACTACTTTCTCTGTTACTATGTTGTGGACACCTATTATCTTAAAGTTTTATAATTTTTAGGGTATACAGATGAAAACATCTATTTGCCTCAACTGAAATGTGCACTTCACGAGTGTATTAGACCATGTGATGTTGCTGGGTGTGGTAGCGACTCTCGAACCGTGACAATTCACTCGTTCCCAACCTGCCCAATTCGTCACCAAGCTCGGCTCGAGGCATGTAGTTTGGAGAATACAGAAAAAAAAAATTTTATATATGCGAAAAGCATTTCAAGTCGGCTGATATGCACCTCAGAAAGCTGAAAGAGACTGCATTTCCAGTATATGGAATGACAGCCAACACAGAGCCTCTCAACATTGGTAACAGAAATATATTTGAGGAAGCTATGGAAGAGCCGCATGAAAATATGTGTGAGAACTGCTACAAATATTGTAAGCTCGCAGATTTTCATCGAAGAAACTCCGTGTCTCTAAGAAAGGAAATGATGGAAAAAGACATCTTATTCAAGATGACACAGGAGGATCTTCTAAATAAAATTGTCTATTTAGAAGAGAAAATAAATAATTTGCATAAGTCTGCGAAACAACGTGAGGAAACAATTTCTTCCTCTTCAGATGATGCAACTATATTTTGCAAAGCAATTTGTAAGGAGCGGAAGACAAAAGAATATTCATGCGAGGAACGTGAAATATTTCAATCATTGCATAATTATTCCTCAAGGGCCTATAAGTTCCTCAAGAATGATCTTAACTTTCATCTCCCTAACATTGCAACTCTTTGGATGTGGCGGCCGATAAAAATAATCATGCCAAATATAATTAAATGAAACATCTAAAAATAATAAATAAAATAAATTCATAAAATTATTTTAAAATAGCTTTCAAATGTTCAATAGTGAACAAGTTTTTTAATGTTAAAAAGTCTTGAAATTTTGTAAAATTTTAAGACATTTGCAATTGTTTGACACATTTTGAATAATTTTTATTATTTTTTGTTAATATTTGTGCTAATATAAATAAATATGTTAATAGTTTTAAAAAATCACTTAACCGTTTTTCAAAATTATTTCAAAAACAGGCATTAGCAGTGAGATGGAGCAGCATTTCGAGAAGTTAGCTGCCAGCATGAGCGAGCAAGCACGAAACTGCGTGCTAGTCTTTGACGAGGTTATGCTCAGGAGAGAGCTGGAGTACTATGTAACAGCAGACCAGATCGATGACTTCGTCGACTTAGGCGATGGTGAACGCGGAAAAACTCTAGCCAACTCTATGCAGGCATTTTTGGTGAGGGGCCTGATGGACAATTGGAAATTCGTCCACAGTTTTTACTGAACAGCCCACGGAATGAATGGTGAGATTTTGATTATAAAATTGATGCCCAATACCAAACCCTAATATAAATCCTCCAAATCCTAATATTAACCGTTGTAATCGTTATAAGGCGTTAAGCAGATAAACATAAAACATAAAAAGCAGCTTTTCGCCAACTTATATTCTGGTTTTTTTGTATGTGTCACCCTGTGTCTTATCTATACTTCCTTATCTATAACAGTTGTACCTGCTGAACACAGCTAGCCATCTTCGAAACAAAAAAAAAAACATAGCTATGTATAACTTTTCAGGGATGCCTCGTTGTATTTTATGAGATTTTTTATTTCGAAAATCTCATAAAGAGATTTAGAGGAGATAGAAACATAGTATTGTGAGCATGAACGCCTTATAACAATGAGAAATATTATATTGATAAATAATTTATTCCTATTTTTTTGTTTTGTTTATTTTTCTTATTTCAGGTGAGCAATTGTATCCCACATTGTTGGGTGTTATTTTGTCTATTCTGAGATGTGGCTTCAACTTGAAAGCTATCATAGCTGATCAGGGTGGATCGAATGCGGTTTGTGTAAGCAAACTGACCAATTGCTTAATGACACAATCTTTAGAGTTTTTACATCAAAAGATTTATGTATTATATGAATATTGTCATTTATTTAAAAGCATAAGGAACACTTTGCTTACAAATGATATAATAACCGAAAAAGGGGTGGCTAGTTGGGAGGTGCTGAGGGAGGTTTACAAAATCGACCAGTCCAGTACCCTCCGAATGTTGACGAAAATTTCGGATAAGCACATTTTCCCCCAATTATTCGACAAAATGAGGGTTGGACTTGCAGTTCAGGTATTTAGTAATGCAGTTGCTTCAGCTATTCGTCAATGCATAGTTGAAAATCTTTTTCCAACGAAGCAAATAGGACGAATGCTGAAGCAACTGTGCATTTTATTCTGAACTGCAATGATGCATTTGATTATTGTGATAGCAAAAATTTTCACGATAAAAATGTAAATAGGCGTCCGGTCACAAGAAACTGTGACAAATTGGAAAAAATAAAGAAATTCATTTGTTTTTTGGAAACGCTGCAACTGCCCTGCAAAATCCAAAAGAAAAACAAATGTATTTCAGGTTTAATTTATACGTTGCGTTCAATGACTTGCTTGGTTAACGATCTCTTCCAAGATCCAAATGTTAAATTTGTGATGCTCGGCAGAATGAATCAAGATTGCGTTGAAAATTTCTTTGCTGTACTTAGATCACAGCTAGGCAACAACAACGAGCCATCCGTGAGAGAAGTACAATACCTCTCAGCAAGAATTTTTTCGATGAAGATCCTGGACACATAAGTTTCATGCTCGAAATTCAAATTGTGAAAACGATAATGATCTTATGCTGGAATGGAACTTCACTCCATCCGATGAAGGTTCGCCTTATATTTCACCAATGGGTCCGTCCGAGCTATTTGAAACAATTCTAGGAAGAATTAGAGTGGGCTTCTGAGCCCACTTCCTTAAGACCGTTGGAAATAACAGTGGGTCGTTATTTTGTTGGGTACGGTTTAAGGGCTAAATTTGAAAAAAAAAATTAACTGTTGTCACGAATCCGGCTTGAAGAAGCATATTGTTAAGTCTCGACGAAAATGATAGTTGTTTTGAGCACAGACAAACCATTCTAGATTTTCTGATAACTGTTTTGATTCGAAAGAACTCAAAATGGTTAAAAGAAAAAATAGAATCCGAAGAAAAAAATCAGAAAAGGTTCCGATCCAACGAGAAGAAAGCTAAAAGCAATGAAGGTTCGCCTTATATTTCACCAATGGGTCCGTCCGAGCTATTTGAAACAATTCTAGGAAGAATTAGAGGAAACTTCTGAGCCCACTTCCTTAAGACCGTTGGAAATAACAGTGGGTCGTTATTTTGTTGGGTACGGTTTAAGGGCTAAATTTGAGTTTGCATTGCACACTCAAATAATTCAACTCCAGGGTGGTTCGACGAAAATGATAGTTGTTTTGAGCACAGACAAACCATTCTAGATTTTCTGATAACTGTTTTGATTCGAAAGAACTCAAAATGGTCAAAAGCAAAAATAGAATCCGAAGAAAAAAATCAGAAAAGGTTCCGATCCAACGAGAAGAAAGCTAAAAGCAATGCAAAGATGCAAAGGCTTGCTAATAGTTAAAAAGTCTGTTTGTCCGTCTAAAAGTCTGTCTGTCAATTCGTCCTTCTGATTTTTTAAAAGAATTCGTCTGTCACTTTGAAATCGATGTTGTTGTCTAAGTCCGTCTGTCCGAAGTCCATAGTCCGTCTGATTGAGTTTTTGGTATTTTTAAGAAAGTTTTTGCTGTCACAATAATGAAGTCCATTGGTCGTCCTCTCAGCACTGTGCAACTAGCCACTGAATGGACCTACTTTTTTCAGAAGCAATGTGTTCCTCATGCTTTTATTCAATTATGTTTTTTGTTTATTGCTTTACTTAGAAGCAATTCTACCCTCATACTGTTATAAGTATTTTTATTTTTTTATGGATGTAAATTCTTACAGCCTTATTCATAAAAATATTTTATAATAGCTTGAAAATAATTAAAAACTTTTTATATTAGAAAGTGTTCAAAAATTTTGTATAACATTTATAAACATATTGTAAGTGCTTTTAGGTTCAATATGAACATTAAACTTCTTAAGTTTTTTGAAACTGTTCTCAGCACTCCACAATGTGTGATTTTATTATAAATTCCATTCCATTTTTTTGGATGATTTACTTAGTGTTTGTTCTATGTAAAAACACTTTATTTATATACATTCAACAAAATTTTTTTATATTTGTTACTGAAAATAAAATATTTCTTTTATATGAAATTCTAAAAGAACCTGTTGTAGCGTGACAATGCAAATCAATACATACTTCGTTCATACTACATATAAACTCATATTGCACTTATCACCCTAAGTGTAAGTGCAGTATCAAATAGCGCGGAATTTATTCAACTCCAAATTCCACAATAACTCATTAAAGTTATTGACCGCGTCATATTTCGGAATTTATTGAACTCCAAATTCCACAATAAATTATTAAAGTTAATGACCGGGTCATATTTCGTTTATTCTCATAGTTTCGCGTTTAGTCATTGAACTCAAGTATCAATGTCGAATTGCATCGATACTTGACTTTCTACTTTTGTCACGTACACCCTTCTTCGTAAGTTTCTTTTTAGATTAAGACTAGCATAAGAAGTCAGTCAAGGAGTGTAAAATAATAAAAAAAAATAAATAACTGGCCATTTCAGCCCTTGAAAGGACTTTGACCTAGCTTCTTATGATCAATTGTGTTGTGCGTGTTATTAAGTTTGTACACAATTGACCGAGAACCGGACCTACATGTTTAACGCCGACTCCGAACGGCGATGAACGGAATGGAATGTTCTCGTTCTCAAGAAGCTTTACATGGCAATTTGGTTACTCTCTGAGGTTTGCCATTGTCTGCAGAGAGGTGGCGGCCGTGCAGAAAAATTATTTTAATTAAAATAATTTTCTGTCGCTGCTGGGGTTCGAACCTGGGTCTCCAAAGTTCTTTGACATAGCGGCCACGCACTTTAACCAACTACGCCACGGACGCCACAGTCAAGGAGTGTAACTGTATTGAAAATGTTTGGTCACTCGCGATCTAACCGAAATAAATAAAATTAAAACTAAAATTAAATATTGAGTTTTTTTTTTTGACTTCAATAGCAACCAAGCTATCCTAACATGGCGATCCTGCGAGTCCTGAATCCTTATGATCCGCAGTCAGTAAATTATTAAAAAAAAAAAAATGTCCTGCAATAAAACTACCAAAAGTGTACAGTGAAAAAAAAAAAAAAAAAATAAAAACAACACCAACTACAAATACCCATATAACAACAACCACCAACAACAACATCAGCAATAAAACAAATTTCCCAACATCAAAATCGAAGCGGGGCAATTTGACGCCAATGAATTTGTAACAACGATGCAAATTAAATCAAACGATCGGTTGATTGCAACTCTAACCGATGAACAGCTGAATGTTATACAACTGCAGCAGCATTAGCACGCAACAACAATGAGCTGCACTTCAACAATAGCAGTGGCAGCAATAATAGCAACAATATGCATATGACGACAACAACAACAACAACTGCTGCAGATGATAGCTTTACAATTCATTTGTAGCGCAAATAACACAGCAAAATAATATATTGGTAACTACAACAGGGAAATTCAAGCACCAACTTTAATTTCTTCAAACGTCATCATCATCATTAACACCTGTACCAGAACTACAACAGCATTCAACTTTGACTTAGCAGAAAATATATTAACTACTACATCATGAAGTAAGCAAATTCCATTTTAAGATTATACAAGTTTATTTTAAATTTAAGTGTTACAATTAGAAGAAAGCCAACTGACTAAACACAAATAGTTTAAATTATATAAATACTTTTTTTCCAACAACAAAATAAATTTAAAATTATTATTAAAATAATGTAAAACGAAAGATATTAAAAAAAAAAAAAAACAAAAAAAATTGTATTCTTATTATGCAACTACAAACATAAAAGTAATTTTGCAATAAACCTTTCAGGCCCTAACAAACGTACCGTTGATATAGGTCAAGTAAATGAATATAAAATCAACAGTAACAACAAATTAAATTGTGAATGAAAAAAAAAAAATATAAAGGAACACTAGGTATCAAAAAACCACTGCAAAATGACGTGGTGGAAAAAGGTGTTGATTGCAATTTCGGGTTACGAAATTGGAAAAGAATTAAATACAGAAAAACAAATAGTGAAATATGAGCAAGTAATACACGAAGTAGCAAAAAATGGAAAGGAGAATGAGAATTGGCCAATTAGTGGCAATGTACTTTTTATACTCTTCTTAATATTAATGATAATATTAACATGTGCAAGATATTATATTAAGGCGCATTTTAATAAACATAGGAACGTTGCGCCTCGTATATAAGAAGATCGAAAAAAAAATTTAAAAAAAAAATTAAAATAAATAAAATAAAATAAATGCCTCATACGAAATATAAAAGTATTGAATGGACAGACTTGTATGAAGAATTTAAGAAGATAAAACTTGACTTTTATAAAAGTTATAAATGTGTCAATAAAACAAAACTCCCATCAGCACAGACTCAATTAAAGCACATTACAGAACTCATAAATAAACACAATGAAGTAGCTGTAATATAAAATAAATAAATAACTGGCCATTTCAGCCCTTGAAAGGACTTTGACATAGCTTCTTATGATCAATTGTGTTGTGCGTGTTATTAAGTTTGTACACAATTGACCGAGAAATGGACCTACAGGCTTAACGCCGACTCCGAACGGCGATGAACTGAATGTTCTTATTCTCAAGAAGCTTTTACATGGCATTTTGATTACTCTCTGAGGTTTGCCATTATCTGCAGAGAGGTGGCGGCCGTACAGAAAAATTATTTTAATCAAATAATTTTCTGTCGCTGCTGGGATTCGAACCTGGGTCTCCAGGTTCTTTGACATAGCGGCCACGCACTTTAACCAACTACGCCACGGACGCCACCGCTGTGCTGTAATATTGAAAGATATATTTCATGTTCTATCAGAACAATATAAAGTGTCTGTGTCTGAGTTCTTTACATTCTTTACATCAATTAAAGACAGACTTGAGATACTTTTTGAAAGGCTCGAGTTAGACATTATTATCCCAAAAGATTTAATGACTTCAATCGGGGCTAATATTAGTGAAAACTCCTTCGTTTCAGACAGTTCCGCAGAAACAGTTAAAGAAATAAAGGATCCAAAAACCATGGCCAATACTGTGGCAAACTTTTTAACATCAGCGGCTAAATTGTTGCCAGATTTTGATGGCACATACGTAAATTGGCAAAGATTTACTGATGCAATAAATCTAGTAAATTTAATAAAAAGCACATATGAAGACGTTGCAGTCAACCTGATAAAATGTAAATTAACAGGAACTGCAAGAAATTTAATAACAACTGAAAACACCATAGTTGAAATAATAGCAAAGTTGAAATCTTCCATAAAAGCAGAAGATGCTCAAGGAGTTATAGCTAAGCTAGTAAATACTAAGCAAAATAACAAGCCAACAAATGAGTATGTCCAAGAAATTGAAACCTTGGCAAAACAACTCGAAATGGTATACATTTCCGATGGTCTGCCAAGTGAAATAGCCAAAAAATATTCAACACAAACGACCGTTAAATCACTTACCAAAAATGCCAAATCGGACAAAGCTAAATTATTATTACAGGCAGGGACTTTCAATCAGCTTAGCGATGTTGTTACTAAATTTGTTGAACTAAGCAACGAATCAGAAGATGTGTTCAGAGTAAATATGGTACGGTATAAACCAAACTACCGCAATAATCGTAACCCAAATTCAAACAGGGGTAGTAGCAAGTATAATTACCGCGTTAGAGGTGGTCGTTATAATAACAACAATAATCAACAGCAGCGAAGATCCTTTAACCAGAATAATCCACAAAATCGCAATAACAATCAGAATCAAAACAATGATAGAAACGGTAACAGAAACGTGAGAGCAATCGATGCTGATTCGGAAAACGGTTACAGACTCCAGCAAGCCCAACTGGGGACTTATCAGGAATAAATAACACATGCACATTATTTAACGTAAACCTAAAGTTCTGCAATTATGTGATTGTCGAGAGTTCTAATAATGACTCAAACTCATTTTTGTTAGACACTGGGTCCGATATAAGCATAGTAAAACAAAAATTTATTAACAATATAATATTGAATACAGATTTTACTTATAAGCTAACAAGTATTGGGGAAGGCACAATAGCAACTTTGGGATAAATTGAAAATACGTTCTTTTTCAAAAATTTTAAACTAAAGCATAACCTACAGGTGGTTGAAGACAATTTTCCTATACCTTGTGATGGTATTATTGGATTGGATTTCATCAAAAAGTTTAATTGTGTTTTAGATTATAATTCATCTAAAAGTTTGTTTGTCATTAGACCAGTTTTTTCAAATTCGTGTGAAATTCTCCAAATCCTTGATGCTCCAAAATTAAATGCCATATCTTTACCAGCAAGAGCAGAAGTTATCAGAAAGATCACTGTTAATATCAATGAGGAAGAATTCTTAATCCCAAATCAAGAAATAGCCCCAGGAATATTTGTATCAAATACAATTGCGTGTAAAAAATGCACATGTGTCAAAATTTTAAACACAACACACCAAAATATTTTGCTAGAAGATTACAAAATTGCAGGTGAAAGTTTAGAATCATATACCATATTGCAGATAGACCCAATCAAAAAATGTGATGAAAGAGACAAAATTATTTTACAAAAACTTGAAGGTAATTGTCCTTTGATATTTAGAGAAAAATTATTAGATTTGTGCAGAAATTATACAGACATTTTTGCAGTTGAAACAGACAAAGTTACATGCAACAATTTTTACAAACAAAAATTAAAGCTGAAAGACGATACACCCGTCTATATAAAAAATTATCGATTACCCCAAGTTACAAACCCGAAATAGAAAAACAAATTTATAAAATGATTGAAGATGATATCATTGAACCTTCAGCATCAGAATACAATAGCCCTATACTCCTTGTTCCCAAAAAGTCATTACCGGGGTCGGCAGAACAAAAATGGAGATTAGTAATTGACTTTTGTCAGTTGAACAAAAAACTAACATCAGATAAATACCCTTTGCCTCGTATTGATGACATTCTAGACCAGTTAGGTCGAGCTAAATATTTTTCCTGCTTAGATCTTATTTCAGGCTTTCATCAAATAGAACTAGATGCTTCATCCAGAGACTTAACTTCATTTTCCAGTATAAATGGATCATTTAGATTTAAAAGATTACCATTTGGACTCAAAATAGCTCCGAACTCCTTCCAACGCATGATGCAGATAGCATTTTCAGGTCTAGGTCCAAGCAAAGCGTTCGTATACATGGATGATCTTATTGCAATAGGTTGTTCGGAAGAACATATGATCAGTAACTTAAAATCAATTTTCGAAATATGTAGAAAAACTAATCTTAAACTACATCCAGATAAATGTACCTTCTTTTCATCGGAAGTGACCTTCTTAGGGCATAAATACACCGACAAGGGCATACTGCCAGACGAATCGAAATTTGAAAAAATTTTAAATTACCCAAAACCATCTAACGCAGACGAAATTAAAAGATTCGTAGCTTTCGTCAACTATTACAGAAGATTCATTCCCAATTTCTCTCTTTACTCTATACATTTGACTAGACTTACACGAAAAAAAGCACAATTCAACTGGACTGAAGATTGCGAAAAATCATTTGACTATTTGAAAAATTCCCTTACGAATCCCAAAATTTTAAAATATCCAGATTTCAACAAACAATTCTGTATAACCTTATAAATTATTCTTATTTTTATAAATGATGATCTATTTTGCGTATGCCATGAAAGTTTCATAATTATATGTTCAAAAACGAGAGAGATATGAATATTTCAACTTTAACGCTTTTTCCACGATTTTCTTCAACTAAAACACAAAACCGCTGGTAGCACTATCTAAAACTTAAAAAAAAATTTTTTTTTTAATTTTGGTTTTCATATTTTGATATAATCATCCCATTTTTGAACGGTCTCGGTTGTTTTTCGAAAAAATGTTTTTTGTTTTAATCACCCTAATAACCACAGATGCCAGCAAAATAGCATGTGGCGCTGTCCTAAGTCAGGAATACGATGGCTTACAACTTCCAGTTGCATTCGCCTCCAAAACTTTCACGAAAGGGGAAAGTAACAAATCAGTTATTGAATTCCATACATCTATGGTACTAAATTTTTAATCAGAAGTGATCACAAACCCTTGACATATCTTTTTGCATCTAAACTCACCCGTATGCGTCTTGATCTCGAAGAATTCGATTTCGATATTGAATATATAAAAGGTAAAGACAACTGTGTCGCTGATGCATTATCGCGTATTGATTTTGGGCTTATCAAACGCCTTAATGTAGATAACGCACAGATTTGTGCAGTGCAAACAAGATCAAAATCCCATCAAAACGTAAATATAAACCCTTCACCTGTGAAAACAAATGAAATTAGACAACAAATATATGAAACGATAACTCACAAAGAAATGAAAAAAATACCTTGCCTTAAATTAAATGAAAGCATGCAGAAATTACTCATTATGAAAGGAAAAATAAAACTTCTAGAAGTATATGTCAAAAACCTAATTGTTCAAGGGAAAATTTTACTAGAGCGATTCTTCCCTAGACTTGAAAAATTAGTCAACAAAATAGGTTTAAGCAACATAAAAATTGCATTAAATGATGACCTTTTTAAATATACAAGTGTATATTTTTTAAAGAAGTAGGCAACGAGTTATTATAGAAAATGAAAATTGCGTTAACGCCAGAAATTAAAACAATAACGGATCCAAATGAAAAAACTGAAATTTTAATTAAATTCCACAATGATCCAAGCCTAGGTGGACATAGCGGAATTAACCGACTATTAACAAAAATTAGAAAATATTACACATGGAAAAATATAACCTATGATGTGCGTAAATTTGTGAAGAATTGCGAAAAATGCAAACTAAACAAGTCAGGCATAAAATCCAAAGAACCATTGGTAATTACTCAAACACCTCAAAAGCCTTTTGACAGAATACAAATTGATACAATAGGTCCATTACCAACATCGATCTTGGGTAATGAATACGCAGTAACAATCATGTGTGAACTTACAAAATATCTCATAGCAATTCCAGTTACAAGCAAGTATAGCCAAAAGTATAGCAAAAGCAATCGTCGACAATTGTATTTTGATATACGGTTCAGTTAAAGAAATACTCACCGATTTAGGAACTGAGTATAAAAATCAAATATTTGCAGAGATATGTAAACTTCTAAATATAAACCAAATTAATTCAACCCCTTATCACCATCAAACTTTAGGAATGGTCGAAAGGAGTCATAGAACCTTTAATGAGTACATACGATCGTACCTTTCCCCTGATAAAGCCGATTGGGACGAATGGTTAACGTATTTTGTATATTGTTACAATACAACACCATCGTCAGTTCATGGCTACGCTCCGTTTGAGCTAGTATTTGGAAAAACACCACAGCCCTATAGCTTTATGAATAAGAAAACATCACCAATTTATAACTTTGAGAGCTGAAATTTAGACTTCAAGAAGCTCACAAGCGCGCTTTAAAACTTGTAGATCATGCAAAGCTAAAATCAAAGGAACTATATGACAGAAATTGTTCAGGGCAATCAATTCAACTAAATGATAAGGTCTATTTGTACGACGATGCTAGTCACAAACTAGACAACGTCTTCAAGGGTCCTTATCAAGTGATTGAAATGGATAACAGAGGAAATTGCAAAATTACAAACGGTTCAAAAACATTAAATGTACACAAAAATAGATTAAAATTAGGATAATCATGAAAATTTCTATCTACATAATAATTATAAACATTTGAGCTCAAATTTACCAACATTACTGTATTTTTAATAATCCTAACTTTACCTACATTAGTTCATTTTACTGTAGTATTAATAAAACAAAAAAAAAAAAAAATGTATATCCTGCATTCAAAAACATTAAATAAGAATTTTATTAAGTAAATATTAATATTTGTACATAATTTCTTTATTCAACATTTTTCAAAATTTAAATAACATGATATAAATAAATCTTCAAACTAATTTTTTTTTTTTTCCAAAAGAGGGGAGGTGTAGCGTGACAATGCAAATCAATACATACTTCGTTCATACTACATATAAACTCATATTGCACTTATCACCCTAAGTGTAAGTGCAGTATCAAATAGCGCGGAATTTATTCAACTCCAAATTCCACAATAACTTATTAGAGTTATTGACCGCGTCATATTTCGGAATTTATTGAACTCCAAATTCCACAATAAATTATTAAAGTTAATGACCGGGTCATATTTCGTTTATTCTCATAGTTTCGCGTTTAGTCATTGAACTCAAGTATCAATGTCGAATTGCATCGATACTTGACTTTCTACTTTTGTCACGTACACCCTTCTTCGTAAGTTTCTTTTTAGATTAAGACTAGCATAAGAAGTCAGTCAAGGAGTGTAACTGTATTGAAAATGTTTGGTCACTCGCGATCTAACCGAAATAAATAAAATTAAAACTAAAATTAAATATTGTGTTTTTTTTTGGACTTCAATAGCAACCAAGCTATCCTAACACTGTATTTAAATGTGATGTACTGATGTTTACTATGCATAACTGTTAAATTGCGATTACGATTAGTAATCAATAAGATTATTTTTTAAAAAGAATTGTAATGATTATATAATCCTTAAGCTAGAATTTTATGATTAGTAATTGATTACGATTACAAATAATCAAAAAATAATAACGATTACTTGAGATTACGCAAAATAATCAAAAATAATCAAAAAATAATTCGATTACTTTTAAAGATTATCTTTGATTCTTTTTTGATTTTTTGAAAGTGATGATGAAATTGACACAACTGGTTCGTCACAGGACACCGTTAAACCCGATTAGTGATCACAACAGACTAACTCTTCTGCTACTTGCATGACAATTCAAGTGCTGAAATGATTTGGCAAAAGTATGGCTTGTTGAAGGAACCATTTCTTTCATTCAATACTCCTTTAATGCCCTCAGCGCCAGTTGAGAGACTATTTTTTTTAGAGCCGGCATAGTAAACACTCCAAGACGGCAATCATTGTCTGATTTTTCTTTTGAAAAATTAGTTCTTATGAATGCAAATAGTAATTTAGAGTAAAAAGGTTTTATTTTTGTTTCGTTTATGTTGTACTATGTATAATACATTATTGTTCTCGTTCTTGTTTTTTGTTAATCTTTTTCTTATAATGAAATACATAACTGTTTTTTTTTAAATAAAATTTAACAAAATTGTTTGTACTTAAGACTGAAGTTCTTAAAATAATTAAAAAAGAATCAAAAATAATCTCGAAAAGTAATCGGATTATTTTTTTGATTAATTTTGATTCTTTTTGATTATTTTGCGTAATCTCAATTAATCGTTATTATTTTTTGATTATCTGTAATCGTAATCATGTAATTACCATTACAAACAGAAAAGAATCGTACTTAATCAATTATTTTACTTATTTGAAAAAAAGAATCGAATAAGTAATAATTACGACGAGTAAACCACTGTCATTTTCCACTGACCGTTACAGTTTTCCAGTAGCAGGAGATTACCAAATAGTAACTCCATTTTGAGTTTTAAAATAAGTATTGCTACTTTCACTCTCAAAGCTATTCGATAATACAAATTGCATGGGCGAAGCCACACCCCCTTATATAATGCCCATCCCAGTTTTCTAGTAGATGGACATTACCCAGTTTTAGTACAGTTGCCGACAGTGAGCATACAAACTAAATTACCAAAATGTAGCCAAATCGACGAAAACCTTAGGAAATAAAGCATTTTTATTGATTTGTGGGCGGTAAAACGGGGTGTGACAGAAATTTAAGCCATCTTGTACTTGAAAAAAATGTACTCCCAAAATTTCAGCTCTATCGGCTCAGTAATTTTGAAGTTTCCAGCCATCACACAGACAGCGTTTTGCTTTTTGTATATATATTTTGGATAAAGATTATTGAATATAACTTTTGATTGGAAAGAGATACTAAGATAATTTTTTCTACTTAATGAATTTATTAGCTTGTATATTTTTTCAAAAATATAAAAACATAATATTGAAAAAAAAATTTTGTTCGAAAAAATCAAGGGGCATTGCTTTTTGAATGACGAAAATGGTTTTTAATTTTTGCATAAAATTGAAACAATTTTTGCCTATAAATGTTATAATTTTTATATGAAGTGGAAAATTTGCGAATTTGAATTTAAATTATTTTTACAACAAAAACAATTTTTTAGCCTTTTTTTGAGGAAAACTCCAATATTTCAGACCTTTTTTGAAAAATATATATAAAATATATATACTCAATAAACGATATTCTTGCAATAAGATTTTCATAGTACTTTGATGAACCTTTAAGACAAAAAAAAAAATTTAACAAAATGTACAAAAAAGCAGCGAAGATATTTGAATCGAAAGTCACAAAATTAAATTTCTGGTTGTTTTTTTCTCATTTTTGAGCACGATGTTGCATTTAAATGTAATGTTGTAGTAAAATTGTTCATAGTTTTCAAGATATGTTTATGTTTTTGATGTCAAAATGACAGAAATTTTGTAATTTTATTAAATTTAAGAAGTATTTTATATCTATATAAATAAAAATCAAAAGTCGTTCGTTGGTAATTGCATCAGTTGAGAACGGCTGGACCGATTTGGATAATTTTTGTTTTTAAATGTTTTTTTTTTTTCTCTGTCTTCTTCAATCAAGCAAATAAATTGTAATGTTTAAATAAATTAAATTTAACCGATATGCTTAATCTTGCTTTTTAACTTCTTTTTATATTTTAAATTCACATAGTTGTTCGATAAATGTTAATTATTCCATAAATAATAATTTTATAAATGTGCTTCATCTCTATTGATGTACTATTAAAGACTAATGGCATCATTTTATAAATCACCGTGATGAAACGCAACGCTAACGCGGCGCATCACTTGGATTAAAAATTTGCATTTTATTAATCACTACGTTATTGCGTTAGCTATGTTACGTTACCACGGTGAGCTGTCAGTCAACAACAGTTTAGGGTTGTCACATGTAAAATAAAACTAGCATCATTATTGAAAATCTTTGAAATATTTAAGATTCACCAAATTCTGACTTGTTGGCAACCATATCAGCTGTTCTTTTCAGCCATCATTAAATTGAAATTGCAATATAAACGCCAAACACTGGCGTACACATTTGCTACCTGCGATAGTTTTTTTATTTCTTTTAGCAACATTTCGAACTGTTGGTTCGTTGTTGCTGTCTTTAACCTATATTCAAACGATATATGTAAACATTTAAGAATATATGAGTGAAACAAACAGTTATTACCCTTTCAATACCAACTTATTCGTTCTAACGGCAGCTCAAGAGTAAGTGATGAAAGTGACAGTTCAAGTGAACGAATTTCAAGTGTAGCGTTTTATAAAATGCGAACTTTGTACTGTTTTCATTACGCTATTGTGTTACTCAACGCTGAAGATCACGGCGTGAAGCGTTGCGTTTTATAAATTGCTAATTTCAACAACGCAGCGTGAAGTGATGTGCAGGGATTTATAAAATGATGCTATAAGTCTTATTGTACAAATATTAATAAATTAATAATAATAATACTAATTTCGGAGACTAGCGAACATAAATGTTTGTAATAGTCCAACTTAGGTTTTTACGGAAAGAAAAATTGACCACGCCCACTTTTACGCCCACTTTTTGTTTTATCTAAAATTGCAAAACGGCTACACCGATTTGGCTAATTTATTTTTTAAATGTTCGTAGTAATTCATTTTAAGTTTTTACTAAAGTAAATTGACCATGCCCACTTTTACGCCCACTTTTACGTCCACTTTTTTGATATCTATATATATAAAAATGGAGTTTTTGTGTGTAACTATGCAATAGACTCCTAAACTATTGATCCGATTGGCATGAAAATTTGTGTATAGGAGTTTTTTGATACGATGCGTTTTTGTGATAACGATAACGATAACTTTTTCAGCACTATCTTCTTTGATCCACCTTGGACACCAGATAGTGCTGTAGTACAAATTTTTTAAAAAATCGCATATTTTTGGTTAAGCTAGCTAAAATACCGTGGCGTAGTTGGTTAAAGTGCGTGGCCGCTATGTCAAAGAACTTTAGAGACCCAGGTTCGAACCACAGCAGCGACAGAAAATTATTTGAATTAAAATAATTTTTCTGTACGGCCGCCACCTCTCTGCAGACAATGGCAAACCTCAGAGAGTAATCAAAATGCCATGTAAAGCTTCTTGAGAATAAGAACATTCCATTCATCGCCGTTCGGAGTCGGCGTTAAGCCTGTAGGTCCATTTCTCGGTCAATTGTGTACAAACTTAATAACACGCACAACACAATTGATCATAAGAAGCTAGGTCAAAGTCCTTTCAAGGGCTGAAATGGCCAGTTATTTATTTTTTTTTTTTAGCTAAAATACTATGGTCCTGGTGCAATTTGGGCACATTTCGATCCAATTTTCGATTTTTTTGAAATAAAAAGCTCCAAATGTAACGACAATTCATTTCTTTTTAGAAATGAAAAAAAAACAATTTTTTTTTACCATGCAATGGTAATGGATGGTAAAAATGGATTTTTATCATAGTGGCGTCCGTGGCGTAGTTGGTTAAAGTGCGTGGTCTCTATGTCAACGAACCTGGAGACCCGGGTTCGAGTCCCAGCATCGACAGAATATTAATTGAATTAAAATTATTTTTTCTGTACGGCCGCCACCTGTCTGCAGACAATGGCAAACCTCAGAGAGCAATCAAAATGCCATGTAAAACTTCTTGAGAATAAGAACATTCCGGAGTCGGCGTTAAGCCAGTAGGTCCATTTCGCGGTCAATGTATGTATGTATGTATATATTTTTTTTTTAACGTAAGGTTTGACAATAAAAACTAGAGCTTCAATAAATTTTCTTACGCCGAGATTGTCTGCCGCATTTGATCGTTGTAAAATAAGTGACCGTGATGCTGTTCATTTGCTAACCGCTAGATTAGATGCACTCAATGTGGATGATCAAAATTTTGTAATTAATCTTTCTTCAATACAAAGACAAAGGCAAAACTTGCGAAAACAACAAGATAATCTTATCAGAAATAGTTTTTTTGAACTATCGATTCCATTTGCGGTGTTACATTGGGATGGAAAGCTTTTACCTGCATTAACTGGACTCGGAAAAGTTGAACGCTTACCTATTGTTGCTACTTGCAATGATGTTGAACAATACATATTAGGAGTTCCGCAGCTTTCTGCAGGTACGGGTCTTGAAATGGCTTTCACAATCTTTGAGACTTTGGAAGAATGTGACTTGGTAGAAAAAATTGAAGCAATTGTCTTCGATACTACGGCCTTTAACACCGGTAGCTTTAACATTGGAGCAACGATTAAATAAAGATATTTTATATTTACCTTGTCGTCACCATATATATGAAATTGTCTTATCAGGGGTGTTTTCAGCAAATAACATTGAATCATCCACAGGACCAGAAATCGCAATTAAAAAAATTTCAAATACAATGGGAAAAAATGGACAAAAATAATTACTCTGCTGGAATAAATGATACAATTGTTCGGAATGCTGTAGCAGATTCATCAGCAAATATTTTTAACTTTTGCAACAATGTTATGAACAAGGAATTTCCAAGAGGCGATTGTTGTGAATTTTTAGAGCTCGTTGTAATATTTTTGGGAGGTAAATTACCAAAAGGTGTACATTTTTGCAAACCCGGTGCATTTCATCCGGTGCAAGATGGATGGCTAAAGCTATCTACTGCCTAAAAATATTTATATTCCGAAATGAATTCAGAACTGAAAAAATAGATAGCATTCGAAATATTTGCATTTTTTTAACAAAATGTTACATTGTGCGGTGGATAAAGTGCACCAATGCAGCAGAAGCTTTAATGACGGACTTATCTTTTTTGAAAAATATTATAAAATTCAACGAAATAGACAAAAATACAGCATTTATAGCTGCCAAAAAATTCGTCAACCACTTATGGTATTTCAGCCCAGAAACAGCAGCATTTGCATTTTTTGATGAAAATATTCCTTTTGGTAAAAAAGTTGAAATGGTCAAAAAAATTCAGGAATATATTGAATGTGAGATTGAGTTTGTTGATTGCAGAAAAAAAGTATTTTTATCTCCAGAAGACATGACAGCATTTGTCAGTAAAAATATTGCAGATTTTTTACCTCCATCTTCAAACAAACTTTTTAAACGTTTTAATATTGGAACCGATTTTCTGCAATTTCATCCAAAAGAGTGGGAAACCCGAACAGATTATAAAAACGGATTGAAAATTATAACTTCTCTTAAAGAAGTGAATGATACTGCAGAGCGTGCTGTAAAATAATAACTGATTTTAATAGCATTATAACAAACAACCTGAGTCAACAAGAATACCTCCTAAAAGTATGTATTGCATTTTGATTTAATTTAAGAATTGAGGCACACTAAATATTTTTTTTTAATGTAGGTTGTTCAGGACTACCGCAAGAAATATCCAGGTCACAGGCGCGAAATCTTATCTCAGCCGTATAACTTAGAAAAAAGTACTATTAAATAATTAAAAAATTTTATGTACAAAAAATAAAATAAAAATATTACATAAGAAATTGTTATACAAAATATATATAACTTTTATTTGTGTCCTTAACTTATTCTTTATTTATTTTATTGATTACTTTTCAAGTATTATGCCATTGGAATTAAAAAAAAGGAACAAAAATTTTATTTCAAAATTAGGTCAGAAAAATCACGTAAACATATAATAAATATCGTAATTGGGATAGTGTGTTTATTAGACTAGTTTTAATTTGCAGGGGTGAAAATGAAAATTCAGATTTGAACTCAGCTTGTTACGTAAAAAGTTTCTATTAGCCCTTAACATGAAATTCACGAAGTATTGTGGAATTCAAAAAAGGAAAAATGCTGGCGCACGGTGATACTAAAAAGGCATTTTAAGAAAAAAAAGATATTTTTCATTTGAAATTGTAATTAAGGATAGATAACTTTATTTAATAAATATTCCAAACTCTTTAAATATTTCCATAATTTATTGTTTATTGTACACTCTCTTTTTTGAGAGTTGTTCAATTGACGTTTGACGTTTGCAATTCAATTGATAATTGTAAACACAGTGCTCGATTGGCTGTACGTGAAGCGATCATATTCTGGGAGAAAGCACACATTCCAACAAAAGATGAACATTGATGTGCTGAAGCTATTGTGGCATTGTACACAAAATGGGACAACCATCGTAAAAGTTTCAAAAGACAAACTGAAACGCAGAGAAAATCCGAGAAGAATTTTGAAGATGACCTTGACAATTTATTTGACATTGCTCCGGTTAACGTTTTGAATATGATTAAAAACCAGGAAGACAAAGAATTTCTCCTACAACAAAGACAAAGGCCGTCCAGGATCCATGGCCGAAGTTGATGCTATTTTGGCTGCGAAGGACAAAAGGAAAGTGCCACGCTTGGAACAAGATAATACACGAAAACAAAAACATGCTGAATCGATACAACAGAGTGCGTGTGTTATGTAAATCTCTACACTAAGGGAAATAACGCATATTAGCATTATCCACGCCTGAGTATAAATTTTATTCAAATATTTACGTGGATAAATCCAATGTTTTCCTTACAACTCGTTTTTTTCCCGTATTTGAATTTTATTTATACCACACACGTACACACATATTCCATATAAGCAAGCAGCAACAGCATCGCACACGTACACACATACTCCGACAAGCAGCAACAGTATCGCACTCTGTTTCTGCAGTTTATTTTTTGCATTTGCAGTTCTTATAGTTCTCATAGTTCTCATTTAGTTATTGTTTCAGGAGTAATATAGTATGCATGTTTGGCAACGAAATAAAATCATGTAGGGTGGAGTGACATCTCGGTGTTTTCTGAAGAACATCTTGGACCGGTTGTCATTTATCTGCATAATTTGCTTATATATATATTTTGTAGATTACTTTTTCGTTCTTTATTTTATACTATGTTTGACAGTTGGTGCACCAACTGTCAAAAATAGTATAAATTAGAGAACGAAAAAAGTGAAGCGAGAATAAATTATACAGGCAATGGCATTTAATGAACGCAATATGAAGAAAATAATACCATAAAACCACTTATAACATATTCAATTTAAATATGTTTTTTTAAATTCAATATTTTTATATAAATTTTCTTTAAATAAGATAGTTTATTTTCAAATAGTAAATATTTGAAAGATATTTTAAAAAAATTCGTGCATAATTTTAATATATTTTTTATTAATTCTGATTAAATATTTAAATATTTAATTTAATTAAAAAAGTATTCAAATAAATTTTAAATATTTACGTAGTCGATTTATTCAAATGCGTTATTGGTGCAAAAATGACTCGCTTTTTGGATAAATTAAAAAAGTTTTTGGATAAATTTAATATTTTTTTCCCTTAGTGTATATACTAATTCGTTAATTTGATGATTGGTATTGACAAAAAACTAGCATTTACAGTTCCGTTACCGAGCGTTTCCACTGCCCGAACGAACGAAGATTTCTTCGTTCGTTCAGGCAGTGTAAACAGTTTGGTCCGAACCAAGGTTCGGAACATTGGTTTTTTACAAAATGCTCGCGAGCGCTATTCGCGCAGTGTAAACACTTTTCCAGCACGAACGAACGAAGATTTCTTCGTTCGCTCTGATCGGCCGACGCTCGATCTTTTTGGGCGAATCCAGTGCTTATTTGCGCATAGGTAGTAGATTTGTTGAAATTGTAGTTAATAACGTAGGAAAAACAAAAAAGAAAGAAAATATATTGAAAATTTAACGCAAAAGAACTTTGTTTTACTTTGTTATTTTATTAGCACTTTATATAAACAAATTATTTATATAATATTCTTTATATAATAAATTCTTTACATAAATACTTACATAAAACCTAAATTAAAAGGCATAAAAGTAGTAAAAATTAATCAAATTTAGTACGTTTGCATAAACAAATATTGATCAACGCTGATGCTCGCAAGCATTGAATTTAAGTGTTTCCACTGCACGAACGAACAAGATGGCGACTTACCAATGTTCGCAACTTGTGTTCGTGCGGTGGAAACAGTTGGACCGAACGAAGAATTCATCGCGACGATTTGTTCGCGATGATTTCTTCGTTCGTTCGGGCGGTGGAAACGCTCGGTCAGATGATTTTGATTTCGGTGAATACGGTAGATGCGATTTCGAGGACGACTGTGAGTTTGCACCGGGATGTTCGAGCCAAAATCAGCAATGTGATGGAAGTGAAAGCGAGACTTCGGTCAGAATAGAACAAGTAACCAGAACCGAAAAGGCAAATAAAAAACCAAGATGAAAAATTCACTTCATAACTCCACTACTCATCGCTACTTTAGATAACTGCAAGGTATCGAGTTACTACGCAGTACACATTTTGTGCACAGTGGCTGCTGATTTAGGTCATCGAGTAGCAGATCTAGTAATAAGTCGTTCATCGATTGAAGTGTGCCGTAAACAATACCGTAGAGATATGTCCGATATTATTAAGGCCAATTTCCATGAAAATGTAAGGTATTACAGCAATCTATAAAGATTCGGCTATCATATTAACATTGTTTTGTCTATATTTAGTCCATTGCTATGGCATTTTTCGATACCACCGTTGCGATTGATGAGAAAAATAAAATGGTTAAAACCTTTCACGTTCATCGCAAAAATTATGCTCAAACAAAAAAAAGATACAGCCCACAGTGGAAGAATTAAAATCATACGCATAGAAGCATCTAAGCGATTTTGTGACAGAAGATACTCTAAATTTTTTGATCGTTTTTGTCTTTCTTCAGAATTCATGGTATCTGACCCAGCGCTATGGGCGTCGAAAGAAGATTATTGCGACGGTGCTTCATTTTTCGATGGCTTACACGTAGTTAATGACACAGCGGAACGAGGTGTGAAACTGATGTCTGATTTTAACGCCATTCTGAGCAAAAACGAAGATGAAAATCAGTACATTCTTCAAGCTGTTGAGAACTACCGAAAAGAGAACCCTCGCATAAGAAGTCAAGTTTATTGCATGAGTAACTGCGTGAAGCTTTTGTCATTTTGAATAATTTGCAATGATTTTTTCTTCCATGTATCTGATAAGTACTACTTGTTGAAATAAAAAAAAAATTTTTTTGAAAAATCACTGTTAAGACATTTCTTACCCGATCACGTTCATCTATATCTTATTGGAAAAAAATTAATGATCTACAAGATGCAAACTTAATTTTATTAATTAAATTATGTTATCTATCCTTAATTACAATTTAAAATAAAAAATATCTATTTTTTCCTTAAAATACCTTTTTATTATCGCCGTGCGCCAGCATTTATCCTTTTTCAAATTCCACAATACTACGTGAATAACATTTTAAGGGCAAATAGAAACTTTTTAGGTAATGCACTGGATTTATATTCAATTATCATTTTTTATAACTAGTCTAGTGTTTATACGAACTGTCATTCGATCACCTCAACACACCTAACGAATGTCATCATCCCATTCCAATTGTTCGATTAACGTATCCCGTAATTTTCTTTCGTACAATTTTCGTTCCGTTGACGGAAGCGGCGATTCGGCCCTAGAATTTTTAAAAAGTTGTGCCTAACAGGCACGCCTTCAAATAAATATTTATTCCAAACATTTTCACAATTTAATTTTGACATCTAAAGGAACAATCGAGGCCCATGCATATGTTGAATTTATAAAAAAAAATATTTCCCATACAGCTAAGGGCCACTCTAATGTACATTTATATATGTATATTATTTTTGCCCCTTTTTTCTTTCGCCGTTTTTTTTTTTTTTGTTTTTTTAAATTTTTTGCTTATAATTTTTTTGCTTAAAACACTTCACTGTAAGTATATGGATATGGTTATATAGGTAATTTATACCTTGACTTTTCAGGGATAAAACTGCCTTTCTGTCTTGGAACTTGACTTTGTGCTTTGGAAATGCTGTGTAATTTAATGGTGTTAACTTTTATTGTGGTGGAATCTGGATCGAATTAGGACCATGATTAAGTCCGCATACAATAAACTCAGACTCGTGCATAAAATCAGAACTTTTACGCGTGTTAAAGGAAAATGCAAACAAATGGATGGAATTAATATAAAGCATGAATTTTCTTACTTTGCTTGTGTTACCACAACAGCAATACGAATTTTTCAAAAAAAAAATATATGTGATTTGATGCACCTCATAGAAACCATTCAAAATATATAATTTTTTTTATAACGACGACATAAAAAAATTAGGTGGCCGGTTTGGCGTGAAATGGCTCCATAATATAAAACTGATACAGAATTGTGACAAACGTTATTTTACATTATATAAAAACTATATTATTAATTTTTCAAATTGTAAATTGCAGATAAAAAACCAAAAATATTATAACAACAAAATTGAATTCGCAGAAAAATATACCTATCCTGTCAAAATGTTATATCAAACATACGAAAGCAAAATGAGTTGCGATGAAATTGTATTAAATAACTTAGAAAACATAAAACATATACAGGAATTAAAGTACCACAAAAATGTTTCTTATAGTATAAGTGATGTATTAATTGGTATAATTGTAATAATATTAGTTTTGTTTTGGCTAAGAAAAAGAAATTTAAATGTAAAAATTTTAAATAAAAGGATTCAGGAGAATCCTAAAAGTAACCTGGGAGGAGTTACATACAATCCTCAGGCTGAACATATAATGTTGCCTATCACGGTACCATTATATGATCAACCAACGTAACGGAATGCACAAAGTCAGCATATTTTAACTGATGTGTATTCCGCCACAGTAACAATAAATACATAAAGATACACATACATGTTCAAGTTTAACGTCGAAATTAGCTTGATGAACGAATGAAGAGTCAGTCTGAGTTTGGTATTTAAATAAAGTGGTGCACAAAATAAAGTTGCTGGGTTTTATTTAATAATTATAAATATATATATATAAAAAGAAGTTTTAAATAATATAACTCGTGCTTATATTTCATCCAGGATTCAGAATCTGGCCTCATGGAGGTTCTGGAATACTTTTGGAAAAAAAACCCATCTAGTGTGCACATATGGGTCAGCATGTGAGGAAATGTGTAGAAATGCACATTCATGATGAATGCATATGACTGATTTCATGCATTTTGAAAAATAAAACTAAATCTTAATTGAGTTAAGATTAAAACAGTCTTCCTTATATCGAGTTGATTCAGAGCGGCCCACACTGTAATAATAGCTGCCAAAACTATGACTTGTTGCGGTCTTATTATGACTTATTATATATCAATCGACAGATAATTCTTCAACTATGAGAATTCTGCAAAAATTGAAATAGGAAACTTGCTCAAACATAAAAGATTGCAATGAAGTTTTTGCAATTTTTATTAAAATATGTATAACTCCTCCATCTTTTGCCTGGTTTTCAATTCCGAGTATCATTGGAAAGGAGCTGACTGTTGCTTTTCATTCTTGTCACTAATTTACCCTTATAGACCTTCTTTATGCTGTCGGTGCAATCTTCATCTAAACGATTTCAATACGTTTAGTCTTAAATTTGAACAAATTCAGTCAATCTGGCTAATATCCGAAAGCATAAAAAGGCCTATAAGGGTAAATTAGTGACAGGAATGAAAAGCAGCAGTCAGCACCTTCCCAATGATGCCTCGGAATTGAAAATCACAGAAAATATGAAGGTGTTACACATATTTTAATGAAAATTGCAAACAAAAAATATATAAAAAAAATTTTTGATGCAGAACTCTGTAATTCTTTGATTAACACGATTTGTGACGATTTTTTTACTAACAATATTATGGCAAAAAAGTTATCCATTTTAGCGATTTTTAGAGGTTTTTTCGAACCATACTAGCTAGCTGACGGCTATCGTTAGAGCCGAAATATTTGAGGAATCATCATAACATAACTTACTTACTTACTTATCTGGCGCTTACAACCGTAAGTCGGTTTTGGCCTCGTATAAGAAATTGCGCCAGCCATTTCTGTTTTGCGCTTGCTGGCGCCAGTTGGAAGCACCAAGCGTGGTCAGGTCATCCAACACCTGATCCTTCCAACGAAGATGTGGGCGTCCTCTTCTGCGTTGACCCCCACCGGACACTGAATCGAATATTTTTTCGCTGGAGCGTCGTTTTCCATTCGCTCAACATGACCTAGCCAGCGGAGCCACTCAATTTTAATGCGCTTAACTATGTCGATGTCAGCGTACAGCTCATACAGCTCGTGGTTCCATCGAATGCAGTACTCGCCATTGACGCAGATTGGACCGAAGATCTTACGAAGGATCTTTCTCTCGATTTGTTTTTCTAGGGTCTTCTCCAAGATTTGTCGTAGCGTAATAATCTGGTCTATGGTGGACTTGCCAGGTCTAAACCCACACTGATAAGGTCCAATCAGCTGGTTTACGATGGGCTTCAGTCTTTCACATTGTACGCTCGACAGGACCTTATATGCGATATTAAGAAGGCTTATCCCACGGTAGTTGGCTCAAATTGTGGGATCGCCTTTCTTGTGGATTGGGCAGAGAACACTGAGGTTCCAATCGTTTGGAATGCATTCTTCTGACTATATTCTGCAAAGAAGCTCATGAATGCATTTAAATAGAGCTTTGCGTCCATTCGTGAAGAGCTCTAGCTTTTAAGACTTCACTATGGTCGGGCAGCGGAACTTCAACGCTGTCGTCGAAAATTGGGGATTCCGGGATATCATATCTATTGGTGGGATTGTTGTCGTCGTCGCCATTCAGAAGCCTAGAGAAGTGTTCCCTCCACATCATCAGTGTACTCTGGATATCTGTCACTAGATTCCCATTTTCATCCGGTCTTGAAACCATCGGCCAGGCGTCTTATTTTTTCGAATAATTTCGGACCTCATTCCTGTCACCATGCATCTCAATTTTCTCGCACTCACGCATTTCCGCTTCCCTTTTCTTTCGCCTGAAAATGCGTCTCTCTTCCCTCCTCTCCTCTTTGTATCGCTCCTTAGAAGCACGCGTTACAACCGACTGCAGGGTGGCTTTGTAGGCGGCATCTTTTTCTGCAGTGGCGTTGCGACACTCTTGGTCGTGTCACTGGTTTCGGCGAGGGCGGTGATAGCCAATGACCTCTTCGGCAGCCGTACGCATAGAGTAGGAAATATGATTCCACTGCGCGCATATATCGTCGATCGGAGGAGTGCTTTCTTGAAGCAGGAGTGAGAGTCGAGTAGCGAAGTCTTCGGCTGTTTGCTTTGATTGCAGCTTTTTGACGTCTAGCTTTCTCTGTGCTGGATTGCGCGCATTCTTGGTTGCGCACAGGCGTGTACGGATCTTGGCTGCGACAAGATAATGATCCGAGTCTATATTGGCACCACGGATCGTGCGTACATCTAAAACACTAGAAGAGTGCCTTCCGTCAATCAAAACGTGATCAATTTGGTTGCGCGTCTTTTGATCAGGAGACAGCCAAGTTGCTTTATGAATATTGAGATGCTTGAATCTAGTGCTACTAACGACCATGTTTCGCGCTGCGGCAAAGTCAATCAGCCTCATTCCGTTATCGGAGGTATTGTCGTGGAGGCTGAACTTTCCGACTGTTGGACCACAGATATTTTCTTTTCCCACCTTGGCGTTGAAGTCACCAAGCATGATTTTTATCTCGTGGCGGGGGCTGCGCTCATAGGCCTCTTCAAGACGCTCGTAGAAGCTGTCTTTGGTCTCATCGTCCTTATCTTCTGTCGGAGCGTGCGCACAAATCAGGCTTATGTTGAAAAAGCTTGCCTTGAAACGGATTATGGCAAGTCGTTCGTTCGCAGGTGTGAATCGGAGGACATGATGTCGTAGTCTCTTGCCAACCACGAATCCGCATCCAAATTCGTGCTTCTCCGCATAGCCGCTGTAGTAGATATCACAGGATGCTTGCCGTGAGCAACCCTGTCCCTTCCATCGCATTTCTTGGATTGCAGTGATATCAGCTTTGTATCTTTCTAAGATATCTATCAGTTGGATAGAGGCACCATCCCAATTAAGGGTTCGGACGTTCCAGGTGCATATCCGTAAATCATTGTCAGTTTTTCGTTTGCGGTAGTCGACATCAGATTTGGGGATCATTTTTATATTTTTTCTTAAACAGATTAGCCGTCAAACTAACGGTTGCCAGTTTGCCGTTTCTAGAGGACAGCACGGTTTGAGTCGGCTTGAGACGAGTTCGACATGGATAATGCTGGCCTCACCAGGTTGAGGCAGTCAGACACGTTGCCAGGTGAAGATCACCTCCTTGACCATCACGCGTTGCCTTTTGAGGATCGTCCTCCATCATAACATAAACCAAAGTTTATTTTGAGGTGGGGACCCGGTCACCTTTTTTTTCCTCCATAGAGAGTGAGGCGCCTTAATGTTCATATGCACCCAAATTCCTGGACAAATGATAATTTTATTAAAACATTTCACGAACACGGCCACCTCCCATACAACCCACAAGTAGCTTCGAAACTGTGCAATATGCAAAAAATAGGCGTAGTCCGCCCACAAATACGACCACTTCCAATACAACCCTCAACGTTTAAAGCTACACTCAGGGAATTATTGAATTTCGTATACAGCTGCCACGAAAAAGTTGAGGATATACGAGCCCTAACCACTATTAATTCGTACAGCAAGCACTTTTATGCCAATGTAACATGTAAGGGTACATATTTTATTAAATAATATTGATAACACTATTAAATTTATACTTTTCTGAAAGTTTGTTTTATTGTCTTTAATTTCATAAACAAATATGTGCACATATCATGATAAAAAGTTTTGAAAACAGAAATTAACGGAAAGTCCATTTATTTTGATAACAAAAATTTGACCACTATTAATTCGTACAGTGTATAAATTCAGCTAAAGACAACTCTGAAAATTAAAATGTAAACAAATAATGAAAATTTACCGTTTTATTAGAGTAAAGAAATGCAATTGAACAATAACACGATTTTTTTCGTGTTGTTTCTTTTTATTTCTGATTAATTGTTCAACGATGGCACTTGGTAAGCCAGTTTGTGAAGAAATTCGATTATAAATTATTGACAAAGTCAAATCGGGAAAAAGCTATAGCAAAATATCGGTTGAATTAAAGCTTCCCAGATCAACAGTATCAAGTATTGTTCACAAATACAAAAAAAAATGAGAATTGTAGCAATAACGTTGCAAACAGAGGCCGGGTCTCCAAAATAACGATTCGCGACAAAAGAGCTTTAGAAGTTATACTTAAAAAAAATCGTCGAGGCACTATTAGATACATACATAGCTTCAGAGTGGTCAGAAAGAATTGGAAAAACCATTAAACGTGAATGGACGCGTCGGCAAATGAAAGATATAGCTTATGGTGTTTATAAAGTAAGTTTAACACTCTACTACTGGTGATACCAAAAACATTTATTGAAACTTGAATTTTTTAGGCCAAAGAAAAGCCCTTACTTACTGTACTTCAAATGAAAAAACGTTTATTATGGGCAAAAGAAAGACGTTCTTGGGTACAAAGACAATGGGACACCATCATATTTAGCGACGAATCGAAGTTTGACGTATGCGTCGGTGATGCCAGAAAAAGGGTGATTCGGAAAAGCACAGAGGCATATCATAAAGACTGCTTAAAGCGTACTGTAAAGTTTCCAGCTAGCATTATGGTGTGGGGATATATGTCCTCAAAGGGTGTCGGTCAGCTTCACTTTATTAAGGGAACAGTAAATGCAGAAAAATATATTAATATATTGGAAGAACATCTCATTCCGTCAGTACCAAAGCTAGCTGACTGTGGCGAATATGTATTTCAACAAGACGGTGCATCATCCCATACAGCCAAAAAAACAAAAAAATGGCTACAAGAAAATGGTATTAGTGTTCTGTACTGGCCATCATCTAGCCCGGACTTTAACCCAATCGAAAACGTGTGGGCACTCATGAAAAGGAAGTGATGAAATGACCCACAACGCACTCTTAGCGGATTAAAAGCCAACATTCAGGAAAGTTGGGACTCTATAACCCCTGAAGAGTGTAAAAAATTTATAGATACAATGCCAAAGCGATTAGAAGCTGTTTTAAAAAGCAAAGGGGGCGTTACACAGTATTAAATTAGAAAATGTTCCACTGTACGAATTAATAGTGGTCAAATTTTTTTTATCAAAATAAATGGACTTTCCGTTAATTTCTGTTTTCAAAACTTTTTATCATGATATGTGCACAAATTTGTTTATGAAATTAAAGATAATAAAACAAACTTTCAGAAAAGTATAAATTTAATAGTGTTGTCAATATTATTTAATAAAATATGTACCCTTACATGTTACATTGGCATAAAAGTGCTTGCTGTACGAATTAATAGTGGTTTGGGCTCGTAATAGCCATACTACAGGTATTAGTATGGCTTTTATAAGGTTTAAAAATTAAAGAATAAGAGAAAAAATAACACTTTAATAATATATATATAATAATATATATTGATCAGTTAAAACTGACAATAGATTTGATATTAGACGGAAGTGAATTCCAGAGTTTAATGGCGTTGATGAAAAACAAACGTTTTGAGTGTAGGCAATTAAATGTTGGTAATATTAAGTTGCACGTCCGGTTTGAAACACTAAAACGCAGCTTTTCATACAGGTATGTTGGAGTTCTATTATTTATCAACTTATGCAAGAACATGCAGTTTCTGGTGTTCAAGTTATCAAGTATACTACATCCTAGTATTTCCTTACTCTTTGCAGATATATGTTCGCAGCGCCTCATGCCGAATATATATCTAGCTGCGTCATTAAATGCAACAAGTATCTTGTGTGAAGAATGTGAGTCAAGATTGCTGTAAACTAGTTCCGAATAGGTAATAAACGGTACAATTAGTTGAAGCACAAGTCTGTTAACAGCTGTTGGGGTAAATTTGGCAGATAACCGTAGACATCGCAAAGTGAAATAAATCCTTTTAATTCCATTATTAATATGGTCAGAACAAGATAGTTTAGAATATAATAAACCCCAAACTTTTAACTTTGTCAAGCATTAGCAATTGATTGTCATTTAAATAAATTGGTGGAATTTGAAGGTGGTCTAATTTGTCTTTATGGACAGAAAGTATATAAGACTTATTGGCATTAAGACACAGATCATTAGTCGACGCCCACTTAGCAATAGCACTAAGATCCTCATTTAATCGACAGCATAAATTTTCAACTAGTCCTACACGATTAGAAAAATATAGTTGAATGTCATCAGCATATGCATGCATCGTCACATTACTGCACAACGTAAAGATGTCATTAATAAATATGCTAAACAGCAAGGATCCAAGGATGGAACCTTGTGGAACACCAGATTTGATTTCCTTATAGTCAGAAAGTGTAGTACCAATCTTAACTCTTTGCATCCTGCCTTCTAAATAGTTAGCTAATAAGGAAATAGCACTATTGTTAAATCCAAAAAGGTGTTTAAGCTTCTGTACAAAAATTAGGTGATTGACGGAATCAAAGGCCTTTGAAAAATCTAGAAGACAAAGGAGAGTAATATGACCTACATCATAAGATAACCGAATATCATCAACAACTTTAAGCATAGTGGTCGAGCAGCTATGTCCAAATCTAAAACCAGATTGGTATGGTGATAAAAGATTATGTCTATTTAAGTGATCATTGATTTATTTAGCCATAAGGGACTCACATATTTTAGAAAACGGCGACAAAATACTAATTGGCCTATAATCTTTCATGGATGTTGCATTAGTAACTTTAGCGATAGGTATTACAGAAGCTAGCTTCCACGAGTAAGGAAAGCAGGAAGTTGTAAAACAATGATTTACTATGTGCGTCAAAGGTCTTATTATATAAGGTAAAATAACTTTAATAAATCTTAGGCAAATTCCATCGTCATATGATTTAATTTTCATAATTGTCATTATAAGATCGTTCTCATCAACATTATGAAAAGAGAATTTGTCAACATCAAGAAACTGACGAGCACGACATTGCCAATTATTACTACCAACAGATGAGTTAGAAAGAAAGAAGTTGTTAAGAGTATTAGGGTCTATTACACACTTCAGGTCTTCTTTATTACGAACACTTAAACTACGAATACTTTTGCAGAGTACTTTTGAGGGAAGCGAACAGTTAAGTTTACGGTGGTAAAATTTTTTCTTTGACTCTCTGATAACAGAGACAGTCTCATTACGTGCACGCTTGTATTGATCCCAATTTTCACCAGTACGATGCCTTTTCCATATATTATAAACTGCATTTCTTTTCTTAATAAATGACTTGACACATGACGTATACCAGGGACAAGAGTTACTACCAATAGTCACAGTACGCAGAGGAACAAAATTCTCAAAAGCAATAGAAACACGAGAGACGAGCAGATTTAATTTATCATTAACAGACGGACAAAACCAACAATCATCCCAAGAAAGCTGAGACATATAATGAAACAGCTATGAATAATCAACGGATTTGTAATCACGATACGATACAGATATTGGATTAGAGTCAAATGAAGCACGAAAATTAATAGTACAAAAAAGGAAATCGTGGTCAGAAATAAATGAGATTTGGTCATATAGTAAAAGTAAAGAGACATCTGATAATACTAAAACATCAAGTAGACTAGGAGATGTATTGGGAGTAGAACGGGTCGGATGCGATGAATTTATAACTGTCATCCCGGCAGCATTAACCTTATCATGAAAACTGTACGAGACACTGTCTTTAGAAACCAAGTTAATATTAAAGTCACCGCAGATGGTGTAAAAGTCGAAGTCAGCAACATGTTTGTACAATTCACAGAAAAAAGGTTCGACACTGAAACACCTGCTAGGATTATATACACAAGACAGTAGAAGCTTAGAACTATTATTTGAGATTTCTATATTAATAAACATCTGTCCCACAGGATTTACTAACGAATTTCGAATTGAGACAAGGTTTACAATAGACGGGAACACCACCACCCTTCTTATTAATCCTATAATTTCTAAACAATGAATAGTTTCTAATATTAAAGTAACTATTAGGAATTTCAGAACTAAACCAGGTCTCAGATACACATATTACGTCAACATTAGAATTTTCAAATACAAATTTAATATAATCTAGCTTAGACTGGTTAAGACTGCGCGCGTTAAAGTGAACAATAGGCAGACCATCACGTTGCTTACACAGGATATCAATCAAGAGTTTGCGGTTAACATCAACACCACTAAAGGGACTAGAGTTCATAAATAAAATAGAAAAGGGAGTCAGACAAATAAACATAAACTTCAATTATATTCAACAGATAAGAAACACAATTATTTAACAGAAACATCTTATAAGTTGAAAAATAGAAAAAAGTAAGGGAGAAGAAGATAAAAATATAATAATGTATAAAATAAAAATTTAAATTAATTATATTCCGGCGGGGCAGTAAATTCAGACGCCAGTGTAGAGAACTCAGTTTCGCTATGAACAGGAATCGCAGCATCATCTCTCGTAACTCTTACATGTATTATTCCACGAATAGAGAATACATTAAACAGCTTATTAAGACGCTTAAGCTTTATTTCAGCCTGTAGTATTTTTCGGGTTTCAAGTGATAAACTCTCAACTTTGTTATCAGAATCAAAGCCAGCCCCCCTCAGAGTAACTGCTGCTTTAGTTCTCATTCTGTACTCAGCAAAGCCCTTGAATACGCGAGCTCTATCAAACGGAAAGTAGAATTTAATTATGACAGCAGTATTATGTTGGTGCACGTTTCGTTTAGTGCGGAAAATATCACGCACTTGTGGGGACAGAAAATCAATTGAGCGGCAGATTTGATTGAAAATGCTTTTCAGATTTTCAGATTCGGTATAAGGAATGCCAAAAATAATAGCGTCTGATGAAAAGGCTTTTTCTATTGTTTTTAGTTCAGCTTCGGCTCAAAGCTTGGCAACTTCAGCTTTCAGCTTACTTAGCTCACATATTTGCACATCGATAATTTGGATTTTATTGTTAATTTCATCCATGCGAGTGTTAATTTCTTTAATTTCACTCTCAATTTATAAGTTTACTTTAGTCTCAAGAGCGGAGAGTTCACTCGAGAGACGATTCACTTGTTGCTCAGTATGAAGTTGCAGCCGATCTTCCATAAGCTTCATTGGAGCTATTATTGTTTTGATATCATTGTCCTCCAGCTTAGGCGATTTATTTGCTGGAGAACGCACAACACTAACGAGCGAGCACGGTGAGGTTTCTTTGCGTTTACGTGTTAGCTTAGGAGTCATTGAGTGGCAGCAAAAATAAAAACAGAAATTAAACACAAAATGAGGAGAACAATTAAAACTGCTGGAAAAACCGGTTTTGAGTTTATATTGTTGTTGGGATTACAGATGCTTGCAAAAAAAATTTTTTCATTTTCTTAAAGTTTTAAGTCTCAAAAATATGTGGTGAACATTTCAAGTCGATATCTCAAAAAGTAACAAAGTTATAGCCTAGTGAGTAAACCGCCTTCTAGAGCGCGCAGTGCTGGCTCTTATTTTCAAACGCGTTTTTCTATAAAACCATGTTTTCAAAGTCGGTGACCAAGATTTCTCGATGCTCAGTGAACCGATCGTTTTGATTTTTTTGCAGGCTTATTTTATTCATAATAATCTCGTACTTGTCATAGGATTTTTTTTTTCGTAGCTTCGTAATGACGAATTTTTGGTCGAAAATCGTTAATTTACGTTCGGAAGTCCGCCATTTTGTGAAAAATCAATATTTTCAAAATCGGCTATGACAAGTACGAGTTTTAAGTATCTAAATTAATAATATATTTTATTTTTTTGTTTTAGTTGAATTTAGAGCAGCAATCTTGGTCACCGCATTTTCAGAGCGCTCTACAAAAAATGCTGTATCTACCGTAATATCAATTTTTTTTTTCATAAAAAAAACTAAACATTTTAAGGTATAAAAACCCTCATTTAAATATATCTCTTAGGTTTCTTTAAAAAAATGCACAAACATGACCTTTTATTTTCGGCCTCTGGGTATATTTCCGCCCTTAAGTTATATACAGGGTGTCCCAGACCTGGAGGACAATCCAGCGGGGGGGGCGGGGGGTGATTCCTTATGATGAGAAGAGCAAAAAATTATGTGGTTGGGGGTGGTCGCAAATGACCCCCTAGGGAGGTAGGAGGGAAAAACAAAAAAATAGGTGTCATTACGTTTTAATCAATTACTTACATGTCTCTGAATCGATTACCAGAGTTAATAGCTTTTTGAAAAGAAAATAAAAGTTGTGCCATAAAGTCACAACTAAAAAAGTTATAAGCACCTAAATTCAAAACATGAGTTTTTTTCTTAAAAAAATCAACTTTCAAGGCAATTTTCTCGAAAAAAACCAAATTGATTATAATTTTTTATGACGTTATTTTTTTTCTTACTTAATTCTATGTAAATTCGCCATACATTGCTTTTTTCGGCGGGGTGCAATAAGGCCAACGGCAATGAGGCCGAATTGGCTTTATTTCCTTTTCAAAGGGAAATAAGGCCGAAATTGTGAATTCGGTTTTATTTCCATTTGAAAAGGAAATAAAGCCTACAAAAAAATTCAGCAAAATGGTAATAAGGCCGAAGAATAATTTTTGCAAACTAAACATTATTTTTTATTCAATATTAATATTTTGTTTTCAATTATTTTTTATTATTATTTTTAATAAAAAGTACACACCCTATAGTCTGTTGTTTGAAAAGTAACTGGACTCAGCGTAGGTACTCAATTTGCAAGAGAACAGTTACCATTGTCAACCTCAATGTGCTTGTTTTCGTATCAACGCGAAATAATTATTAGTAGTAGTTTAAAAGTGAAGGTGAAGAAGTTTTAATATTATAAGGAATGAGCGCCGCGATTTTTAATAAAAATTTTTTGCCTGCGGTGCTCATATTATAAACCTGCATATTTTTCGCCTGCAGCGCTCATTTCTTATAATATTAAAACTTCATGAAAAAGTTTAGTAAAAATCGCGTATATTTCATAAATTTTCATTCATAACTTTTATTAACTTTACATATTTTTCTCGATAACTTACAGAAAGGAGTATGTTTTTTAGCATTTAAACGATCATATTTTTCGCTTTAAACGGGTATATATTTCTATTATTAGAATAAGATATCCTAGTCTTCTATATAAAAAATATGTTCATTTTTCAAACTTTCACGATTTTTATCTCCTTAACCATTTAAGACCGACCTTTTTTTGCAGCATTACATTTAGGAGCTCCAAATGCACATTTAGAAAAACAAAAAAAAAAAAAAGGAGCATGGGCCCAATACTTTATATCTTTAATTTTTTATGAAATAAAACTTAAGAACTTATTTGATGGCGTTCTAATATTGGTTTCTTTTAAAGGGAAATAAGGCCAAATTGGCTTTATTTCTTTTTCAAATGGAAATAAGGCCGAATCCGCAAATTTGGCCTTATTTCCACTTAAAGCGAAATAAAGCCGAATTCGGCCTTATTGCCGTTGGCCTTATTACACCCCGCCTTTTTTCTCAGAGCAGCTATTTTTCATAAAAAAAATTGATATTCATAAAATATTGATTAAGTATGAATAAAAATAACGTCATAAAAAAATATAAATAATTCGTTTTTTTTTCGCGAAAATTGCCTTGATAGTTGATTTTTTTAAGAAAAAACTCATTTTTTGAATTTAGGTGCTTGTGACTTTATGGCAAAACTTTGTGCTAATAACTTAAAGGACATTTAATATTCTTTTCAAAAAGCTATTAACTTTGGTAATCGTTGCATAGACATGTAAGTAATTGATTAAAACGTAATGACACCTATTTTTTTTGGTTTTTCCCTCCTACCTCCCTAGGGGGGAATTTGCGACCACGCCCACCTATATAATTTTTTGCTCGTCTCGTCATGAGGAATCGCCCTCCGCTGGATTCTCCTCTAGGTCTGGGACACCCTGTATAATATAATACATAATTTTATTTTGCTTCAGTAAACCCCCCCTTATGAAATACCTATCTACGGCGTTGCTGGAGACCCAGCAGCGACAGAAAATTATTTGAAATAAAATTATTTTTCTGTACGGCCGCCACCTCTCTGCAGATAATGGCAAACCTCAGAGAGTAATCAAAAGTCCATGTAAAGCTTCTTGAGAACAAGAACATTCCGTTCATTGCCGTTCGGAGTCGGCGTTAAACCTGTAGGTCCGGTTCTGGGACAATTGTGTACAAACTTAATAACACGCACTACACAATTGATCATAAGAAGCTAGGTCAAAGTCTTTTCAAGGGCTGAAATGTTCAGTTATTGATTTAATTTTTTTTTATTTAGAAGTTGCTTTAGCCGAAAGTTCATTAAAAGAACTTTATTAGAACTCTTATGACCCTAATTGTCTTTTGTAAATAAGGGCTTTCGTTACAGTTGCGATATATCCAGTGTTGTGGTTACTATACCTTCTTTAAAACACTTGCGTCCAGTGTAACTTCAAGTCGGCTATTGGTGCCTCAATGAGGGTACTAAAACTACAACCACAGTAATACGTTCATTTAAGTTTTGGCTGTGCAGCGTGCTCGTTGAAAGCAATTAAAAAATATTTTTAATTTTAATTTTTCGGACTGATTACAAGTGGAACTGGTTTTAAAACGCAGTAAGTGCAAACACAATATTATAAACTATTAGAAAGGAAGTTGTGAATGTAAATTTTTGAGTAAATTTATCGTCGTTTTATAAGTAACTTTGGGGATTTTTTTATTTCTTACATGCGACGGAGGGAAATGAAAGAACTGCGTTAATATTGAAATAAAAATTTAAAAGTAAACTTTCACAATTCCGTGATAGAAAATGAGGAGCTCATATCCATAACGTGCTAGTGTAAGATAGTTTTTTGTAAAACTTGCAGTACTATTAAACTATTAAAGGGCCATTTAAGCCATTGAAAGGACTTTGACCGAGCTTCTTATGATCAATTGTGCTGTGTGTGCTATTAATGTTTGCACACAAGTAATCGAGAACTAGACCTATGTGTTATAAACCCGATCCGTACGGCTCATGTTCTCAAGAAGCTTTGCATGGCAATGATTGAGGTTTGCAATTGTCTGCAGAGGTGGTGGCCGAACAGAACAATTAATTTCTATTGGAAAAAAACATTCTGTCTGAGCTGGGCCCCTAATCCGTATTACGAAAATGAAACGCTATGCGCATTCAAATAGCAAGTCGCACGTGGTTATCGCATTACGAAGTACCGATTGCGGTATTTTACGATTTTTTTTTTCGCATCGCAATACAGAGTAGGGCCCCTGGAATCCAAACCAGGTTCATGAGATTCGTTGGAGCGCATATAACACACATATTAGCAATTCTTTCTTTACTAGCAATATTTCATTTATTTAATTAAGTTTGCCGATAGAAATGGTCAAATTGCCCGTTGAATCTTCTTTGCCGCTAAATATGTTGACATATAAATACCCTTGATATTTTCATTGATGTTAGGGTTGCTTTCTGAAAGTCTTTTAAGTACGCATAGTAACGCGATTTCGTTTATTTGATCAGAGCAGAGCAAACCTGTCAAGCAATCTGCTCGTGATGTTTATTTCATTCACTGCGTAAAAAGCAGATTGATTGAGTTTTGGTTTTCACTCATTTTGCACGAAAGTACTCTCAAAACAAGACTCTTTGTGAACTGTAGCAAATTATTGTCGGTTAAGTTAAGTTAAGTTTGCGAATTTTTTTTATTATGAACAGCAAAAAACTGCATATCAGCTATTTAAGGTTGTTTTCATTTTAATTTCTGCAGTGAAATTTGTTATTTCCAACATGTATGAATTATTTAATAATTACCGTTTTCCCAATGTCCGGTTGAGCACTAATCGGAACTTTAACCAGCAGTTAACAAAAAAGCAGTTGAACAGACTGTTGCGTATTTTAATAACTCGGAACTGAATTATTATTTTTGAGTTCGCAAGTACTACAAGTTTAGTTGAACAGTTTTTGAATGTACTAAGCACCAATTCAAAGAAAAACATACTGATGCTTTAAATAAATGCATTAAGGAACTCGGTCGATATTCGAAGTTGTTTAGGTTTTATTATTTTGACAATCACTTTGTTTGCGGGATAGAGTTGTTTTCATCCAATTTTCCACAAATATCACACTCAGAGTACATTTTTATATAAGAAGTAATGTTTACAAAATCTTTATTTTGAATATAAAATGAATATTCAAATCATAGCCTTGTTTTATTTTTTTCATTTTATGTTGTTATTTTTAGGATTTTAATATAAAAACATGCCAACTTTTGTAACATGCCATTACAATGGCGAACAGAAAATTATTAAGATTTGCCATGATGGAGACTGCATAAGAATGGAAGATTTTCTCTCAGCTGGTACATTAAAATAGCTTGTTTTATGCAAAAAACAGAATTTTTAAGATTAATAAAAACATCTCCTTCTTCCGATTTCAGCTAAAATATCTTTCAAAACAGCAACCGACGATATTTATTTTTATAATTTTGGTTATCTCTCCGTCATTCGTCCTTACCAAATGAAAAATGAAATTACCGAATTGGACATTAGGAATTTTAGCCCAGGAGCAGAATTAAGCAACTCAAGGTTAATTAGTTTTTATAATAATAAAATAAGGAAAAACCTTACAATATCTATTTTTACATTTGTATCTTTAAACCCATAGAAAAGCTTATTTTACGAATTCTTGATACACCATTGACTTCATCAATATGCTTATTAATTTCCGATATTGTGAGTTTTAGAAGTTGCTGAAGAAATAACATTCTTGCCGTTCCAAAACACAGAAGAGTTCTTTACTGTCGAACAAGAAAATCTTTCCGAGGAAGAACTTCTTAAAGATACTCAAAGAGTATACAAGCAAATAACTTTCCAAAATTACTCTTCTGCTGAGGACGTGCATGACGTTGATAATCAAGTTTGCAGAAAGCATTAATAATATAGAGGATCTTGACTTCCAAATATTAAAAAATAATTACTTAAAAGCAAATATTTTGGAAAATTCAGAAAAGATCCTGCTCTCAAAAATTATAATAGAAAGTATTTTACAAAAGATTAAAAATATTGAGCAAGTAAAAAAAATTTCATCCATATAAATAGCCCAATACCAGTTATGAAAGTTATTTTTTTTTATTTTTTTTTTCAATCTTCAAGGATGTACAAACTTTTTTAAAAAATGTATGTTTATATCTAATAATATATTATTAACTTTAGAAAATTGCTTATTTTTTTCCTATCCAAAACTGCAAGCTTAATAGAGCAGATTTTTTGTTTCTGGCTGACACCATACGAAGACATTTCCCAACGTTTAATTTAAGTTAATTCATCATACTATACAGTTAACTGCAAAGCTCGAAAGCCAAGCGGGAAGCTTTACGATAGTTATTGCTTCTATAAAAAAAAACTTTCTGCTAGCGGTCTAATAACACGAAAAACTCATGCATCATTGTCTTCCATTAACATAGGCATAAATGTTCAAGGTTAAACTTGACCTCATTCATGTTAGTAATTCACATTCCAGATTTTGAGTTTTCCAGATGAAATAGAATTATGTGATTTTGCATACATACAATCTAACAATGAGCCTTGGCAAGTCATCAAAGTTGAATGGAGCAACAGCTTCAATGAGAGACGCAAGCTCTTAAAAAATAAAAAACTATCACACCATTGACTCATGAATAACTATACCATTGACTATCTCAATAAATTTCCAGTGTTTATAATGGAAACGACTCCAAACAAACAGAACTGGTGAGTGATTGTTAATGTCCAATAACAATTTCGTAATAGCACAACTTTGTTTTTAATTTAATTTACAATTAATATAAAGGTACAAAATCCTGATTTTCTGAACATTAATGAAAAGTGGGACTTTTACTATAAAAAGCTAGAAAAATTTGCAAGCATTTCAAAAGACCCGGTTGTTAAAGCTTTTAACAAATTATTAGCTTCATGTGATACTGGTACTAATTTTAAGATTAATTTTATGGTTGTTAAATTACAGGTGATAAATGTTTTCTTTTTTCAGAGAATTTTAAGAAGATTGTTGCCCTGCTTATATTACCGTATAAGTTCAATTCGTCAAGAACAACCAAAAGGACACACAACCAAAGCTGCTATCAAATTACAAAAATCGAAAGTCAAGAACATTTTGTTTCATATTTTAAAGTGAGTTCGTAATGATTGTTTTATGAGAATATTTCTAAGATTAACCCTTCGTTGCATGGGATTGCACATATGGGCTTGTCCAGAAAATGGTCAACCAGAGGAAAAAAATAAATTTACTTATATCTTAAAGTTTTGGTTGCAAAAAAAAAGCTTAATATCTCTTCAATCGAATACAAGAGCTTACTTTGGTTATATTCTCTTGAGTGTAGTAAAAATGCCAGATTTATTGTCAATTGAAGTAATTTTGTTTTTTTTTTTTTAATTTTTTTACTCATATTTGTGATGATAGGTTATTCTCTTTTATGCTCAAATAAGAAAACTCTGAGAGCAATGCATGAAAAAATTGAATTTTTAAATGTAGATATATTTCTTTACGTTATTAATAAATGTTTAAAAACATTGATGTGAATTTTCAATTAGAGGGAAAATGTGTAACGTCCGACACGTAACGTCCGAACAAATAAAATTGCTAACTGTAACTTAAAAACAAATATTTTTTTAAATGATATAGGATTTTCTTTAAAACTTATTTAATTTGCAGTTATTTGTTCTCTTAGACTTCTGAGGTGCGACCGACCATTTCGCAGAATTAATCTAAGCTTTAGTGTTAGTCTCACAAGAACTTCCTTTTTTTGTAACGTCCGAACGCACGACAAAAATAACAAATTTCGGGTAAAATGCGGTAAGATGCTTGATGTTATAATTATTATAAATTCTATTTATAGGGAGCTATTTAACCAAATTCATTTTAATTGGAAAACTGTTTATAAAATTGGCGAAATATATGAAAAAATGTAACCGAATGTAACGTCCGAACGCTCGGATTTACCCATATGCAATGTTGACTTCTAAGAGATATAGCATCCACACCCTGTAAATATATCTAACGGAATTTTATTTAAAAAGAAATTTAGACATTTTTTTATTAGTTGTTGTCTTCTTTTGTCAAATTGGTGATTTAATTTGTCCAAAATATTGATTCGAACAAGGTCTGTCTTACACGTAGAAAAAATAAGTGAATATTTTTAATAATTATACGAGAAATATCAAAAAAAACGTTCAAATGTAAGTAATGTTCCAGAATAAAAGTTAATTTTCTTTAAGCTTACTAATTGTTTTGTGCATTATAACTTTAATTTCATAAAATAAATGGCTAAATTGCAAATATGCAATATCATGCATTTGAGACATTTTGAAGTTACATTGCAGATATGAGCTTTGGAGACCGGAACGGAACTTTGGAGACCCAGGTTCGAATCCCAGCAGCGACAGAAAATTATAAAATAATTTTTCTGTACGTCCGCCACCTCTCTGCAGACAATGGCAAACCTCAGAGAGTAATCAAATGTCATGTAAAGCTTCTTGAGAATAAGAACATTACGTTCATCGCCGTTCGGAGTCGGCGTTAAACATGTAGGTCCCTTTCTCGGTCAATTGTGTACAAACTTAATAACACGCACGACACAATTGATCATAAGAAGCTAGGTCAAAGTCCTTTCAAGGGCTGAAATGGCCAGTTGTTTATTTATTTATTTATAATCCGGAACTGAATTCTGAATTCAAAACTACTGAGTGTTCCCATATTAATGAAAACATCTCGAGGAGAGTCTGTAGAATATGTAGCTTACCACGATGATGTCAGTTGACTTCGTCTATTAGTCGGTGTTGGAAGTATTTTGTGTGGTTTTAACGATTGCGTTTGTTTTTGTTTGTCAGTTGACTTCGTCTATTAGTCGGTGTTGGAAGTATTTTGTGTGGTTTTAACGATTGCGTTTGTTTTTGCTCACTGTTGAGTGTTATATTTAATTAAGTACAGTATCTCGTGAGTGTTTTTATAAAATACAATTTATAAACGTTGTGATTTTGGTAATATTAATTAAAATTTTAAGTTTCTTTTATATATTTAATAAATGTTATAATTTAATTTGGTTTGTGCTAATAACATTCTTGTTTTAGTGTTTCGTATGCATGCTTGCTTGCTTAGTGTGTTTTTGTTTTTGTTTTAATTTTATTCTTCTTTGTGCTTTTTTTTGCTATTATCAAGCGTAGTGAGTGTTGTATTTTTTTTTTAACTGTGCGCTCACTGCATATATAGCTACAGAATTTTAACCCTTTAGGCACGTTCTGCTTAATTTGTAACATGGATTATTTTTCTGTTGAAAATATTGCTGCTTGTTCCCTAAACGAGCTATGCAAAAGCCAGAATATTCTGAACCCAATGTTCAGTTTTTCTGGCCCATGTGAGCGAATGTTTCATTCGAGATGTGGGGGTATTTCCAAATCGTGCTTAGACGATTTAATGTCTGTCCGATCAGGTCTTCGCTGGTACTGTGCTTCGTGCAGGGCCCTTTCCCCAGATGAGCTTTATTCTAAAATAAAGCTATTTGGAGAAAGTCTTAACTCGTTAAATAACAGTTTTAGGGAAATTGTAACATTCTTTAGCGAAGTTAGTGCCGCACCCAGTATTAGCGTATATGATGAATGTTCTTTACAAGTCTTCTTTATTCTAAAATAAAGCTATTTGGAAAAAGTCTTAACTCGTTAAATAACAATTTTAGGGAAATTGTAACATTCTTTAGCGAATTTAGTGCCGCACCCAGTATTGGCGTATATGATGAATGTTCTTTACCGGAAAAAATTTCGCCTTCTTTGTCTCAGACAATCTCTTCCGGGACCCAAACAAACATTTAGTCTGAAAGAGACCAGAATATTTCTATAAAGAAGAGGAAGAATAAAAATAAAAATAATAAGCGTCGTATGACGTCTTCCAACCCTCCTCAGGCTAAGCAGCCCTCAGCTATGCCTTTAATAAACAATAATACACTTATTTCTTCACCTCCTTCTTATACTCTTCCATTGGCTAATAGTCCAAATGTGATTTCAACTGAGCCCAATAACCCAATAATTAATTTAATGGCAGTGTCGAGACGAAAATTATTATTTATTTCACGTCTTCAGCCCGACACAACAACTGAAAATGTATTGACGTTTGTCAAACGAAATATTTCATATAGTCAAAATGCATTCTGTTCATGCAAAAAAATTGGCAACAAGCCTTCCCACGCCTCCTTTATTCTAACGGTTGCAGCTGAAGAGTTTGCATCTGTTCTTAACTCTAAAATGTGGGCCGATAATATCCTCGTTTCTGAGTTTACGCCTAAAAATAAGTCTAGAAGGACGAATAAAATCGCCCATCAGACACAAAAAAACTACATAGATTATCCCTTTACTATCAAAATGTAAGGGGATTACGTTCTAAAACACGCGACATATTTTTGGCGTCTCAGAATTTCTCTGAGGATATTATCGCGTTAACAGAAACATGGCTGAACGGAAACATTACTGACTTGGAACTGTTTGACAATAGTTTTCAAGTTTTTAGAAGGGACAGGCACACTGACAATATTTCTGTTGTTGGTTCCTTAATTGATATTCCCTGCTCTTCAAATATCGAACTTTTATGCATTAAGGTGTTACATTGTAATTCCAATGTATATGTTATTAATGCATATGTAACCCCAAAGAGCAGTGCTGAAGTCTATGCAAGCCTTGCGGAATAGTCTTGAAAGATTTCTTGACCTGGTCTTAACTACAGATAGTAACAATGTAATTGTTAAGAGGGCCTTCCATGCTCTGACTATTGTAGATGAATACCATCCACCATCCACCAATCGGACACAGAGAGCATGGTAAATTCAAGTTCAATCGATAAGGTTTATGAGTTCAATTTTAAAAAAGCTGACTTTTTGAAGCTGAATTATTTACTTGATTGCATTATGAATTATATTTTAGAATACATTATTGGACATAACCTTGAGGAATCCATTAATTTTTTTTATTTGGAGCTCTTTGCTATGATTTCTCAGTCTGTGCCGTATAGCCTAAAATTTGCGAAAAACTCAGCATATCCTTGGTACACTAGGGAATTAAAAACGCTTCGCATCTATAGGAACAGAGCCTGGAAGAAATATGTCTGTAGCTTGGAGTCAAATGACCTGGAAACCTACAAACGTTTGTTTCTGGAATTTGAAAATCAGTCAGCAACATTATATCACGAGTATTTAGATAATATTAAGCTGCGAATGTTGTCTGATCTAAAGAGATTCTGGGGATTCATTAATACTAAGAAGAAATATGACGGGTTTCCTTCATCTTTTAAGACCTAAAATAGATTTACAGACGATCCTGTCATAATAAGTGGCCTATTTGCCAATCTTTTTAAAGAATCGTTTGAGTATTTTAAATATATGAATTCTTCACGCAGAGTACCTTTGGACTCTTTCTCCTTTACCTCAGAGGATATTTAAAAATATATTGGTTCGATCGATGAATATTTTTTCGCTGGACCTGATGGAATTCCTGCCGCAGTGTTAACTCAATGCGGTTCAATTTTGTGTCAACCACTCTCTTTGTTATGTAATAAATCTATAAACGAAAGTTATTTTCCACTGTTTTGGAAAAAATCATTTATTAGTCATATTTATAAAAAAGGTTGCAGGAATGCTGATATTAATTACAGGCCCATTGCTAAACTGTCATCGATTCCAAAACTTTTTGAGCGAATCGTGTATGATCGGGTAAAACATAACTGCCGTGAAGTCATAAGAACTCTTCAGCATGGTTTTGTTAATGGCAGATCTACGGTATCTAATCTACTCGATTTTACAACGTTTTGCTTAAACACCATTGAATCTGGTTGCCAGGTCGACTGCATCTACACTGTTTTTGATAAGTTACCACACAATTTAATTCTATTTAAACCTAAGTCCATTGGATTTCCATCAAGGTTGCCAGTTAAAATTCGGAAATATTCCCACGGAAATTACCTTTTTCCTATAGAAGCATAAATTACATACCACCAAAATTACCACGGCACAAGTAAACAAAAAAAAATTCCCACCATGATTAGAAAATACCACAAAAAATCCCACGATCATTAAAAATTACCATAAAAATACCACGCTTTTTAAAAATACCACCAAAAATCCCATAAGCATGTAAAAATACCGGAAAAAATCCCACACGCATTAAGAAATACCACAATAAATCTCATTAATGTATAAATAACAAAATGTTTATATACCACAAATTTTTGCATTAATGTATAATATACGTGTAGCAGGCCCGTAGGCAAGGGGGGGGTTTTTAGGGTTAAAACCCCCCCCTTATGGTCCAAAAAGTATAAAAAAATAAAATATCAGCATTAATATAACTTTGCCAATTTGCGAATACTTGCTGCACGTGCGTCTTTTTTCTCTTACAGTGCAAACTGCAAGTGTAAACAGCAACAGCGAAAACATCAACATGCTTAAGTATCGAAAAAAGTTCGAAACATTCAATTGAACTTTGTCTACCACCAGCAATTTAAGAATTTATTGCGTTAACAGGTGTTACGTGAAAGTGGTGAAATTTTGAATGAGTTTCGTTAGATAAGTTTAAGAGTTTCTATTGTTAATTTTACTGTGCCAAAACTACATAAATGATTCTACTTAATTGGCTGCAGAAACCAGAAGTAAAAAAGGCTAAAACGGTGAAAAGTAAGTGCTTGATTTAAATGATTTTTTTTTTCCTTTATCAATGCGTAAATGCGTTAAAAAGTTGCCGAATATTTCTGAATGTTTGAAAGCTGAGTTTTTTTTTTTTTGGTAGCGTGTTTGCATTGATTGAATATTAATGGATTAACTTTTTGCTTGATGCGGAACCGAAAAAATTCGAATAATATTATAAATCATCTGTATTGCAGAAAACGTTCAAGAAACTTTGGAATCTGAAAAGTCTTCAGAACTTCCTTTGTAACCTGCAGTTGAAGAAAGCTTTAATGTTGACAGCTATGTGGAAAGTGGTAGTACAAGTTGTGGTATTAATATTTTACTATTAATATTTTTACTCTAAGTTTGCGTGTATGATTGTAGAAATTGTTCCGGAAATATCATTCGATTCATCGGAACTGCCTTCGACTTCGAGAGTATATCAATGTCCAAATAACGATATTTCCATGTTGATGAGCAATATTTCCGATTCGAACCACCTTGAAAGTTTTCAAAGCATTTATGTGCCTCCGCAAATTTTAATTTTCCTGCCAGCGGTTCTCGCAAACTCCGATTCAAGCATTCTTGGTTGAACCGTTGGCATTGGGTTGGTTTACTCCAAATTGGAAAATGCAGCTTATTGCAAGTTTTGCGTATTTTTTAGCACTGGTTTTGGAGGTGCACGATCACAACCTCTTGGTAATTTTACCGAATGATAATAAAAACTTTGTAAAATTTTCTAACCTTTTCATTGTGGCCTTTACAAAAGTCAGGAAATATAAGAAAATATCGTAATTCTAATCGTGGTTATTTTTATATAGAATTTTAAACCGATATAAGTTTGCAAGTAAATTATTAAAATAATAATATAAGATGCTTAATTATCGTCATTTTAGAAGTTTGTCTTGAAAATTTTATTTTTTTAGCGTCTTTCTGTATTCCAAAATGACAGTGCAACGATAAGCAAGATATATAGCCGAAACACATTGAACTCAACAAACGACAGTTTTAAAATTATAGAACACACGTTTTTTATGTTAAATGGGTGTGCATCCTTAAGCATACATAGGGGTTGAATTAACAAAAAAAAAAAAAAAAAAAAATAAGAACACTTAATTCTATATATATAAAAATCAAATGCGTGTGCGTTAGTCTTGCTAAGGCTCAGAAACGGCTGGGTCGATTTTAATAATTCCTTTTTTGTATTGTTTGCCTTAATACAGATGTGGTTAAGAAAGAAAGAAAGAAAATTACAAAAACTTCAAGGAACAGCGGAAAAATCGAAAAAATCGAAATTGGTAATTTTGTATGGGAATTGCCACATCAGACTACTTTAAATAGCCAACTAAATAGTTAAATAGGATTTAACTCAAATTCGGCACACACATTACTTGAAACCTAGATTAGGTTATGGCATACTTGGTTTTGACCACGCCCCTTCTTCTGCCCCTTTACAAGAAACGTAAATTATCCTACAGGCGTACTTTTATTAGCGAAACTGTGCGTCTAAATAATTAAAAGAAAATTCTGTCAAAAAACATTCACATATCTTCAAAATTGCACAAAATTTTAGTACAGCGTCTTTTTCTAATAACTTCGTTTCCTTAGAATAACAAAAAACTATCAGAAATTCGTATTTCTTACTTTCGATGAAAATAACTCCGATTTTTTTTTTTTTAATATATTTCATCCAATTTCTTTTCGTTGATAAATTCAATTTAAGCACTTAATAAACCATATTTGAAGAAAGCTCCAACGTATTCATTTTTTACTCCAAAAATCACAAAAGCTATTACTTCAATAAATAAAAAAAAAGCTTTAAAAAAAATTATTTGTTTGCCCATTGTGAGGATCGATCCTTAGTCCACCTCATGGATTCAAAACTAATAGTTGAGCTGACTATTTTTATTCAAATTGAAATGCACTAAAAAACTTTCTAATAGAATTTGCAATAAAATGATATGACAGCACAATCTTTTGAATTCGAATAACAGAGTGTTTCATTCAATCAATAATTGACATTCGATTGGCACCATGTGTTATCGATCATGAATGTTCGATAAAAAATTAATTTCGGGTGGAATGGTGCACTCAAAATAATCCCTGCTTTATTTTACGAAAAAAAATTTCGTAAAAACTAATTTCGTAATATACAAGAAACTTTCACTTATATTACGAAACTTTCGTTATTATATTTTTTAACTCAATTTTTTTTTTAACGAAACTTTCGTATATTAACCGAAATATTTTCGTAATAAAAAACAAAATTCTAAGTGAAATGTAACGTAGGTCAAAAATCACATATTTGCAGCGTTACATTGAACAAGTACGTTTTTTACAGTAAGTACAAGGCTTTTTGCTAGCAAGTACTCGCGATTGCTCCGAGCTACCTTTGTTCAGCAGTAAGAAATTGTCTTGCGCATCCAGTCGTAGAGTAAGCATATAGTGCGGATGCACTCATATTCCTCAGTCACTAGAGGATGCGCAGCCATCACCCCCATGATATCTAGTCGCCACGCGGTGAGAACAGCAACTTGGGTCCAAATATTACGAATTTTCTGTAAAATTTCAAGAGAAAATTCGTAAATTTTAACAAAAATTTTACAAAAATTTACGACATTTTCATATAATTTCATGAAAAAATTCGTACATTTTAACAAAATTTTTTAGTTTTATTTACAAAAGACTTTCGTAGACTAAAACCACGAAATATTTCGTTATATATACGCTACAATTCGTGTATTTTGGATTTTTTTGGGTGTGATTGCTCGAATTTAGGGTGGGACGAAGTTTGCCGAGTCCTCTAGTATGCATATATAAAATAAACAAAAATAAAGTAAATTAATTTTTGTTTTATGTATATGGTGTACAAAAAAGTTTTAAAGTGTTTTTTTTTTCAAGTTTGTCGCTTTATTGTGAAAAATTTGTTACAAATTCATTTTTCAAAGTATTGTTCATTTCTAGCCACTGTTTTTCCCATCATTCTGGTAATTATATAAAAAATACCTTTTCATTTATCGATATCAAAAACTATCGATATTTTTTTTTATCCAAACCCCCCCCCCCCTTAGGTAAATCCTGGCTACGGGCCTGACGTGTAGCAACCAAAAGCAGGAGCTGTTTTCAAAAAATTGTTTTAGATATAAGAAGTTATTATTTTTTTTGTTAATTAATACAGGTAAAATACTCTATAAAATATTTTTTTTTTAAAATACAGTTCTGGCTTTTATATAGAGGGCGATGAAAATGGCATTGAAAAAAAGACATCCAAAACGGTTCGATGGATATGGCCATTCCCATGTATCGGAAACAAAAAAATCAAATAACATTTTAAAGCATAGACCTTATAAAGGGTGTCCCAACAAGAACGCAATTTTAAAATTTTATATAAAACTATTGAATTGTTTCTCTGGCTGTATGACATGTGGCGCCGTCTTGTTGGAACCACATGCCCTCCACATTCATTTCTTCAATTCTAGGCAAGAAAAAACTGGCTATCATTTCACGATACCGAACACCATTGACTGTTTGCGCTTGACCTGCCTCATTTTCATAAAAAAAAGGTCCAATGATTCCTCCAGCCCAAAAACCACACCACACAGTGACACGTTGAGGATGCATTTGCTTCTCGTGAATTACTCGAGGATTTTCCTCACCCCAAATGAGACAATTCTGCCTATTGACGAAGCCATCAAGATGGAAATGGGCCTCATCACTGAAGATGATTTTAGCGGCAAAATCAGCATTTTCATGTTGTCTCTCCAATACCCAATTAACGAACTCCCTTCGCTTTCCATGGTCAGCTGGCTTCAGTTCCTGAGTCAATTGAACTTTGTATGCATGAAGATGCAAATCTTTCGTCAAAATTCGCTACATAGTGGATTTGGAGACACCAATTTGTTGAGCTCGGTGTCGAATTGAGGTGGATGGAGTTTGAGCGACATTATCACGTACAGCTGCGACATTTTCGGTCGATCGACCTGGTCGAAGGCGCGTTGTTGTCTTTACATCACTAACAGACCCAGTTTCGGCAAATTTATCCATTAATCTCTTTACAGTTGACTCTTTTGAAGCATTATTGTGACCCCAAATTGATCGCAATTTGCGAACTGTAGCCGCAAAACTTTCACCATTTTGGAAAAAAAATTTCACAATGAGAATGCGTTGTTCATTCGTGTAGCGCTTCATTTTTACTAACCTCGTACCTTCTACTAGCAAACAGTAACAATTGTTCAAATGTCAAACAATGACACTTCCAGTGTTGCCACATTTAAAAATTGCGTTCTTGTTGGGACACCCTTTATTAAGCATTCCCCCTACGCAAGACCCCCAGGGTTTTTTTCTTAATTATGGCGGAAGTTGAAGTAAAAAGCTCGAAAATGGATACATTTTCACGCGCTTTTTTGTTTGTATTAAAAACAAAAGACAATATATTCTTGAATTTAGGGGCGATGATTGAAGGACAAAATAACGAACAAAATGCAAAAAGAATCATTGAAATTGAACCAATAGATTTCGAGTTATCTATCGAACTGTTTTTAAAAAACTAGTTTCGAGGAAATCGCGTTTAAAGTTTTATATTTGTTGTATGGAGCTTAGACAAAAAAACCGTTATAACTTCTGTTTTTTCTTAAATATCGATTTAAATATCTTAAAAAGTATAAAGAACACATTAAACCAAATTTTTTCGAAAAATTTACACGTATATTATACCTTAAAATATGTACAAATAAATGGAACACGGCTATAATTCAAAATTTTGCATTTACTGTCTTTTTTCAAAAATAAAACAGAAAATAAAAAATAAATTCTTGCACAGACCTTTTACATTATGTTCATTGTAATACATATCACTTTTTTAGTCTTATTTATATGAGATCGTGAATGTCATTTGCTTGCTACCACAAAATAATTTCTTAAGCGAAATAGGTATACACAAAAAGTTAAAATAATAAAAAAATAACAAAATAAGAGAACTATGTACGTATATATTAACATATTTCTTAGAATGGTAAAAAGTGGAAAAGATGTGCATATTTTCAGGGAAAACATATCGCACACCGTCTTCAAACGTGACAACTCAAAATTTTGAAATTTTCAGGAGAGTAAAAAACCATTTCGTTTTGAAGCAACTTCATACTTTGTATGAAGAAGGATACAAAATTATTTTTTAAAAATTAATGAGCAGTCATATTAAATCAAAATTTTGACAGTCGATGGAGATGTGCATTACAAATCTATATATGTGACCCGGTCTACGAAAAGGGACCTTCGGTGTAAAAACAAGTTTTCGAGAAAACAGCTGTTTGTAAACGTTTAATTGTCGCACACTGAATGGCGACTGAATTTTTTGGAAAATTCCTGACAAACTTCTTTACGAGTTGGAAACTTCTGCTTTGCGCCATTAGAAAGAGCACACATTAGTCTATCCGAATCGCCAAAAAAGTGAAAAATGATATTTTCACACCGAAGGTCCCTTTTCGTAGACCGGGTCACATATGATGAATTTCATGTAAAAATCGAGATGCATTGAACCCGACCACCTCAGATATCGATGAAATTTTGTTCATAGCTAAATTTGATTAATACAAACAAACCCTCATTTTTAGAAATGACTGTTTTGCGATTTTTTGGGCGTGGCACAGTGGGAAAGTTTTCGAAAAAACGCGAAAATGGTCGAAAAGAGCTCCATTTAAACTGCAATAACTCAGAATCGGCTGAACCGATTTCCATGATCTTGGTATCATTAAAAAGATATTTTAACAGGCTTTACGACACGTATCAATTCTTTAATTAGGGGTACCTGCAGGTGTTTATTTTGCTAATCCTAGAAACACAGTTACAGTAAGCATTTTATGCGCTTACCTGTATACTTATTGGTTTGGGCTGGTACGGCCGCAAGAAATTTTTGGGGTTAAAAAATATTCATAATTTTTCTGGGACAATGTTTATTTTTTTTACCTGTATACATACATAATTTTCTTTTATGCATATTATATAAATAATCTTTGCACATTATAAGTATATTTTGAATATAACTGAAATTTGAACACTTCTCAGTAATATAACAAATGTTTTGGCTATTTTTCGTGGCTTCAATATAAAAATTATATATTGAATTTAATTGTATATTAATGCATACAATAAACATTATAAGTATATTTTGAATATAACTGAAATTTGAACACTTCTCAGTAATATAACAGATGTTTGGTTATTTTTCGTGGCTTCAATATAAAAATATATGTGCAATTACTAGAAGTGCCACTACTTAAAAAATTATATAAAAAAAACTAAAAAATAACCCATTTTTATTTTTTGATATGTTATAGGTGAAGGATAAACCTTTCTAAAAAAGTAATACACTGTAAAAAAACCCTAGATCTTTTTGGTTTTTTCGTTAGGTAAAATTTTCTTTTTGTTGTAAAATTTTTTACAGTGTAATTTTTTTTATTTTTTAAACGTAAAGCCTGTTAAAATATCTTTTTAATGATACCAAGATCATGGAAATCGGTTCAGCCGATTCTGAGTTATTGCAGTTTAAATGGAGCTCTTTTCGACCATTTTCGCGTTTTTTCGAAAACTTTCCCACTGTGCCACGCCCAAAAAATCGCAAAACAGTCATTTCTAAAAATGAGGGTTTTTTTGTATTGATCAAATGAACAAAATTTCATCGATATCTGAGGTGGTCGGGTTCAAAATTTCAGTTTTATCTAGATTTTTAAACGAAATTCATCATATATAAAAATCAAATGCGTGTGCGTTAGTCTTGCTAAGGCTCAGAAACGGCTGGTCCGATTTTAATAATTCCTTTTTTGTATTGTTTGCCTTAATACAGATGTGGTTTCTAAAGAAAGAAAATGACAAAAATTTCAAGGAACAGCGGAAAAATCGAAATTGGTTATTTTGTATGGGAATTGCCACATCAGACAACTTTACATAGCCAACAAATCTTAACGGCTGGACGGATTTAACTCAAATTCGGCACACCTATCACTTGAATCCTAGATTAGGTTATGGCATACTTGGTTTTTACCACGCCTCTTCTTCTGCCCCTTTACAAGAAACGTAAATTATCCTACTAGCGTAATAACCTGAGAGGTGCAAATGATATCCTTGCTTCTGGCCGCTCTCTCAAAAAGCATGATTACGACTACTGTATTGAAAAAAACAACAAGTTATTCGTTGCTCGCTGGCAGGACAACTCAGAAGTCACCGTCCTTTGTTGTAGCTGCTCCAGAAGTTTCTACAAATCGTTATTCGAAAGATAAAAAAAAATGGTAAGTTTAGATTGAGTTTTTTAAGACTCGAGGTTCACACGATGTTGTTTTTTAGATTTCAGTTCAACAGCCGCAGATTATAAATGAGTACAACAAACATATGGGTGGTGTAGATCTTCACGATAATGCTGTATCTAATTACCGTATTGCGATTCGTGGGAAGAAGTGGTGGTGGCCCTTATGGACGAATGCAGTCAACAGTACATCTGTAAACGCTTGGAAAATCCATTGTCTAATTGCTAAAGCCGAAGGAACTCGACCACTATCGCAAATACAATTCAAAGCTGAAATAGCTTCAAGTCTACTTCTGTTTCAAGAAAACGACGATCAAAAACAGCAATCAGAGGATTCACGATTGCAAGAAATGGAAAATCCACGGAATCTGGCACGTTTAGATGTCCGCGAGCACATTGTTTGGAAAACTAAATAAAAAAAAAATAAATAACTGGCCATTTCAGCCCTTGAAAGGACTTTGACCTAGCTTCTTATGATCAATTGTGTTGTGCGTGTTATTTAGTTTGTACACAATTGACCAAGAAATGGACCTACAGGCTTAACGCCGACTCCGAACGGCAATGAACGGAATATGTTCTTATTCTCAAGAAGCTTTAGATGGCGTGTTGATTACTCTCTGAGGTTTGCCATTGTCTGCAGAGAGGTGGCGGCCGTACAGAAAAATTATTTTAATTCAAATAATTTTCTGTCGCTGCTGGGGTTCGAACCTGGGTCTCCAAAGTTCGTTGACATAGCGGCCACGCACTTTAACCAACTACGCCACGGACGCCACATTGTGTGGAAAACTCCTGACAATAAACTCAAAAGGTGTGCTGAATACCATTCGCAAACGGTTTACCAATGCAAAAAATGCAACGTTACATTGCATCCGAAGTGCTTCGAAAAATACCACTCAACAACAAAAACTAATTCAAAGGTATATTTTAAGTTTTCATAATCAAAAATATGTTCCTATAATAATTTAAAAGAATAAACTGGAATTAAAAAGCAACTTGACTACATATTATTAAAAAAAGTGATTTGCATCTAATTAGCTAGCGTTGCGTTTTCGCAACAGGCCACTACAGCCAACATATGTATGTGAACAAATTTTTGTTTAGTTTTTATTCATCAGGAGGTTGCCAAGGTTCACCATACAAAAATTCAGAAAGATATCACATCGATTTCGGGTAGTGGTAGAAGATGGGTTAAAAAAATCTGAAAAACGTAAATGGTGAATGAAAAGAAACAGGTTTACTTATACTCACTTTTGTAGTACCTAATATTCCCGCCCAAATCAACATCGACTATGAAAAAATTAACACTCCTCCGCTTTGTTCATATCATGCAATATTGCAAAAGCGATAAATTATGTATAAACTGTAAAAACAAAGAGCACATAAATTCTAACCCGTCTGTCTGCATAAATTGCAAAGAGAACAACTCTTCCAGCTACGATCACTTCGTGTTCTCCAAAACATGCCAAACATAAAGAGCTGCAAGCTATTGTAACTTTACAAAAAGTTGACATGAGTGCCATTCAACCGGTTCAATATTCTCTGTTGTACTTTAGAATTACAATAACAACAACTCCATCAACAACGACAATATCAAAAACAACACCAACGAAGCAAGACAACGTGAAGCAGAACATGCTATAACTTTCAACAAATTTTCAAGATCTGAGTCTAACTCTTACTCCAACATTACTATTCTTTTTAACAACAATACAAATTCCCAATCTACAAGCCAATCATCCTCGACAAAAGTATCCAAAAATTAAACTTATTTTCCTCCCGAAGTTCCACCAACAATAACATATAGTGATATCGATCTACTTTCGGTTACGAATTTAACTGCATTCTCAGAGCTTACCAAAGATACAGTAAAAATGCGCATTCTTTTGCGGACACGTAGAACAAAAAAGGACATGTAGCTTCATCAAAAAAGATGCGCTACTTACTTTAAGAACAGAACATCATCATTAGTTTTTCAGCGCTATTTTTACCCGCTGGGATATAACACACCAACATATATAAAAAAATTACAGACTACCACATGCACACGACATAGAAATTCATGAACAAGTAAATAAGCTATTAGACAATGACATTATCGAACCATCAGTTAGCCCATATAATTCACCTTTACTTCTTATATCGAAGAAATGTAGTGACGACACTAAAAAATGGCGTTAAGATTTCGGAAAATTGAATAATAAGATAGGTAACCATAAATTTCCATTAACAAAAAAAAAAAAAAAAACGTTTTAGACAAACTAGGTAGAGCAAAATACTTTTTTATACTCGACACAAGCTCTTCCTATTGGAATGGATGAGTGGTGGTCAAAGTTCCGTGTATTATTTTCGCTTAATTAAAGCGTTTTTGGAGAACTTGAGCTTCTTCGCAGCACTGCCTTGGTGAAAAAAATTCCACATCAATATTTTTTGTGTTTTTTGTAACACACTTTTTATTAGCTTTTCGGAGATCTGATAAGACGCACAAAACAACGATCTCAACTTTAAATGGCAAATCTAATTTTCACTTTCAAAAAACTATCTTTGATGTTGGTTTTTTTTGTTTACATGTTTTTTTGAGTGAAGTTCAGTTTGTTGACTTGAGTTTGGGGGATACGAAAAAATACAAGTTTATTGTGGAAAAACTCTGTTCACTCCATTACAACAAATCCGATATTTTTGTAATTCACCGAATCATTGAGAGTTGCAGCTGCACCAAAACAATACGGTGCGTACTTTGTGACCGCGCACAATTCATGCCATGCTGCAAGTTTTAACGTAGAGTACGTTATACGGGGGTGTTAATCTGGAGCACAAAATTTTGAGAAAATGTTTGTCACTTTCATTATAAGTTTTTAATACTTTATGCATGCATTGAAGAAAATTCAAGTATGGTCGTAACATATTTAATATGTCTTCTTTTGATTTGTATTTAAATAATCATATTGCTACATATAATTTTTTTGATTCTCTAAGTAAATCAAAATTTAACTCCTTCAAATTTTGTATTAATTTTCATATGCTTTGTATTTTATGTATTATAACACCATGTGTAAGAGCAGTACGATTATCTGTGTGTTCATCACAGAACCAGTGTGAGAAAGAGAAGAAGTATAATGACCAAGTAGCGAACGATGTGTACATACACAACATTGATAAGCGAAGCAGAGAAACAAAATTGTGCTTACCCAGTTGGCCACGTCTTTAAGACATCCTCAATGTCTTACAGCCTTATTCATAAACACATTTTAGAGGCAGCGTAACTTTAAACGGGCTTTAAACAAGAAAACGTTATTCATAAACATTTTTCGTAGTTGTTTAAGAGCTGCGTAACTTAAACGCCGAAAGTGGTGTTTAAAGGTAACGTAAAGACAACCATGATTTTTGTTTGTCTTTTCTTTTAATATCAAAGACATGCTCCATATGCGCCCTTTGCAGCATTTTTTTATGCGGCGGCCATTGTAAATCCATAGGAATTCTTAATTTTTATAGAGATTTTCTATAGTTCAGACACAAACCTTACAATCATAAGCAGAAAATGAAAAAATGTTTATGAATAACAATGTTAGCAAGGTTGCATAGAAGCTGCGTAAAGCCTTAAACAGTGCGTAACTAAACAAGCGTTTAAAGGTTGTTTAAGGAAATCTATTGAATAAGGCTATTAATGACTAACGTATTCTACGTCTGACCTATGCGCCCGTGTTATCTAACACAGGCTTGATCTTTTTTTGTTGGTAGTTTTGCGTAGGGTTCGTCACCATCTTTGTAGTGGGCGCTATTGGCATGCGAGTTGTTGCTTTTATGTGTTTTTTTATGTAAATGTTAATAATTTGTTTTTTTATGTTAAAAATTTTTTATTCTATCATACTCAAGGATTTGCTGTGGCCATACAGTCTGTGGCAAACACTTGCTACAAGCTACGTGCTTATAATTAAAAAAATATCAAAATTATTTTAAATCAGAAAAATAATAAAATAAAAATTCAATTCGAAATTTGTATCAATGGAAAAATGTGTCTTTTATTAAAACATTAATTTTTCCAGCATCGATACAATTTGGAAACCCCGACACAGTTAATGCGCTGCGATATTAAATTCGTTTTTTTTTAATTTTAGTTAATCGCGATTTGTTTTAATTAATCATGCCCAAGACAATTGACTCTTCGACAAACGCTCCGATTGCATCTGTTATTACCCTCCCCTCGGTCAGTTCCACTCCAACTAAAATGTGACTGTGAATTCCGAGATTCTGGAGAGAGAATCCAGCCTTATGGTTTGCTCAGGTTGAAGCTCAGTTCGTGCTTCATCGAATAAACAATGAACAGCTTAAATTCTGCATCGTCATCGCTGAAATAGAGCCAAAAGTCTTGTCGCTGGTTAACGACATTGAACTTAATACATCAACTAATAGTTATGCTATAATAAAGGATCGATTCATCGAAATTTTTCGATTTCCGAGGAGAATAGAATCAAGAAACTTCTCAGCAATCTTGATATTGGAGACAAGAAACCAAGCACGCTTCTTGGAGAAATACGTATGCTCACAAAAGGTGGCGTTACTGAGGATTTTTTGCGAACTAAGTGGATGCAGCTCCTTCCAACCCAAACCCATGCAATTTTGTCGACCTCTACTGAGACACTGGACAATATCTCCAAGATGGTAGATAAAATCGGTAGTTCAGTAGTTACAAGAGCAGAGCTTCCGTAGCTCATCAAGAAAAAGTCAAAAAGGCGAAAGTGTATGTGCTGAACACACAAATAAGACTGGTTTTTGCTACTTTCATCGACGTTTTGGACCAAAATGTTCGCAACTATCGTCCACCGTGTTCTTTTGTAATAAACGCACAGCAGGGAAACTTCCGATTGGGTTACTACAGGCGTCAAGTGACCGGACTCAAACAACAAATCGCCTATTCATATAGGCGCAGATATCTCCGTCTTACCTATTCACCATCAAAACCGAAATGTCAGTCAGAAACGTACAAACTTTTTGCTGCAAATGGTATACCAATCAACACGTATGGCGATTCTCTAATATGTCCAACACTTGGACTTCGACGCACATTCGGTTGGAAATTTATAATTTTGGAAGGATTTTGGACTACTTATAGATCTGAAGAAAGGCAACTTATTGACAGTGAAACAGGTTTCGATCAATAGGACGCCTAGGATCGATATTGTGCTACATCGCGTTAAAAACATTGGTCAGCAGTACGCCTTACCATGATTTACTCTCTAATTTCCCGGATATCACAAATCCTTTGTCTACTCAAAATAAAACAAAGCACGGTGTAGAGCACGTAATCGAAACAAACTGTGCACCAGTCGGTGCAAGACCACGACGCCTTCCTCCTGACAAACTGGACAGAGCTAAACGCGAGTTCCAGTTTATGGTCGATCAAGGACTTTGTCGCCCATCTAAAGGTAACTGGTCCAGCCCACTCCATATGGCCCCAAAGAAAAACGGTCAGTGGCGACCGGAGACTATCGTCGTTTGAATTCGCAAACAATTCCCGATCGATACCCCATTGACTACAACCACATGCTTGAAGGCCGCAACTTCAAGCATCGTTTGCTTTTAAGCAACATTCAGAGAAAGCCACGCCACTTCAAGTCCGTTAGTTGGACTACCTGACACAGTTCACAACTGATATTCGCCATATCAGCGGTCAGGAGAACATAGTTGCCGATACGTTGTCAAGGATTTCAGTAACAATTCCCTCCGTTATCTACTATGACGACCTTGCAAAAGCTCAGGAAAAGGATGCAGAATCCTGACTCAAAATAATTGTACTGTGATACTCCAAAGAACAAATGAAACCGTTCTTACCAGCAAGTTTTCGAAAAGTTGTTTTCGACACTTTACACAACATGTCTCATGGAGGTGTCAACGCAACGACTAAAAGCATTCAAAAGCGTTTTGTCTGGCCCAAAATGAGGAAAGACGTCAAGACATGGACTCTGCAGTGCATCCAATGTCAGCGAGCGAAATAGGTTAGTACCCACAAACAGAAGAAGGCTTCAGTCACATCAACATCGATCTTGTTGGACCACTGCCATCATCTAACGGTTACACGTACAGAGGCGCAACCAGGAATTTGTTTTGGGGGGTTTTATAAATATATGTATATAAAAGAAAATGTACGTAACTTTAGCGGCTATGGTGTAATGAGTCCAAATATTGCACTCAAAACGTTAATTCTATCACAATGGCAGCAAACATTTTTTTTTATGCCCCCTTATATAGGTAAAAAATTTTAAAAAACCGACCGATATTGTAACCTTGAAAATCGATTTTTTTTTTCAAATGCCCGCCATTATGTTTTTTTTTCGGAGGAAACAAATTATCCCAGTTCAGGCGATAACCAAGGGTTATTTGATTTTTTTTTTTAATTTTTCCTCAGATATTCCAGACTGGTGATATCCTGCACACCGTCATATTTTTAGCATTTTTTTAAAAAAAATAAAATAAAGTCAAAAACTGCTTCAAAAATTTTGTTGTATTCTTTAAATGTTAATTAATATCTGTGCAAAATTTGAAAACGATATCTTTTTTCCTTCTATAAAAAAAAATTCCCGAAAAATTTTTTTTTTTTAAATTTGTAACCTATATGCCCCCATAATGAGAAAATTTTTATAAATCGTTATTTTTTATAATATAACAAATTTTATTTATTGCAGTTGCAAGGATAATAAGCAAATTATATATATATTTGGAAATATATCCTTATTGCACTGTTGTATGGCTTGAAAAACTTTGTTTTTACCATCATAATATTTTTTATTACTTATTTTATACCAAACATTCAGCTCATTTTTTAGGTCATCAAAATCTCCTTCCAAATCATCTTTATTGAAATGTTCTTAATAAAATAAAACGCGCTACTCAGGGAAGCATCCAACCTCGAATGGTTTTCTTTTATTCATTTTAAATCATGCTTAGCCTAAGTTACTTAACTATTGCATCATACGATAATACATACAGTTACAAGAAGAACAAATATAAATACATAAATCGTGAACCTTATGTAATGTGTACATTAGTAAAGTGAGCAGATATAACTGCGCTTAGAATTTATACTTCACAATTCAACTTTCAAAATCATTAATAAAAATACATTACAATACCTCCCTTTTTAAGATTGAAGTTATATATAAAAAAAAATAAAATACTAAATATATGAAATATAATAAAATAAGGAAAAAAAATTAAATTCAGTTTTTAAATTCATTGAATAATTTTTTAATGATCTATGTTGTATTTCACAACAGGTTTCCTTTGCCTATGAGGACGTCTCGGAACGGATTGAACAGTTTCAGATTTTTCACTAGGTTCGCTAAAGTAACGTCCTTCTTCATTTTCGCCTGAATCAGTATTATAACAATCGCTTCGTTGAGAAGCGCAACTTAACGAATTATCACTACTGGCATGCCCAGCTTGTGCTGTGTCGTTACAATCAGTAAGGGTTTCACCATCATAAGAGTTAAAGGTGTTGTCAACAGTGTCTGAATAAATTTCTCTTTTGATACAAATGTCTTTTTCATCTACTGATTCAGGAGTTAGCTTTCTGAGTTGATCTAAATGTCTCTTGATTGGTCTGCCGGTAGCCAGTTCACGCATATAGTTCCTCGGTTCTAACACTTTGACAATTTTTCCTCAGACCCACTTTGGCTTGTTAACCACTGAGTAATCTCTAATCCAGACCGGTTCCCCCTCCGCAAAAACTATGTTCCTCGTCCCCTTAAATAACTTTTGTTGTTTTTCGCTGACTTCCTTTGCTCTTTCCGGATAACTTTTCGGCCTCAAGCAACTGAGACGATTCCGAAGATATCTTCCTAACATAAGCTTTGAGGGAGACTCATCTGTCGAGCAGTGCTTCACGGCACGATAATCGAACAAAAATCTCGACAGCATACAATCAAGCGATATATTTGAGTCATTGGCTCTAGCTTTTGTTATAACATTTCTTAGCGAATTCTTTAGAGTACGAACAAAATTCTCCGCAGCACCGTTCGTCACTGGGTGACCAGGTGCGGAGAGTTTGTGAGTTACATGATTATTTTTTAAAAAGTTTTTGAATTCATAGCTGGTGAATTGAGTGCCATTGTCACTAACTAACACATTTGGCAATATCTAGCAAAAGTTTCGCGAAGGCGAGCGATTGTAAATTGTGTAGTCATAGTTTTATTTACACATACTTCTGGCCACTTTGAATACGCATCTATCACGATTAAGAAATTAAATCCCTCAACTGGACCACAAAAATCAATGTGCACCCTCTCCCAAACATTTTTAGGCACAGGCCACATAATTAATTGCGATTTAGGAAGCTGTGCTTTAAAAATATTGCAATGTTGGCAACTTTTGACGATGCGTTCTATATCACCATCTAAATCTGGCCACCAAACATAAGATCTTGCGAAGGATTTAGTCTTAACAATTCCCATATGAGTCGAATGAAGTTAATCCAAAATCTTTTTTTGAAGTTTCCTCGGAATAACCACCCTGTAACCCCACATTACGATGCCGTCTTCGACGTGGAGCTCATAAAATCTTGACCGATACGCTGCCAGACTCTCTTCGAGCATAATACCCGTAACAATCGCTTTTATTACTTTCGATAATTCTGTATCGCATGCAGTCTCTTCTTTTATTGTTTTAAAGTCTATATCAATGTTTTCATTGTCGGAAACAAAATTCAAGAAAGTTTTAGCATCACTCTCTTCACAAGGCGTGCCTTCATTCATGAGAATTGGAAGACGGGACAGAGTGTCTGCTGAATTGTTTTCACTTTTAACATACTCAATTTTATAATTGAAACCAGATAAAAATACAGCACATCTTTGAATGCGACTTGCTGCCATTTTTGGAATCCCCTTATTTTCGCCCAACAAGGACAACAAAGGCTTGTGGTCTGTGCGTAATGTAAACATATTGCCTTTTAAATATTGATAAAATTTATTGCATGCAAAAACAATTGCAAGAGCCTCTTTCTGAATGACACCATAATTTTGCTCATCTTTATAGAGAACGCGAGATGCAAACATTACAGGTCGTTCTTCATTATTTTCAAAACGGTGGGAAAGAATAGCTCCGATGCCTTTTTGAGAAGCATCACAAGTCAAAACAATTGGAAGGCTTGGATTAAAATGTGATAATGTTACTTCTTCAACAATCTTGTTTTTGAGTAAATTAAATGATATTTCGCACTTTTCGCCCCATTTAAATTCATTATCAGCTTTTAATAATTCGTAAAAGGGTGACATTATTTCCGTATAATTATGAATAAATTTGCTATAGTAGTTTACTAAGCCAATAAATGATCGAACTTCTGAATATCTTTAGGCCTTGGTAACTTCAAAATAGCTTCAATACGTTCTGTGGTTTTTGCTAGCCCATTTTTACTGATTTTAAATACTAAGTATGACACTTCTTTCATTAAGAAATCGCATTTAGATCTTTCCAGCTTTAACCCAGATTGTTTAATCCTCCTAAAAACTTCACGCAAATTTTTCATGTGTTCGTTATTATCTTTTCCTGTTATTAAAATATCATCTAAAAAGTTTATTACGTTTGGAATACCTTGTTAAAGTTTTTCAATTTCTCTTTGAAATATACTTAATGCTGGCTTTACGCCAAAAGGCATGCGATTCATCTTAAAAACGCCTTTGTGGGTACTCCATGCGCACAACAATCTTAATCTAGCTTGGTAAACAGTTTCCCATTTTCTAAATTTGAAAATAATTGCTCTATCCGCGGTAAGGGGTATTTAACCTCACATAAATACTTATTTAGAGTAACCTTACAATCTGCGCAAATGAGAATACACCCATTCGATTTTAAAACTGATACTAAAGGTGTACCCCATTCAGTAGCCTTCACCTGCGTTATAACACCCATTTTCTCCAATTTCGTCAACTCTGCCTCCACCGCAGTCTTTCACCGCGAGGTTATTTCCGCCGTACCCACACAATTCAGTTTCACACTTTTCCAACCTTATATCAGAAAAATTTTTTTTAAAAACTTCGAATGGAAAGACCGAAACTGCTGCGCCCGAATCCAATTCAAAACACAAGCGAATATTATTAACTTTTGAACTTACTGTATATGGATAAAAATCATACTTAGGTTCAATACTATATAAGTTAATTACATCTAAATTAGAAGAGTCATCAGCTACTGTTGTACATAAAATTTTACCTGCATCCCGATTACCACTCGGGACTCGGCACACTGTGGCTAAATGGCCTTTTTTCCACAATTATTGCATGTATACGTTCTAAATTTGCATGCTTTGAAGTCGTGGTTTTGCTTGCCGCGATGATAACATCTATCTGCCGACTTCCAGAAACCTGTTTTGTTATTACTGCGCTGCTCAGCATACTTCCTTTGATGATTGGGTTGGATTGCATAAACTTCTTTCTCTGGCTTTTCGTAGCGCTGCGCAATTTGCAAAGCTTTTGAAAACTGTAAATCGGTTCTCTCTTCACACAGGCGGTAAAACACCTTTTCATCCATTGCAGTAACAAATTTGTCTATCAGCTTACTTCCCAGCATTGATCCAAAATCACAATTAGCCGCTAGCCTACGAATTTTTGCATGCCATTCAACAGCAGTCTCACCTTGTCCCTTTTGTGCTGCGTAAAAGGTGCGTCTTTCTTTGAACACTACCAAGGCGGGAGTGAAATGATCGGTTAAATGTTTCACTAGAACGGCAAATGATTCATCTTTTGGAAGCTTAGGTTGGCGAAGCAATCTATATGTTGTAGGTCCAATAAATTTAATAAGCAACGATTTCTTTTGGACCTCGGATGTTACATTGCTTGCGATGAAAAGCTGCTCCATGCGATCTATGTAGGTATGCCTTTGCTCCACATTTGGTTCAAACGATTCCATATTCATTGCAGCTACCTGCGCGAACTGTTTCGAAGTTTGCAAAATCAATTTGTTTTTATCGTCAGACGCACCGTCTGTTGATATTATACTTTTATTTGTTTTTAATTATAACAAAACTTGCACGTTTAATATTCGCTTCACGCGTTTTTAATTATTTTATTCACCTCGTCACCAATGAAATGTTCTTAATAAAATAAAACGCGCTACTCAGAGAAGCATCCAAACTCGAATGGTTTTCTTTTATTCATTTTAAATCATGCTTAGCCTAAGTTACTTAACTATTGCATCATACGATAATACAGTAACAAGAAGAGCAAATATAAATACATAAATCATAAACCTTATGTAATGTGTACATTAGTAAAGTGAGCAGATATAATTATCGCTTAGAATTTATACTTCACAATTCAACTTTCAAAATCATTAATAAAAATACATTACATTTATAAAATGCGATTAGTTTTTCAAAAGCACCTAAAGCTTCAACATTAAGCGATTTTTTTGCATCAGGAAAATGTGATTGAAATCCAATTAGAATGTCTCTATGTTTTAAAAATCTGTCACTCGGGCTTGTGATAAATGTATCCAAGAAAGGTATGTAAGTCGATATGCGATAATACGATTCAACACATTGTGCGTCAGGGTGGAAAGATGCAACTTTTGGTCTCGTCAAAATGAAGCCATTGGTTTCTGCTTATTTTTCAGCATTTCTGTTCAATTTTTTAATTCTATTTCAGCATTATCTCTTACATTTTTTACTTCTTGCAAACTGATATTGGCTAAATCGACTGCTTGCGTCAAATCAATGTTTCGAGTTTGAAGAACTTTGCATAAAATATATGAATAACCAAATACTTGGTTAATACACTGCAAAGATATAAGAAAGTCTGTCTTTTGTAATGCACAATTCAGTAAATTGGCTCTCCTGGATGTATTTGTATCTTCCCAACAGGAAATTGTGCCTAATGCTAATATTATGGCATTGAAAAAATTCACAAAACCGTAACCGAGTTGTGTCTCTCAATCCATCTAGTAGGACAAATTTTCTTCAGTTTTTGATGACTACAAATATTTAACTCTTTGAGGCACTGTTTTAAAACCACTTGCAAAACCATGTGCAAAAATTGAAAGGTCTTGTACTTCTTCATTGAAATTCATCATCGTAATACAAATCGGTAAATCAGTGCAATAGATATAGCAAAATTATCAGAAAAAGAACAGATTTTCATGTTTTTGCCTATAGCTCAAAAACTCGATCTGATGGAGAAAAATGGAGTCTATATCTGAAATCAGGAAACCCAATTTGTCTATAATCAGCTGAAAAATCTCCGGCACCAAAATGTCTGTCGCAAAGTGTTATGCTTCAACCGCAATCGATTTGAAATTTAAATTTGGTTTTTTTCGCGCTTTTGATAAAAACATGTTATTACTTATCATGTTTTTCTTTTTGTGACAATAATTTGGGGGGTTTGAACCCCAAAGCCCCCCTTTGGTTGCGCTTATGTACACGTACATTCTTACTCCTTATTTATAGGAGACATACAAGCTGACTGTTGCAGATGCATTCTACCGTGGTTGGATATCTCGTTTCGGCATCCCTTCAAAAATTTCCACGGACCAAGGCCGTCAATTTGAATCGCTACTTTTTAAGAAGCTTACCAATCTACTTAAAGCTCAACGAGTTCGAACATCATCATACCACTCTTCCGCATACGGTATGATGGAGCAAAGGCACATATCTCTTATAACTGCTTTTATATGTCATAACTCGTTAAAATGGTGTGACATCCTTCCAACAGTCTTGCTTGGGTTAAGAGCAAGTTTTCGAGAAGATGTTGATGCAACGCCATTCGAATTTACATTTGAAACATCAATTAAGCTCCCTGGTGAGATGTTTGCGGAATCCACAAATTCCTCACCAACTGATGAATTCGTTGTTGCTCTCAAAACAAGGTTGAGTGCTCTAAAACCAGTAAAACCGTTGCATAAAACAAACAAAACTGTGTTAGTTTCAAAACGACTAGAAGACCGTGGATGCAGTCTTCTTTTTCTACGTCGAGACTCTTTCAAAAAACAACTTCAACGAAAGATCAAATAATCTGTTTCCCTTGGACATTTGTGGAACACAGACGGTTGTTTCCATTGATCGTCTCAAGCCTGCTTTTGTTTTTAATTTAGACATTTGCGAAGATCCCAAAATGTTAGCTAAAACTGTACTAGCAACGATTTTACCATCGAAGTTAGCAGTACATCCAAGCCGGATTCCAAGAACCCGAGTTCGGAGAGTTAAATTTCAATAGAGATCCTGTTTTCAACCGAATCTCTAGGGGGCGAGTATTATGGCAAACACTTGCTACAAGCTACTTGATTATAATTCAAAATAATATCAAAATTATTTTAAGGCAGGAAAATAATAAAATAAGAATTCAATTCAGAATTTGTATCCAAGGAAAAGCGTGTCTTTTATTAAAACATTTATTTTTCCAGCATCGATACAAGTCAATCGCGACGACTAGCTAGTATTAACAAATAGAATATGACATCACTCAACGGAAAAATATTTAATAATATTAGCGATTGATAATAGTAGCGAATAGACGAGTTTTCTTAGTGTCTGCAATTTAATGTATTTTCGTTGGAATTTTTAATTACAAATTACTAATTCAAATCGCCATCTGTGAAGTACTGGTACCTGCAATGACTTTCTTTAAATTGCCATGGATATTGTGCTGATTTACATATATAAAAATAAATAAAATTAAATATGTCAAATGTAATTAAAAACACTCGAAGTGCAGCCGCAACTCGTAAATTTTCAGCCGCACTGACTCCCATCGGTGCTTGCAGCTCAAGAATGTATAACTCATCAACTGCAACTACAGTGAGGCCTCGATTTTCCGTGATTCGATTAACCGGCAACATCAATCATCCGTGAAAGAAAAAGACAATTTTTTTTTGTTTGCTTCGATTTAAATTTTTTTTTTTGCATCGTTTAACCGTGATTACCTCTAGTATCCGGGATTATAAGCACAAAATCCAAGTTTACCGCATCCAAGAAAAGCTTGTAAACGAAAATATGAAATTGAAAAAGACGAGACAAGCAACATTGCATGATTTTTTTTAAAAAATTACTTAACAATAAATTCTTATGCTTGCTTTTTTCTGGCAAAATACTTTTTTTTTCTTATATTATTTAAACATGTACATTAAATGCTTGAATTTGTTACTGTAAAACTATGTAGAACAATATTCCTTTATTAATTAAAAAAAAATATATAAAAAAAACTACTAAAATTTGTTACTCAATTAACCGGGAAAATCGATTATCCAGAATGCTTCCGGTCCCGACCATTACGGATAATCGAGGCCTCACTGTACTTCTATTCTCACTGATGCAAGTTTTAATCTAAAATCCGAGCAGCATCCGAGAGAGCATAGTCGAGCAGCTTACTGAGGCAAAAACTGCGTCGGAGGGTAAAGTGATGAAGAGGATAGGTGAGGTCACAGCTGAATTAGCTAATATTAAGTCAACTATAAAGATTGTGATCGAAAGAGTTATGATGGTTGAGGCGACATGCACTGAGTTCCAAGTGTTTAAAGAGGACATCATAAATATTAAAAAGAAAATTGATGAACAGGCGAATAATGTAAGAGAAACCTGCCTCTCGTCAGCGATGGATGATGAATTGAGAACGCTCAAATCTAAAGTTGAAGCCTTCAAAAATGTTGCTGTTGCAAGTGATGTAATTATTAATGGAGTCCCCTGTACTGCAAATCAAAATCTTGGTAAGATATTTAATAAAATATGCTCCAAACTTCAGTGCAACAATGTCAGGCTGCTAAATATATTTCGATTAAGAGCCAAAAACAACACCAATATCGTCAAACTGAACTGACGATCTATTATCGTCAAACTTAATTCAGCGTATGAGCGAAATAATTTGTTTAAAGCTGTCTCTGCATTCCGCAAAACACACAAGAGAAAGCTGCAGCTTAGTGAAATCGGGTCTAGCGGAGGTGGGTCGCTTTATTTGCACAAAAGTCTGACCAAAACAAAACGCGATATCTTGCTGTATGCAAATCATTTAAAGCGAGAGTACCGTTTTTTTGCAGTGTTTTCTTAACGAGGAAATGTTTACGTTAAAATTACCCGTGATGGTGAGGCGAAACTAGTTCATATACTAGTATAAAGTTGATTGCGTCGCTGCAACATAATGCTGAGCTACAAGTATATTGCATTGTATAACTACCAAATATTTATAAACAAGTGTTATTATTATGTTAAACTGCTTATTTCTAAGCAAGCGTTTCTGCCTACTTCTACCTCTTATTTCATCTTTTGATCTCTTCTCATTCTTATGTTGTGTTATTATTTCTTATAACACACTCTCTTCTTGTGTGAATCTGTATCTTTATTTATTATGTATGCTTGAAAAAGATGAAATTCCAGTATATCTGTTGGACAAAATTATCGACCTTTCTGATGATGATGACGATGACCAAGATATTAGAGAAATCAGTGATTGTTGATCCACACCCGCCTGCTAAACGGCAACTGGCCAAATCATAAATTTGATTTATTTAATTATTTACTTAAAAATTTTCATAACTAACATTTCAAAATTATATTTTTTCCATATTTTTATAATTTATTTTTCAATGTTTCTTCAAAACCAACACTGAACAAAATTGGTACATAAAAAATGAGAAGTAAATTAATATTAAGCTGGAAAACGCAAGTTTTGTATTATGATTGTTTTCTTTTCAAATAAAATTTATTGAAGAAACTGAGAAGCATATTATAGATCAAACAGAAAGCAAAAAAGACTTAGTTTTGTGGAAAATATTATCAAAAAGCATGAAAAAAACCTTTTGCTTCATAAGCACCACAAAAATTTTCTAAATAAATTTTTTCAAAAATTTTAACTGTTGCACAGGTCTCTAGCAATAATTTGGCTATTACAGATTGAAAAAATATCAATTAGTCGACGAGTTATAGCAAAAAAACCACATAAACAATATGCTGAAAATCGGCATTTGACTGCAAAGTTCGAAGGTCGATTAAAAAAAAATTCGAACTAACATAAACAATAGAGTGTCCCTTATTTTGCGATTTTTGGAAATGTCAAGGGGCTGAAAGGTTTTTTTATGCGTTTTTATATTCTAAGAACGAAACTAAAAAAATTTTTTTTTTACGTCAACGTTTACCCGTAACAATCGGGCCCGAAAGTTTCGAAAAAATGCCCATATTAGTCCATATTTGCACAAATTAAAAAAAAATCTTTTCGTTGCTTTTTAAAAATGTTTTACATTTTTTGGAACACATACATAAGAAATATGATATCTACAAAGTTTTTTTATGGTGGGCGTGGTTACCGCCCCTGCTGCGTCGAAATTTCTCCCGCAGCCTTTTCCCACTTTTTCATGAAATTAGTGCAATTTAGGTATTAATATCAACAATAAATAAATACATTTTTATTATGCTAAAAGTATGATTACATTTCATTAAATTCACATTATGTACTTACAAAAATTAACAATAAATTAAAAAACTAATATTTTAACCTGCGGCGGGCGCGCAACAAGCTAATACCTACAAGCAGTCTTATTGCGGCTTTTCAACCGAAATCATAGTTTTTTTTTATAAATAAAAAATATCAAAAACCAAAAATGTATGCCCCTGGAGGGTTAAATTATAATAAGAAATACAAATTAATTATAAGCTTTTTTTAAGAGCATGTATTGTTTTTTTTTTTTTTTTTGACAGTTCGAGTATACTTTTCGAGTATTTTGGGCCACAATAAGTAGGTTGTAAAGCTGCGCTTCTGATTTTGTAAGCTCGAGAAATTCTTGAGCAAGTTGTACCCCACGCTCTGCAACATCATTTACAATACAAAGATCTTTAAAATAATTTTTTACTCTCTGGTATTCTTCATCTTTTTCCCATTCGTCAGAATCATATTTTTAAAAATTGTATGTCAAACTAAACCTACGAAATAGATTTGTTGTTTGACAAGATGCAAATCAATCTAAATCTTTTTTGTCCATTCATTAAAAAGAATTTGGGTTTGCGATTGGATGATTACATGGAAACTTCTGAGCTTGCAATGCTGTCACCATACTGCGTTTTCTCTCAATAGAAACTGCATCATCGAAAAAAGCGAGTGCTACAAGTTCTTCGCCAAGGTACCAAAGATGCCGACCAAATTTTTGACTTGCAGCAATGGATATTTTTTGTTAATTGTCTTGTATGCGACCAAATCTTTTAAAAAAGACAGATCCTGATTTGGATCTTTTATGCTATTAGTAGCTTCAAACCAGACGCTGATGTATAGTAGAACTACAAAAATAGAGACTTGACGGATTCCGATAATAATGAATAGTATAAAAGCTCCAAATAAGGCTCTGTCTTTTTTAATTAATTTGTATTTCTTATTATAATTTAACCCTCCAGGGGCATACATTTTTGGTTTTTGATATTTTTTATTTATAAAAAAAAATATGATTTCGGTTGAAAAGCCACAATAAGACTGCTTGTAGGTATTAGCTTGTTGCGCGCCCGCCGCAGGTTAAAATACTAGTTTTTTAATTTATTGTTAATTTTTGTAAGTACATTATGTGAATTTAATGAAACGTAATCATACTTTTAGCATAATAAAAATGTATTTATTTATTGTTGATATTAATACCTAAATTGCACTAATTTCATGAAAAAGTGGGAAAAGGCTGCGGGAGAAATTTCGACGCAGCAGGGGCGGTAACCACGCCCACCATAAAAAAACTTTGAAGATATCATATTTCTTATGTATGTGTTCCAAAAAATGTAAAACCTTTATAAAAAGCAGAGAAAAGATTTTTTTTTTAATTTGTGCAAATATGGTCTAATATGGGCATTTTTTCGAAACTTTCGGGCCCGATTGGCACGGGTAAACGTTGTCGTAAAAAAAAATTTTTTTAGTTTCGTTCTTAGAATATAAAAACGCATAAAAAAACCTTTCAGCCCCTTGACATTTCCAAAAATCGCAAAATAAGGGACACTCTAATAAACAAACGCCGCGATACGGGTCTTCTAATTAAGCCTCTATTTTGACCCCCTCACTCTCAGAATCGACCTAAATTTTGCTAACCTGAATTTGTTCCACAGTGTAATTCCAGCAACAAGAATAAAACACGTGAAATTTTTTAATACAATTAATAATGAAGTTTTACTATCAAGATTAATACTGGGTATAGAGAAGATGAAAAACTATGAGATATTATATATTAAAAACATCCTGCCAGATGAGAGCAGATTCCAAGAATTACAAAAAGAATTAATATAGATAATCTAGATAAGAAAGAATAAGAAATAATATTAGAAATTTGCAAAGATTATCAAGGTATTTTTCACTTGGAAAGAAATTTTAACTAAAAATAATTTTTATGAACAAAAAAATTTCAGTTAGCCCATATAACTCACCCTTGTTGATAGTTCCAAAGAAAAGTACAGGGGAAAATAAGAAATGGAGTCTAGTAGTTGACTTTAGAGCTTTAAACAAAAAAGTCGTGAATGACATATTCTTGACAAATTAATCTTGACAAATTAGGTAAAGCAAAGTTTTTTCCACTTTAGATATGACAAGTTCATTTCATCGAATTCCGTTACACCAAAAATCAAGGCCATTGACAGCGTTTTCAACTCAGGTCATTACCAATTCAAACGTTTGCCATTTGGTCTAAAACTTTCAACAAACTGTTTCCAAAGAATGCTTTCACTTTCACTAAGTGGTCTACAAGATTCAGCATTTGTATATGTTGATGATATAATAGTTTTTGGTTCAAGTTTAAAAAACCATAATAAAAATTTGATAGAAGTTTTTAAAAGATTACGTAAATGTAACTTAAAATTGAATCCAGGAAGATGCAATTTTTTAAGACCAGAAGTAATTTATCTAGGACACTTCATAACTTTTCAAGGTGTAACTACGGATCCTAGCAAATATGATGTAATAAAAAATTATCCAATACCTGCAAACGCGGATGAAATACGCATATTTGTAGCTTTCTGTAATTACTACAGACGTTTTATTTAAAATTTTGATGATAGTCAAACCATTAAATCAATTATTAAGGAAAAATGTAATTTTCAGTTGATCACAGAGTTGTCAGAATTCTTTTGAGATATTTAAACGAAAACTAATGTCACTACCCGTATTAAGTTACCCAAATTTTTTAAAACCTTTTATATTGACTACAGATGCTTCAAATTATGCACTAGGAGCTGTACTTTCTCAGGGAAAATTTGGTAATGACAGACCGATAGCATTTGCAAGTAAATCACTCAACAAACATGAGATAAATAAAGCAGTAATTGAAAAAGAATTATTAGCAACACATTGGGGCATAAATCATTTCAGACCATATTTGTATGGTAGAAGATTCCAAGTGTATACAGACCATAGAACACTAGTTAGTTTATTTACTCATAAAGATCCATCTTCTAGGTTTACCAGAATAAGAGTAGATTTAATGGATTATGATTTTGACATCATATTCGAACAAGGTAGCATGAATACGAACGCAGATGCGTTATCAAGAATAGATTTAAGTTCAGAAAAATTAAAAGAAATGGTACCAACACAAAATATTAATGTGCTGACGAGAGCAATGAAAAATAAAGAAACAAGTGATATGACAAAAGAAATACCTGGGGACACATCGCCATTGTTGACTGATCATCTTCATATATGGGAATGTATATCTATAACTGATACTAGAGGAGTAAAAAAGTTAAAATTTGAACATATGAAAGAAAATAGGAAAGGCCAAAATTGTGAAATTTATGAATTCAAAAATATGTTGCATGTTAGATATAATCATAAGACATTATCAGAGTTAAAATAGATTTTGAAAAAATTGTTATCTTATGCAGAGCATGAAAAAAAAAATAAAATAAATAACTGGCATTTCAGCCCTTGAAAGGACTTTGACCTAGCTTCTTATGATCAATTGTGTTGTGCGTGTTATTAAGTTTGTACACAATTGACCGAGAAATGGACCTACAGGGTTAACGCCGACTCCGAACGGCGATGAACGGAATGTTCTTATTCTCAAGAAGCTTTACATGGCATTTTTATTACTCTCTGAGGTTTGCCATTGTCTGCAGAGAGGTGGCGGCCGTACAGAAAAATTATTTTAATTCAAATAATTTTCTGTCGCTGCTGTGGTTCGAACCTGGGTCTCCAAAGTTCGTTGACATAGCGGCCACGCACTTTAACCAACTACGCCACGGACGCCACGGACGCCACGAGCATGAAAATTTGTATAAATTAGCGCTAGCAGATGATGATAGAATATTCGAAGGAATATCTGTGCACATATTTAAAAAAATATTTAATGAGATTCAGAAAGATAAAAGAGAAATTGTTTAGACATATTACTATATACTGCTCCAAGAAGAATAGAAAATGTAGAAGAAATGAAAGATTTAATAAAAAGGTATCATAACTCAAAAACAGCCGGCCATTGTGGCATAAGAAGATGCATAGCAAAATTGAAACAAAGATACGTTTGGAAAAGGATGAATAAAATGGTTAGAGAATATATTAACAAGTGCGAAATTTGCAACCAAGTAAAAATAACAAAATACACAAAAGAAAAACCAATAGTGACAGATACGCCAAGCACATCATTTAATGTTGTAACAATAGATACAGTAGGTCCTCTTAGACCATCCAATTCATACAGATACATTCTTACAATCCAATGTGAACTTACAAAATTTGTAGAAGCATTCCTACTAGTTACAAAAGATGCATTTAGTGTAGCAAAGACAATAGTTGAGAAATTTATATTAAAATATGTTTTTTTTTGAAAGCTAAAAACGGACAAAGGCATGGAATTCAAGAATGAATTATTGGTAAACATTTTCAAATTGTTGAACATAGACAAGGTAACTTCTACAACATATCATCATGAAACTTTAGGTACGATAGAAAGAAACCATAGAGTTTTGAATGATTTCCTAATGACATTAGATGGAAAAAATAATTGGTACGAATTTTTACCTTACTATATATCGTCACATAAAATGCAAAAAAACGTATGATCAAAAATTTCGAAATTGTGTTTTTTATTGATTACGATTCACTTCATTATATTACATGTGTGTTATGAATTTTAAACTTCTTCCACCAAAAATAACCAAGTTATTAGATTTGAAAATTTCGTTTCAATATCTCAAGTTGTTTGAATTTTATATCGTTTTTTGCTTCTGTATGCTCTTATCAAAAGTGATGTTACGTTATTTTGCATTTTAGGTGACGATATACTCATACAATACAAATCCACATAGTACAACACACTACACACCATTTGAATTAGTATATGGAAAGTTATGTGAAATTATAAACAATCAAGAAAAATTTTACAATGTTAAAAATTATATTAGTGAATTAAAACTTAAGTTAAAATATGCTCAAACTAATGCAAAAGTTACTTTATTGGAAAGTAAGCAAAATATATCTGAAAAACAGAAATATGTAAATAAAGCAAATTTTAGTATAGAAGATTATGTATATATTAAAGTAGGAAATAAGGAGAAATTGGATAAACCTTTTAAATGTCCTTTTCAAATTATATCCCAAAACGGGCCAAACAGTATCATAATAATAGATAATAAAGAAAAAGAAATACATAATAACAACTTCATAAAAGCAAGAAACATGTAAAATAGTACTAAGCTGAAATGTTTGTATGTAAGATCTAGAAATAATTTTGTCATTTATGGTAACAAAATTAATTTTTGCTTTAAGGGTAAGGGTGTTGTTGAATGGAAATAATAAAATAAAAACATACATACATAGTAATTAGTAATGAATCACGAATGATGGCTTAGCGCAAGCAGCCACTTGCGGTGTTAACAAAGAGGTGATCATATTGTAACTTACACATGGGGGTCAGTGTATGAACTAATATTTGGTATTGCATTTTTCTGCGGAAGACACAAAATGCAAGTCTGCATATTTGCTTACAACAATCTTAAATGATTGGTTAAATTAAATAAATTGGTAATGTGACTGGAAAGAGGTGTGTCTAAGATATGAGAATCTTTGTTAAAATTTATTATTTTATTTATTTAAGTTCTGATTTGGAGTTAAGAAAATACAGTCTTCGTTTTTCTTTATTTTTTTAACTTCATTAGAGCGGCCTTGAGGGAAGCTAACCTGTAGGGAATCGGTACCTATAAATATAACAGAATCGGAACCTATAAACATAACACCTTCCTCCTTATGAGGATCGCAGATATCGTCTATTTGCATCAACTCATCACCGGTGTATTTGATTCTCCAGAACTTCTTTCTCTTATAAATTTTAACTCTAATCGTAGAAGCACTAGGAATGCTAACAATTTAATTTACTTACCATTTAGTAGAACAAATTACTACCGCCAAACTACCGCTTGTGCAGCATAATTCACTGCACGCGTATGCAATTTTTTAGGAGTCAGTTTAATTTCGGCATTTTAATGAAATAAACGTAATCGGTATATGAATTAATTAATCTATTAATAAGTTGTAATTTTGTTAAATAAAAATCGTGAGTTTTATTTGTGGCCCGCTGGGAAATACAGGTCAAGTATTTTTTTTGGTATGGAGCGTGACCGTCGTTGATTGTGTTGACTTGGTTGTTGTGCTGAGAGTGCTAAGCGATGCATAGATGTCGATGGCGTTAGATGTCGCTAATTCTGAAAATGGTGCTTTTATCGCCTCCTGGCAGGATCGCCAATTGTGGAGGGCACAAAATGAAGACATTTTTTTTTATTTTATTGAAATTTTATGTTCTACAATTTTTATTGAGCAATATAACCATTTTACTTTTTAACAATATAACCAATACTGAAACTTAATACAAATATTTTTGATCATTAAATACTGACAACCTAGAAATCTTAAATAATAATTTCTAGGTAAGTGAGTACTTGTAAAGTGTGTGTTTTGTATGTTGTAGTGTTGGTGTCAGTTGATCTCGTCTATTAGTCGGTGTCGGTAGTGTTTTTGCTCTCTGCTTAATAAAATTTTTGTTTTAATTATTTGTTTTGTGCTTAAATATTTGGTATGTATTTTCATTATAATGAAATAGTGAGTGTTTTCATTATTTATAGTACTAGCTGTTTTTAGATGTAACTTTTAAATTCCAATATTTATATCTATTTATATTTATGTTAAACTAGCTTTTTCCCTGTGCGCTTTGCTGCACCTTATCTAGATAAGTACCGGAAAATGTTGCAATGCCTTTAGCGTTATTATTTCTAAACCATCTCGTACTCGAAACATAGGGGTCGTTCATAAATTACGTGACCGATTTTCAATTTTTTTTCTTACCCCCTCCGGTACTCTTTGTAGTGCATTTCAAAAACACTCCCCTCCACCTCCATAAAGTAAAGTGTATGAAGTAAAAAATTTAATTGATAAAAAAATATTCGAAAATAGAAAAAATAACTGTCGAAAAGCAAGCAAAGAAAAAGTATGCCCTTACTACACTTGCCATTATTTAACAGTCAATTTAGACGGTCAAACATGAAGATGTAAGGATGAAAATGGTTTGAAATGTTGGGTTGTATTCATTTAAATTTTTTTGAGTTTTTTTTTATTTTTGGTCACATTACTGTATCTGAGACCCCCTCCCCCCATTTGTTACTTATCGTAGTACATTTTGAAACCTCTCTCTCTACTAAAGTGGTAACGTAATTTATGAATGAGCAGTCAATCGTCACTACAGCTTTTTCGGTGAGTGAAATTTCACGCACTTCAAGTCCGCTGACTCACCTCCCTTGCCTAAGAAACCTGGTTTCACGCAGACTGAGCACTACTGTATTTTGGGCCTATAACAGCGTTCTCTATTGAAAATTTTTTGCATTTGTCATTTTCCAGTAGGAGGATATTACCAAGTAATAACTTCATTCTTACTTCTATGTTCTTTGTCTTTTACTTCCATAGCTTTTCTGTGTCATAAATTTGGCTTGTATGGGTTCAGACACACCCTCTTGTCCAATGCATGTCACCTTTTCTAGTAGAAGGACATCACCAAATGATATCTACATTCTGAGTTTCAATGTTCTGTGACTTTTATTTCTATAGCTATTCTGTATCGTAAATTTGGCTTACATAGGTGGAGCCACGCCCCGTTTTCGAATGCCCGTGCCAATTTTTCAGTAGAAAGACCTTCATTGTTATACGAAATTTAGTTCCAAAGCAATTCGATATCATAAATTTGGCCTGTGTGGCCAAATTCCCCCTTGCCTAATGTTCCCTCAAATATATAGTAACTGTCTCTTGGGCCCATAACATCTACATATCAAGTTTCACTATCAAAACATGTACAACTTAGGAATAATAATGATTTCTAAAAAGTGGGCGTATATTTATAGTTAGACCACGCCCAGTTTTAGTTTAGTTGCCGACAGTAACCATACGAACTTATTTACCAAATTTTAGTCTTATACGATCAAAACCTTCTTAAATATAGCATTCTTATTGATTTGTGGGCGGTAAAAGGGGGTATGGAAAAAAGGGGCACGGAAATTTTTTACTATGCCTATATTTTTCGCGCAAATGCAATCTAAAGTGAGACTTGCCAAATTATTCCAATATTCCATTTATTTCCAATTTCTCTTGCAAATATTTCCCCATATACACCATATACACAAAATATTCTATATAATGTAAAAATCGTTTTGTGGAATAACCCAAAATGGCGATATTTTAAAAACAAGTTTTCGAATATATTAAATAAAAAAGAGTTAACCAGTTTTCGGTGACCTTATGAGTAAAATAAAAAAAAAAATAAATAACTGGCCATTTCAGCCCTTGAAAGGACTTTGACCTAGCTTCTTATGATCAATTGTGTTGTGCGTGTTATTAAGTTTGTACACAATTGACCGAGAAATGGACCTACATGCTTTACGCCGACTCCGAACGGCGATGAACGGAATGTTCTTATTCTCAGGAAGCTTTACATGGCATTTTGATTACTCTCTGAGGTTTGCCATTGTCTGCAGAGAGGTGGCGGCCGTACAGAAAAATTATTTTAATTCAAATAATTTTCTGTCGCTGGCTGGGGTTCGAACCAAGGTCTCCAAGGTTCTTTGACATAGCAGCCACGCACTTTAACCAACTACGCCACGGTCGCCACCTTATGAGTACATGAATTAAAAAACATTTTTCATAACTTATATAAAAATTAAAAGGGAAATATAAAATTTTTGGCTTACATGTTTGGATTAAATGGCTTAGTACATAATCTCCCGGTTTGAGAAATCTAATAACAACACGAAAACATCTATCGATAACTTGATCCACAATCACAGTAATGCATATTCAATAAAGCGAGTCCGTTCAATCTTTCTTCTGTTGTCGTAGGTCTCAAATAGGTTTTAATTCTCTTCAATGTAGAAAAGGATTTTTCAGCAGTTGCTGCGCTTGAAGGCAATGTTATTAAAATATTAAAAAGAGTATGAATAAGAAGATATACTTCAGCATCACGGCAGTGTAATAGTTGCATTGCACTAGTACTTGAATCATACTTCTCTCTTTTAAGTACATTGCAAGTGCCACATCTCCAACTCATTAATCAAAGATCTTTCTAAAACCTCTGAAGATTCTTTGAAGAAAATGTAATATCTTTTACAAAGTTTTCTCACAGCTTGTATAGATAATTTAATGCTTTTCGAGTTAATGGAATAAGGAAACAGTACTAAAAATGAATACAAATCCAAAGTAATTGTTGAAAATCGACTTTTTGTTACTCAACACATCGGAGAGGCAAGCGACTGCAACTAAAATAAATACTCAAGCACAAATGCTTCATTCTGAATATGTTTTGAGATAAGCTTAGAGAACTTGTATATTCACAAAGCTTTGGGGGGGCGATCGCCCTTATCGCCCCACCGTGTATCCGCGCTTGATTCTGGCCCATGTGAGTAAATGTTTCATGCAAATTGTGCAGGTATTTTCAAAACGTGCTTAGATGATTTAATGTCTGTACGATCTGGTCTTCGTTGGTACTGTGCTTTGTGAAGGGCCTTTTCCCCAGATGAGCTTTATTAAAAAATCAAGCTGTTTGGTGAAAGTCTCAACTTGCCAAATAACAATTTTAGGGGAAATGTTACATTTTTTAGCGAAGTAAGTGCCACACCCACTATCAGCGTCTACTATGAGTGTTCTGCACCAGAAAAAATCTCGCCTTCTTTGTCTCAGACAATATCTTCCGGGACGCAAACAAACATTCACTCTGAAGAAGACAAGAATATTTAAAAAAAGAAGAGGAAGAGTAAAAATAACAATAATAAGCGTCGCCAGGCATCCTCAAACCCTCCTCAGGCTAAGCAGCCCTCAGCTATACCTTCAGTAAACAATGATACAATTATGTCTTCACCTCCATCTTATACTCCTCCTTTGGCTAATAGTCCAAACGTGATTTCAACCGCGCCCTACAACCCAATAATTAATTTAATGGCAGCGTCGATTCGAAAACTCTTATTTATTTCATGTCTTCAACCCGACACAACAACTGAAAATGTACAGACGTTTGTCAAACAAAATAGTTTATTCAGTCAAAATGCATTCTGTTCATGCAATAAAATTGATAATAAACCCTCCCACGCCTCCTTTATTCTAACAGCCGAAGAGTGTTTACTATTCTTAACTCTAACAAGTGGGCCGAGAAAATTCTCGTTTCTGATTTTACGCCTAAAAATAAGTCTAGAAGGAGGAATAAAGTCATCCAACAGACCCAAAAAACTAAATCGGCTATCCCTTTACTATCAAAATGTAAGGGGATTACGTTCTAAAACGCGAGACTTGTTTTTGGCGTCTCAGAATTTCTCTGAGGATATAATCGCGTTATAAGAAACGTGGTTGAACGGAAGCATTCTGACTTGGAATTGTTTGACAAAAGTTTTAAAATTTTTAGAAGGGACAGACACACTGACAATATTTCTGCTGTTGGTGGTGGTGTCCTTTTAGCTGTAAAGATTTCCTTCGTCGGTTCCTTAATTGATATTCCCTGCTCTTCTAATATCGAACTTATATGTGTTAAGGTTATACAGTTTAATTCCAATGTATAATTTATTAATACGTATGTTCCCCCAAAGAGCAGTGCAGAAGTCTATGCAAGCCTTCCTGATTGCATAGAATATATAACAAATCTACTTGACGTTAATGACGACATTTTACTGTTGGGCGATTTCAATCTGCCTGAATTGAAATGGCAGTTTTGTGAAATGGCAATTGAATATATTTGTGCATCTAATTCGAAGACTCGTCAAGATCATATATTCGTTGATAATATATTTTATGTTTATTATTTTTATTAAACAAGGCTCTGTATATGTCTTAGAGCCCATCATGAGTATGCTTTTTGCCTAATCGAATATTTTCACATGTTGTCGAATAAAAAGCTTACTCTGATCGCTTTTCTTAAGTTCTGATATGTAAACTTACTCTATCTTGGTATTATGCGCAAGTAAGAAACGGAGAGAGTAACAGCACACTGCTGTATTTATACCAGTCCTACTGGGTCGATGTGACCCGGACTATTTTCAGATTGGAAAAGTTAGTGGATGCTCCTGACTATATATTGTACAACTTTAACTTTTGTTTACTTTTATGTTTATTTTAATATGCCACTTGGGCTTGGATATAATTAATTAAGAGGGGTTTGGTGGTTAATAAAACGATATATATATAAATATATATACTAACTATATATATTATATACTTACTACACAACAACACGTCAGCACTATCATGAATCCACATGCAGCTCCTGCAGTACCAACTACCCATGTTAATCGAATGAATAGAATTACACCAAAAATATTTTGAATGCATGGCAGGAACACACCGATTAACGTTCCTATAAATAATCAATATTTATTATAAATATTAAAACAGAATTATAAACAAATTATGCATTAATTTGAACTCATAAAAACCACATAAATAAAAATAAGAATAAAAAAAAAACAGTTCTTAGGAATAAATAGAACGAGACGTCTAATATTGATTAAATCAAGATAATCAGCATATTGCAATATTTCATCAGATTTTTTTTTTTTCATTTTTTGTCGTAAAATGTATTTTTGAATAGATTTTCTATGAGCCTCAAAAACTCATTTGACACCACTTCTGAAATTTCTGAAAAATGAGTCACCTTTGACATGTTTTCGTGCCTAATTTCATTAACCTTTTAAACAAAAATATTTTAGATCATTATCTTTCGAATGGGAATATTTTTATCCAAATTTGTAATATTCGGAGTCCAAAACTCGTCTGATTTTGTGACGATGCAAAACATGCCCAAAATTTTGCCGCACACAAATCAACAACACAACCGATCATGCAGCCAACCACAATTTAGGCAACAAACAGATCATATTTATGCGAATGAATAAAATTATTATTTAATTTGAATTAAACTTTGATATTATTTGAATTACTCTGAACTACTTATAGTTACTATTATTATTATATACTATTTTATATAACTTACCTATAAGGTAAATTATAATAGTTATGAGTTTTGAAATTAAATTAGATTTATCGATCTGCACATACTATTAAATTCATAAGATATTGTGCGTGAACAAAGCACCTCGTGACAGCATAAATGTATATTATTATTGATATTTTTGTTGTAGTGAAGAGCAGTCGATGAGGTAAAAATATAGCAAAGCTTAACATACGCGCCATGCAGAGACAGACAGAGACAGACAGAGTATGCAAACTTTAAGCCAGTATTTCCCCTAACAGCGTTTGAACAATAACACCAACAGTGCGACCCAACGAGCCGGCATGTCAGCAGCTACAGGAGCAAAACGTCAGCACTTTTTTTTGTTATTGTGCAAGCGAACAGTACATTAAAAGCGCTCAGTAGCGGACATAAGAAAAAAAACGAACAAAAGAAAAAAAAAATTATTAAAGAAAAAAGAAGTGTGACATGCAAATAATTAGTTGTTTGATACAAGTGCGCGTGTCAAGTAGCGTAAAATTTACTGTTTTTGGTGTTCTAAAAGTGAAAGTAAGAAAAATTTATTGACTAAAAGTGTAGAAAAGAGTTTTCTGTGCAAGCAAGAGGCATTTAATTTTTACTGATATAATTTATTGGAGGACGATCCTCACAAGGCAACGCGTGAGGGTCAAGGGGGCGATCTTCACATGGCAACGTGTCTGACTGCCTCAACCTGGTGAGGCCAGCATTATCCATGTCGAACTCGTCTCAAGTCGACTCAAACCTCTGCGTGGTGTCCTCTAGAAACGGCAAACTGGCAACCGTTAGTTTGACGGCTAATCTGAGCGGCGGGCTCCCCCTGCCTTTAAAGAGTTGTGCGTTGGGTTTGATGCACACCACGTAAAAACAAATTTCAATGAAACGACAAAGAAATAAGATAAAAATGATCCCCAAATCTGATGACGACTACCGCAAACGAAAAACTGACAATGATTTACGGATATGCACCTGGAACGTCCGAACCCTTAATTGGGATGGTGCCTCTATCCAACTGATAGATATCTTAGAAAGATACAAAGCTGATATCACTGCAATCCAAGAAATGCGATGGAAGGGACAGGGTTGCTCACGGCAAGCATCCTGTGATATCTACTACAGCGGCCATGCGGAGAAGCACGAATTTGGATGCGGATTCGTGGTTGGCAAGAGATTCACGACATCATGTTCTGCGATTCACACCTGTGAACGAACGACTTGCCATAATCCGTGTGAAGGCAAGATTTTTCAACATAAGCCTGATTTGTGCGCACGCTCCGACAGAAGACAAAGACAGCTTCTACGAGCGCCTTGAAGATGCCTATGAGCGCAGCCCCCGCCACGACATAAAAATCGTGCTTGGTGACTTCAACGCCAAGGTGGGAAAAGAAAATATATTTGGTCCAACAGTCGGAAAGTTCAGCCTCCACGACAATACCTCCGATAACGGAATGAGGCTGATTGACTTTGCCGCAGCGCGAAACATGGTCGTTAGTAGCACTAGATTCAAGCATCTCAATATTCATAAAGCAACTTGGCTGTCTCCTGATCAAAAGACGCGCAACCAAATTTATCACGTTTTGACTGACGGAAGGCACTCTTCTAGTGTTTTAGATGTACGCACGATCCGTGGTGCCAATATAGACTCGGATCATTATCTTGTCGCAGCCAAGATCCGTACACGCCTGTGCGCAACCAAGAATGCGCGCAATCCAGCACAGAGAAAGCTAGACGTCAAAAAGCTGCAATCAAAGCAAACAGCCGAAGACTTCGCTACTCGACTCTCACTCCTGCTTCAAGAAAGCACTCCTCCGATCGACGATATATGCGCGCAGTGGAATCATATTTCCTACTCTATGCGTACGGCTGCCGAAGAGGTCATTGGCTATCACCGCCCTCGCCGAAACCAGTGACACGACCAAGAGTGTCGCAACGCCACTGCAGAAAAAGATGCCGCCTACAAAGCCACCCTGCAGTCGGTTGTAACGCGTGCTGCTAAGGAGCGATACAAAGAGGAGAGGAGGGAAGAGAGACGCATTTTCAGGCGAAAGAAAAGGGAAGCGGAAATGCGTGAGTGCGAGAAAATTGAGATGCATGGTGACAGGAATGAGGTCCGAAAATTTTTCGAAAAAATAAGACGCCTGGCCGATGGTTTCAAGACCGGGGCCTCTTCCTGCAAGGATGAAAATGGGAATCTAGTGACAGATATCCAGAGTACACTGATGATGTGGAGGGAACACTTCTCTAGGCTTCTGAATGGCGACGACGACAACAATCCCGCCAATAGAGATGATATTCCGGAATCCCCAATTTTGGACGACAGCGTTGAAGTTCCGCTGCCCGACCATAGTGAAGTCTTGAAAGCTATAGCTCGGCTTAAAAACAACAAAGCCGCAGGAGCCAATGGCTTACCTGCTGAGCTCTTCAAGAATGGAGGCGAAGCTCTTTTTAAATGCATTCATGAGCTTCTATGCAGAATATGGTCGGAAGAATGCATTCCAAACGATTGGAACCTCAGTGTGCTCTGCCCAATCCACAAGAAAGGCGATCCCACAATTTGCGCCAACTACCGTGGGATAAGCCTTCTGAATATCGCATATAAGGTTCTGTCGAGCGTACTATGTGAAAGACTGAAGCCCATCGTAAACCAGCTGATTGGACCTTATCATTGTGGCTTCAGACTTGGCAAATCCACCATAGACCAGATATTTACGCTACGACAAATCTTGGAGAAGACCCTAGAAAAACAAATCGACACACACCATCTTTTTGTGGATTACAAAGCCGCCTTCGACAGTCCAATAAGGAATCATCTATATTCCACCATGTCTGAATTTGGTATTCCTGCAAAGCTCATCCGCCTTTGCAGAATGACACTGAGCAACACCAGCAGCACAGTTAAAATCGGGAAGGACCTCACTCCTCCATTCGATACCAAACGAGGTTTCAGACAAGGTGATTCCTTATCGTGCGACTTTTTCAACCTAATGATGGAGAAGATCATCCGAGCTGCTGATTTGAGACGCAGTGGCACGATATTCTACAAAAGTATTATGCTGCTGGCGTATGCTGATGATATCGATATCATTGGCCATAATACGCGCGAAGTCAGTGCAGCATTCTCCAGGTTAGCGAAAGAGTCGAGTCGAATGGGTCTTGTAGTGAACGCAGATAAGACAAAATACCTAGTGTCAACAAATAAACAGTCCCAGCGTCTTGGAAACCACGTCACTGTTGACAACATCTCCTTCGAGGTTGTTAAGGACTTCGTCTACCTGGGATCCAGCGTAAACTCTTTCAACGATGTCAGCATTGAGATAAAGCGAAGGATAACTCTTGCCAACAGGTGTTACTTTGGGCTGAGTAGGCAATTGAGAAGCGGAGCCCTCTCTCGACGAACAAAACTCACGCTCTATAAGTCACTAATCATGCCAGTCCTATTATATGCAGCACAAACTTGGACGTTGAGCAGTTCTGATGAAAAGACTTTGGGAGCCTTCGAGAGAAAGATCCTTCGTAAGATCTTCGGTCCCATCTGCGTCAATGGCGAGTACCAAATTCGATGGAACCACGAGCTGTATGAGCTGTACGCTGACATAGACATAGTTAAGCGCATTAAAATCGAGCGGCTCCGCTGGCTAGGTCATGTTGAGCGAATGGAAAACGACGCTCCAGCGAAAAAAATTTTCGATTCGGTGCCCGGTGGTGGTCAACGCAGAAGAGGACGCCCACATCTTCGTTGGAAGGATCAGGTGTTGGATAACCTGACTACACTTGGTGTTTCCAACTGGCGCCAGCAAGCGCAAAATAGAAATGGCTGGCGCAATTTCTTATACGATGCCAAAACCGACCTTCGGTTGTAAGCGCCAGATAAGTAAGTAAGATATAATTTATTACAGCTTCTGCGCCAGTAACGAAAACTTCGGCTTCCAGGACTACGAAGCTGGAATGAAAAAAGGATTCCAGACATTTAAAACCCGGTTTTATTGTAAAATATTTAGGAGCAAATAAGAAAACATACAACAACAATCGATTTTATTATTAATATTCTTCATTATTTTACTTATTAACTTATTATGTTTCTTATTTACTTAATTTAAGAACACTGTTAAAAATTGAATTGTTTTGAAAATGGAAACCATTGCTGTAGTTTTTATTTCAGGCAAAATATAGACTTTTCACTGATGTATTCAAAACAAAAACGAACTGCTGACCCACAGCTTTTCAAGAGAGGTCTTTTGAAGCAGTATTGATAGTTGCAAATTTTAACACTTATGTTCGATAAAATCAAAAATCTCTCTCTCCTTATCTCTCTCTCTCTCTTTCTGTAGCCTTCTGTTTGACGTAAGCATAACAAAAAAGTATGCAACGAACTGCTGAACCTAAGCTTTCCAAGAGGGGCCTTTTGAAGCAATCCAAAGTCAGCTAAATTGCAGTGTTTTTTTCTCATGGCATGTAATGTTAAATTTACAATGGTGTGTCATACATAGGGTTAACACTTCCAGCTATCGTGCAAGCACTCCAAAAGGCCTTTCGGAGTGCTTTTTTCCCGCTGCGGATTCACAAGCACAATACAAGGTGAGGCACATGCAAGCACATTACACAGAAAGCACAGTACAATAAAAGGTACAAGCGAATATAAGAAAAGACAAGAATGGGAATGTAATTAAATACGGAGCAGAGATGTTGTTAAACCGAGATTTAATTCCGTCGGCAAAGGTATTCGGAAATGCAAACAAAAAAATTCCAGCAACAGGTGGCATCTATGCTTAAGCCAACCGTTGGGCAATGCAGTATCTGCACTGCTGATGTGCAAAAAAGGTGAGTAAATTAAAGAACTTATTATTGGGGCATCTTTGTCAAATCGGTTAATAAAAAGTTCGACCACCTCCAATTTTCCTGATAAGAATATTTATACCCCCACGTTTAAAAAACGTAAAAGGGGTATATTAATTTTGTCACTCCGTTTGTAACGCCCATAAGGAGATGTGGCAGATATAGAAAAGTATATATATTTTTGATCAGCATCACCACCCGAGTCGATTTGGTCATGTCCGCCTGTGATAACGATTACAGCCGTAATTTTCGAGCTATCATCACGAAATTGGATTTTAATGTTTTTATCTAAAAAATACAGGTCAAGTTCGAAAATGAGCCAAATCGGATGAAAACCACGCCTACCTCCCATACAAAGTGACTTTATCAAAACGGTAAAATCTCTTAGAATTCCACAAAATTTAATATATGGACATATTTTTTGCAATTTTCCATATGAACTTTGATATATAACAAGTACTCTGTGTATGAAATTCAACGAAATCGAGTTAAAACCACGCCCACCTTCTATACAAAGTGACTTTATCAAAAAACAAAAGCGAATATTTTCTGTTAAATCTATGACGAAAATGTTTTTACAAATAAACATTTTATTGACTGCTTAAGACTTTGAATATACTTTGGTTCGGCTATGGGGGTATTTTAACTTTGGGCCAGTCGAAAATCATTTCTTACTAGTTATAGTTTCTACATGTCAATGTAACAAAAAACAATTTTTTCATATTCTTTTCGATGATTATATTTAGCGAGCAAGTAAATAATGATTTTAATGATTTTAACTAATTATTAAGGATTTTTTTTATATACTATAAACTAACGGTGGTTTCTTGCAGTCTCGACTTATTTGATGTAACTCTATCTCCTAGTGTCAGACAGCACAAATATTACACAAGAAACCAAATTCGTGGTCACTGAAATTTCATATCTATTAAAACTATAAAAATCTTGAAAAATTAATTCTGAAAAAACGTCATCGCCGATTTCCAATTTTCAAAATTCAGAGTAATTGCACATACTTGTTCTATATGGGGCATTTTATGTGAAGCGGACAACGAACAAAATGAAAGGTTCTGAAATTCGTTCATATTGGGCATATTTGTACTTCTAGGGGATATGAACGTGTTCACTAGACCGTACCACCTCCTATGCAAAAAAAAAGTGCGCCGTAAACCAGCCAATATGACGCATTTTTGCAAGACAATTACGAAAAAAAAATTAAAGTTTGGTAGATCAATATTTTTGTCTCAAGGAGACCAATATGACCTCTATAGAAATCATTGACCTCAGGTGTACCGTTCTAGTACTTACCCTCCAGATCTCAGTTTCTACCATCCTAATGCACCACCCTAATATTAACAATATAAAGCTCTTAAAATATCATTAATCTTTTGCTGAGAAAGTATATCGATATTTCCAGCAGAATATTTTTAAAAAATTTTTTAAAATTTTTTGCTGAACGTAGGACTCCCTTTTTTCATTTTCATCACCCAGCTAGAACAGTAACTGTTAGATAACGCGTTATTTAACATGAGCCCTAACAAAATTCGTGTTATTTTCATATAAAATTATCCATACAAAAGTTGTTATATTTGTTCTAGCGTCGTGAAAAATATAACAAGATTTTTCCTATCTGTGTGATCTGGCAACCAAACAAGATACAATACAAAAGTTTTAACATCATACTCCGTTGATAATTTGGTATTATTTAAGTCACTCGCAATTTTTTATTCTTTTACGAGCTTTAAAATTACTCAAAATCAATTTAAGGCCTTCCAAGGATTTGTAGGAATATTTTTTTTTATTTTGGAGAAAAATAATTGATCTCTTTCAGACAAAAACATCGATATGTCATTCAATATGATCAGACTTTTAATACCGATGATATGATGAAAGTAAAAAAGAGAGCCCTACGTTCAGCAAAAAATTTTAAAAAATTTTTAAAATACTTCTGCCGGAAATATCGATATACTTCCTGAGCAAAAGATTAACGATATTTTAAGAGCTTTATTTTTTTAATATTAGGATGGTAGAAACTGAGATCTGGAGGGTAAGTACTAGAACGGTACACCTGAGGTCAATGACCTCTATAGAAGTCATATTGAACTCATATCTCCTTGAGACAAAAACATTGATATACCAAACTTTAAAATCCGACTGTTAACACTAGAGATATGAAGTTATATGTCAATGCGCGACCCCTACGTTCGGTCAACAAAAAAAAAAATTTTTTTTTCGTCTTGCAAAAATACGTCATATTCGCTGGTATACGGCGAACTTTTTTTTGAGGTACGGTGTTCACATAATATTTTTTTGATTTGAGGTTTAGCTCTTAAGATGTGGGATTCTATAAAATTCACCTGATTGACGAAAGGGTTGTTTTGAAATTTTATTTTCATATTGAAGATACAGTAGTTTTCGCTTAATTGATCCCCGCTTAATTGATTTACCCGCTTTATTGAACCAAAAAAACTGCGATGAAAAATTCCCACATTAGGTATACTGGAAAATCCCCGTTTAAATGAGTTCCGTTTAATTGCGTTACCCTCTTAATTGACTCATAAAGTGAAAACCCTTTTCGGCAATCACATACAAAAAGTCTCGGTTAATAGTCAATTAGTAAATCTCTCAAGAAATGGTGATGATAACATATACATTTTTCTAAAAAATATATGTCTGGCAACCCTTAAAATCATATGTTTTCATGCTATCATTTCTGAACAATTTATCAGGAATTTGCCAAGTACATATACATAGTGCAAAAATGAGTGGAAGAAAACACACAAGTTTAACAATAAAACAAAAATTAAATGTTATCGCAGACGTAAAAAAACTAACAAAAGATGAACTCTGTGCTAAATGTAATTGCTCCAAGGCCACCATAAACAGAATATTGAAAAATAAGGAATCAATTGTGGAACAATCAAAGACCAGCAAATTGTCTACCAAAAGAGGTAGAAGTGGCGCGTGCGTGAACGTGGAGCGGGCTCTTTCATTGTGGTTCAGCGAAATGCGCGAATCTGGTGCCGTAATTTCACGAAATATGATTTTTGAAAAAGCAGAGAAGTTTGCTGTGGATCTGAACGAAGACTTCAATCCCAGTTCTGGCTGGCTTCATCGTTGGCAGAATAGAGAAGGCATAAAACTGAAAAAAATTCAAGGAGAAGGCGCATTCGCTGATATTGATGCCGCAAATGCCTTTTTTGATTCGGTTTTACCTGATTTAATTTCGCAATATGAGCTATCAGAAATATTTAACGCTGACGAAAGTGGTCTGTTTTTCAAAGCACTGCCAAAGTCATCTTTAAGCAAAAAAGGGGACCAAACAAGAGGCTTAAAAAGTCCAAAAGAACGTTTGACATTGCTCTTTATTTGTAATGCGACCAGTGACTGTAAAAAGGTTATAGTCATTGGCAAGTCGAAAAATCCACGATGCTTCAAAAATAAAACGTTACCTCTCAAGTATTACTCACAGAACAAAGCTTGGATGACACGAGATTTATGGCAAGAAATTTTGCTTTCTCTTGATGCAGAAATGGGAAAACAAGGGCGCAAAATAATATTGTTCGTTGATAATGCATCTTCTCATTAGATATCAGCAGTTTTAACAAACATTGTCGTTCAATTTTTACCAGCGAATACAACATCAATTACACAACCGCTCAATCAGTGTATAATTCACTGCTTCAAGGCATACTACCGACAAAACCTAGTACGAAAACAAATTGCTGCAATAGAAAGTGGAAAAACTATTGGCGATTTCATAAAAAATTTCAGCATTTTCAATGCAATGCACATCATCAAAAGTTCGTGGTGGCTGGTTAAACCTACTTCTATAACCAACTGTTTCAAAAAGGTAGTCTACCATTAATTTATAGCTGTATCACAACTTTTAACTATGTAAACAACATTACTTTCTCAAATTTCAGGCAAAGTTCATTTCTTGTACTGAGAATAATAACTTGGAAGATGAAGAGGAAATTATAGAACTCAGTCTTGATGACGAACAACAACGTGAATTTGAAAATTATGTCTGCTGCGACGATAAATTGCCATGCTACGGGCAATTACAGATGACGAAATCATTAATGAAATTACTCAAGATTCGGTTTCAGACTCCTCCGAAGATGACGAAGAAGAAGGAACTGTTAATGATCCTCCTTCAACTAAAGATGTATTAAATTCCCTGAACATCCTTCGTGAATTCTTCTTACCATACGATCTATTTTCACACAAACTTGATAATATGGAAAAATATATTATCGAACACTTCTACAAGCCACAAATTCAGACTGTAATGACAGATTTTTTTAAACCCATTTAATTATTACTTTTAACACGCAAACGTATTTACACATACGTAAGTATGTATATATCGCTCACTTACTAAAAGACCAACATAATCTACAAAATTAATTTTCGAGTGCTAGAATATTTTACATTACTCATCTCAAAATATGCAAGTTTTGACAAGTCAATGACAATCTTTTCGTAAAAGAGCGACATGTACTCGTAAATACAAATTGATCTCTTTTTGTATGTGAAGTTAATCAATCTCAGTTTACTAAATGTTATGTAATGCTATATGTATTTTTCAAATGATACATATTGATCTCATTTTTTATGTGACGTTAATTCAAACTCAGTTCCTTTTATGTTATTCTTTATCTTTTTTATGTTATGTTAAGTTTAATGTTTTTTATGTTATATTATATATATCAATTGAAGTTAAATAATTTTATTTCATTTTTTTTTAATTAATAAACTAGTCTTTGGACTTTAAAAATGTGAAATGAAACAATTGTAGTTTAGTATTTTTCATTTCACACCGCTTTATTGAGCAAGCAGTGCAATTAAACGGTGTTCTTTTAATTGCGTCAGTGAATCAATTAACCGAGTATCGGCTAAATGATTTCCCTGTTAATTGCATCGAAAGATGTGCATTTTTGAAAACTCAATTAAGCGGAAATTACTGTAATTATCTATATTAATAAAAATCATTTTCTGTTTGTTTGACTACAATACAAATCTTAACGGCTGAACGGATTTAACTCAAATTCGGCTCACATATTACTTGAATCCTTACTTAGGTTATGGCATACTAAGTTTTGGCCACGCCTCTTCCGCCCTTTTACAAGTAACGCAAATCTAACTACTAGCTTATTTTTTTCAAGCGAAAATGCTCGACTTGTTAATTTTAAGAAAATCCTGTTATTTTGACATCAAAAACATTTAAAAAAAAAATAACTGGCCATTTCAGCCCTTGAAAGGACTTTGACCTAGCTTCTTATGATCAATTGTGTTATGCGTGTTATTAAGTTTGTACACAATTGACCGAGAACCGGACCTACATGCTTAACGCTGACTCCGAATAGCGATGAACTGAAAGTTCTCGTTCTCAAGAAGCTTTACATGGCATTTTGATTACTCTCTGAGGTTTGCCATTGTCTGCAGAGAGGTGGCGGCCGTACAGAAAAATTATTTTAATTCAAATAATTTTCTGTCGCTGCTGGGGTTCGAACCTGGGTTTCCAAAGTTCTTTGACATAGCAGCCACGCACTTTAACCAACTACGCCACGGACGCCACATCAAAAACATTTGAATATCTTTAAAATTGCACAAACTTCTGGTACAACGTCTTTTTCTAATAACCATCGTTTCCTTAGAATAACAAAAAAACTATGTTGTTTGTGAATATATTTATTCAATTTTTTTTTCGTTGATAAACTCAATTCAATCACTTAATAAAAACAATTTAAAGGGTACCTTTAGCTTTGCGGATATATTTTTAGTATTGTAACGAAGCCGCCGGTCTTCCGGCTCTATAGCTGAGATATGCTCAGCCGCTGTCCAGGATTCGTCACAAAAATTTGTAATGTGGGATATTTTTTTTGAAAATATATTTTATTTAGTAATTTTTTTAAGTTACGATTTCTTACATTAAATACGGAAGTAAGTTGGTGTGGCGAGCGATGTGGTGTTGGTGCGGCGAGAGATATCCGGTTGGTAGAGATCGGCTGCGCGTTTCGCGAACCAGGAGTTGTCGCTTTGGCTGATGTCTGTGGTGCTAGTCCGGTTTCTATTTTTTTCCCTGACTACCCACTTATGCCCTGACCGTCAACCTCGAGTTTTGTTGGGGCGATCTGACGATGCGCCTTCTATGCGTCTTTTCCCACCCGTGCGACCTAACGGTGCGCCTCAGCAAATATTCTAATAACGTCACGTCCACGATAAAGCGACCTGACGGTGCGCTTCTTAACCTGAACTTTCCCACCCGTGCGACCTGACGGTGCGCCTTAGCAAATAATCTATAGCTCTTTAGCTTGAACAATGCGACCTGACGGTGCGCTTCCTGGCCTGAACTTTCCCACCCGTGCGACCTGACGGTGCGCCTTAGCAAATATTCTCACACTCTAAGACTTCTACCAAGCGACCTGACGGTGCGCTTCCTATTTTCTTGCCCACCCGTGCGACCTGACGGTGCGCCTTAGCAAATAATCTATTCCCTTTCCCACAACAAGAATTATTTACCTTCAGTTTTCTGTCCTCAGCCTCCGCTGTAAATCTCCCTTGAATTGTGGTCCGTCCGCTTTCTTCTCTTGGTGTTCCGTCCGCTATTTTCGGTGTTGCTCCTCCTCGCTTGGTGGTCCGTCAGCTACTGACTTTGTGTTGCTCCTCCTCGGTTGGTGGTCCGTCAGCTACTCATTCACTGCTTCAGTCGTACCTCTCGTTAGGCTATGCTTGCTGATAATTCGAGTTGTATTTGTATTTTTGCTTGTGTCTCGCGTCGCACTGTTTATGTTAGGCTTAGATCGTTGGTAGGGGAAATACTGGTTTTCAACGTGTGTTTCTCTCTTTCTCTGGTAGATGCTCAATTTTATGTTGAAATGTTGAAATCGTATGATAGGCTTTGCTGTACTTTTGCCGCATTGACCGCTGCTCACACCAACAAAATATATATAACACCTTATTCTATGTGTTTATGTTGGCACAGGGTGCTTAGTTACATTCAATACCTAATTTAATTAATTTAACAAAGTTTAATGTTTCAGTAATTCAATTAAATAATAGAATAACAATAATTCAAAGGCAAATAATAATAATAATAATAAATTTAATCTAAAATAATTTAATTTCTGCTTGATGATGGAAAACGTGTGCACCCAAAATTGACTGCTGGTTTTGGGTCGTCACAGTATATCTTTAAAAAAAGGTCAAAAATATTGACTTTTTACTCAAAAAATGACACAAAAGTTGTTTTTGTTGTTAAAATAATAAAAACTCAAAATACTACTACCTTTTACATGACATAGCGCTTAATAGCAAAAATGCTTCGAATTTTACAAAAAAAAAATTATTAACTGTTTCTGTCATCAAAAAAATGACCATAAGCCTAGTAATTTTTTAAAGAAATTAATTTTTTCAAAAGTTGTTTTTATTCTTTTTATAGAATAGTTAAGCTCAAAGAATAATTTATGTGAAAAAATTATACCAATTGGGCCTATTCGGCGAAATCTGTTATTCTGTTACGCATTTTCTGTTATCAATCGTAACAGATGCCGATCATAAAAGATCTGTTAAAATTGGTATTCAGTATATCGAACTTTTATGGCAACCTGTTATCAATCTTCGAAAATAAAAATCTATTACAATTCCGTTAACTTCTGTTATGAAACAGCTGATTATTGTAAATAAATTTATTCAAGCAAACAAAATGCAGAGCGAAAAGGTAAGTTAAGGGATGTTTTAGGCAAAGCTAATTATAAATTAAACAATTTTTTTCTACAGTATATTTCAGTCCAACAGCTGATCCAGCTGTGGGCTTCAAGGATGCTGCCGCTGCCTTCATGGTTGGTTCAATGCCATATAAGAAGGGTATGGAACGCAAGGATTTGCTCTCGGCGAACGTGAAAATGCATAAGATGCAGGGACAGGCGGTGGATCTACATGCACGCAAGGATGTTAAGGTACACATATTGCTGTAAAAAAATTAATTTTTCGACTAAATTCCCTTATTCTAGCAATGAGACAGTGTGCACAAAATCAGTCTGGGATGCCGACTTACTGCAAGGAGTATTTGATGAGACGGTGCAAAAGCGTGGCGCTGCCGTGATTTCTGCACGAAAGATGTCTTCTGCCATGTCTGCCGCTAAGGCTGCTTGCAATCATATGCACGATTGGTGGCACGGCACTCTTGTTGGTCAGTACATCTTACGTGTCATTTCGGATGGCAGCTGTTGTGATCTCAAACAAGCAAACAAATTTTTGGAACAATTGAAGATGAGTTAAAATGGAGTTTTTTCACTTCACTTGAAAATGTGTATTTGGAGCTAAAAAAGTTAATGGTGAAAAAATGTTTCGCTGCTCTTAAGTGGTTTAGAAATTACAGAGCTTGAATGTTGAGAAAATGGATTTCAAAAACTTGTGTTTTCTTTTTAAATTTTCGTACAAAACCTAGCGTTATGGGCATCAAAAGAAAGGTTATGCTGTTACCTATTCAACAAGCTATCAATCATTAAAATACATACATTACTTTTGAAGATATAGCATTGTACATATTATGCACACTTGTAAATACATTTAATTAATTTGATGTTTATACTTACGTTAAGGTTATTTCGTAAAAGGGTGAACCACCAAGTGTGCACAATATGAAAAATGCTATATCTTCAAAAGTAATGGATGGATTTTTATGATTGATACCTTGTTGAATAGATAACAGCATAACCTTTTTTTTTTGATACCCAATATGCCAGGATTTGTACGAAAATTTAAAAAGAAAACACAAGTTTTTGAAGTCCATTTTCTCAACTTTCAAGCCCTTTAACTTCTCAACCACATGGGAGCGGCGAAAAAGTTTTCCAGATTTGAGCTTAAGAGGGGTTAAATACATATATTCCACAAAAAATTTTAAATTTTGAATTTTCGTTCATCTTCAATTATACCAAATTTTTTAAGGTTTGCAGATAATTGATTTTGCAAAGTCTAGAGAGTCGAGAAGGAACACGAAGCAATGACTGTGCAATCCAGATAATTGTAGATAAAAAAGAAAAAAAACTTTAGTAATAATTTTAAATACACCTTATATTTTAGATTAAGTTGCAACACGCAATGGGTGTTGGCTAAAGCATTTGTATATTGTATTTTATACTAAATGTTTATACATTTTTATACTGTGTTATGAAAACTATAAATGCAAGTTTAAGAATAAAATGTTTTTATAGAACTGTTAAATATTTAAAAGTAGTAAGAAATGATCTTCGACTGAGCCAAAGTTAAAATACCCCTACGGCCGAACCAAAGTATATTCAAAGTCTTAAGCAGCCAATAAAATAATTTTTTGCAGAAACATTGACCAAGTGCATTTTGATTAAATTGGTTACGTGTTCAATTGACCTCGATGTGCTGGGATGAGACAGTCCAAGAATGTTGTTGCTTGCTATTGAGGCTTGGTAGGATCCATATCCATAAAAATGCAGCGCTGTTAGTAGATATAATGATTTAACAAATTTAATATGTATTAACACAACAAATACAGACCTGAATTTTAAAAGATATGTTTGTGGCTACTAAAAATGGTTCCAATTTGTTCATGAGTAGTCAAGCATTCACCTTATCCAATCAAAATGGATTCACGAAGAGCACGTCAGGAAACTCGAGTGGTTTGCTTTTAAGGCGCGACTCTTGCATATTTGCTCGATAGTTCCTTCTATCGTTCCTTCTACTCTAACTTACATTTTTCGCCTTTTTTCGGAATTTCTTATTGAAATTCTCAGATAGATATCAATTTCAGAAATAAAATGTCACTATTTGTTATGATAAAAGACTCAAAAATCTTTCTGTTATTCTGTTATGGTTTTTAACAGATTTCATAACAGATTTTGTCGCGCTGAATACCAATTATAGAATTTGGAATAGATTTTTTGACAGTTCGAAAATCTGTTATGATTTATAACAGATTTCATAACAGATTTTGTCATGCAGAATATGAATTTAGAACGCATAGCAGATTTTTTGACAGCTAAAAAGTTTGTATGGGAAATCATAACAGAATAACAGAATTTTTTCATAAAAGATTGCGCAGAATAGGCCCAAATATCTCTTTCCAATCAAAAGTTATCGCAATAAATATATTTTTAGACAAAAACCAAGCTGATTTTCAAATGCTTATCTATTAATAAAAATCATTTTCTGTGAACATTAAAACTACTGGGAAACTGTAACGGGCAGTGGAAAATGACAGTGGTGTCAAACTAAGAGTCTAAGAAAAGTTTTTAATACAACTATTATGCTCCCATATAGTTGCAGGGTGCAGCAACGCGCGCCGGGAAAAGGCTAGTTATAAAATAACGAATGTTATTTTTTTATAGGAAATTTATTGCTCTTTCTGATTTTCTAATCAGTTTTGAAATTTTATTTTTTTTCAGTTTTAAACCGGAAGTAAGTGTTTCAAATATTGTTTTCAACAACTTCGACTATTTTGATTTCAATTTTTTTCACGGCAAAATAAATTTTAACATTTATTATATAATATATAATATATATTATATTTAAATAATATATATTTAAATATATATATATTTAAATAATATTTAAATATATTTAAATAATATATTTAAATAATATTAATTATGTATTATTTTCTTGCCTATTTGTGTCATTATAACATTATTTTTATGCCCCCACGTTTAAGAAAAATAAAAGGGGTATATTAATTTTGTCACTCCGTTTGTAACGCCCATAAGCAGGCGTGGTAGGTATAAAAAAGTATATATATATTCTTGATCAGCATCACCACCCGAGTCGATTTAGCTATGTCCGTCTGTCTGTCTGTCTGTCTGTGTTCACGATTAATTTTCAAGCTATCATCACGAAATTCGATATTTAAGCTTATATCTAAAAAATAAAGATTAAGCTCGAAAATGAGCCAAATCGGATGAAAATCACGACATGACTTTATCAAAACGGTAAAGAACTTCACAAAAATTTATATATGGACTTTAAATTTTCCATATGAACTTTGATATAAAACATGCACTTTAGGTATGAAGTTTAAACAAATCGAATAAAAATCACGCCTACCTCGCGTACAAAGTGACTTTACCAAAAATTTATATAAAAAAAAAAAAATAAATAACTGGCCATTTCAGCCCTTGAAAGGACTTTGACCTAGCTTCTTATGATCAATTGTGTTGTGCGTGTTATTAAGTTTGTACACAATAGACGAGAAATGGACCTACTGGCTTAACGCCGACTCCGAACGGCGATGAACGGAATGTTCTTATTCTCAAGAAGCTTTACATGGCATTTTGATTACTATCTGAGGTTTGTCATTTGGTCTGTTCGCGTACTTCTCCAGTGAAAAATATCCAGCAGCAACTTGCAAGAGAGTAACGCACAATTCTCTCTCAAATAGAAAAATATCCAAAAAAGTACGCGAACGAAAAATTTGCAAAAACTTGCAAGCCTCGATTACAGCTGATTACATTTCAAGTGGAATGAAAAACAAAAGTAAATTGGATATGAAGTATCCAATTTTTAATTTTTTTTTAAGGTGATTTTCGAGACAAAGAAGTAAGAGAAGTGATAAATAACGTTAGTGGCAACGTTTTCTACAAAAATTTAAGATACTTTTCATATTTTGACGACTGCAGAAGTCAATCCTCCGGTTTGTGGACATCAATTTTACTAAATTTGTTTGATTGTTCAATTTGCAACTGACTTAAATCAGCTGTTTTCTAGCTTGCAAATTCTCGACAGTAAAAATTTTTCCAGCAGGAATTTGCAACTTCCCCTCCAAGTCAACTGTCACTTTGCGCTCTCAATTTCTCTCACTTTGCAAGTTTTTTGCGTACGCGAACGCCAAAAGCTGATAATTTGTGATAATTTTCACAAATTATCAGTACTCGAACAGACCAATTGTCTGCAGAGAGGTGGCGGCCGTACAGAAAAATTATTTTAATTCAAATAATTTTCTGTCGGTGCTGGGGTTCGAACCTGGGTTTCCAGGCTCGTTGACATAGCTGCCACGCACTTTAACCAAATACGCCACGTACGCCACCAAAAATATATAATCTTTTTTAATTCCACAAAAATTAATATATGGACTTGATAAATAAGCTTTAATGCACTCTGAGTTTGAAATTTAACGAAATCGAGTAAAAACCACGCCTTCCTCCCATACAAAATGATTTTATCAAAAAACAAAAGCAAACAAATATATAATATTTTTCTTCTGATACAATATTGTTTTATTTAGTTCTAAATTTATAATTAAGAATATACATATAGGTATCAAATGTGAAACTAGTTCAGAGTAGGTATTTCTTTATGCATAAATAGGTGACCTCACATCAAGTTTACTATGTAGTTTTGTTTTTTTTGCACAAACCAGCCAACTTTACCAAGTAGCCAGTATGACATGTACGTACTCTAATTGATTTATCTCTAAAACTAATTTAGATCCCACTCTGAAATTTTTATGATAAAATTTATAAATGTTAGACTTTATTTTACCGTTAAAAAAATTTAAATTTAAATGGTCAAAAGTTGGTTGTTTTGTGTAAAATGGTCCGGTTTAAGACTGAAAAAAAAAATTAAACTTTAAAAGCTGATAAGAAAAGTTTAAAAGAAAAAAAAAGAAAAAAAAAAGAAAAAAAAGCTGATCAGTTGGCAACGCGCTAAATTCCGCTTACGTTGTGTTTTTTAGATTGTGCTCAGTTTATATTTAAAAACATTGGTTTTCTTAAAGTTAAATAAAAAATTTTTGTGCTTTTGTGGTTTTTATAAGATACAGCGATAAGTTTTGCTTATATTTTATATTTTACTTCTCATAAAATAAGTTTATTTATTAATAACTATTTATTAATATTTCGTTGAAGTGGCAAACTTTTGCAAGCTTTTTAAGCAGGCAAAACAGGGTTTCTCCGAAATTAGTTGGGAACTTTCTTTGCTTTCTGCTAAATTTTTAAAATATCAAACACTTTTCGATGAGTGCAAATATATCGAAGAGTCAATTCCTTCACCCAAACGTAAAAAGAAAAGCATGAACCTGCGCAACAAGCCGAAAACTAACTCGATACCACCAATGCCACCACCTGTTGAACAGGACATTGTGGAAGATATGGACATTTGTACTGATACGATTGCTTCCATATCTGCTCCAAATGCACCAGAGACCGTTTCCTTGCCAATATTAGCACCATCTATACCAGTTAACCAGCCTGTTCTTTCTTATGCTCAAGCTGTTTCTATTGCTCCTTCTATTTTTAATACTCCTATTTTTGAAACTTCAGTTGTTGACGCTCAACGGATTCCAATTACTACTGCTACTATTTCGCTTAAGCCATTAATCGCAATTCCACCAACTAAAGCAATCTTTGTCTCGCGCTTAGCTGCTGATACAACTGAAAATGATATTCAATTTTTTATTAATTCAAAGTTAAATAGTGGTATCCCTCTTTCGATCCAAAAATTCAAATACTTAAATGCGAGACTGACTACTTCTTTTAGATTGACTGTTCCGGAAAATTTATTAAAAACTCTTGTGGACGTAAACTTTTGGCCCCGTAATACAATTGTTCATGAATGTTAATTCAAAAACAAACCGCGTATTGCAAATGTTGTACACTTGCCTCGTCCTTCTAACAGTCCTCAGTACCATACAAAAAACGATTAAAAAATCACAAGTCTAAGTTAGAGCTTGTGTATCAAAACGTTAGAGGTCTCAATTCTAAGCTTTCCGATATTTTCATTAATATTTTTGATTTTGAATATAACTTTATAATTTTTACCGAAACTTGGCTTCGCTCCAACGTTTTAAATTCTGATATAATGTGCAATAAGTACCAAATTTTTCGTAAAGATCGCTATGATAAACCGGTGGTGGCGTTCTGATAGCTGTCCATAACTCGCTTGCTTCTGAGGAAATAACAAATCCTGGCACCAACGACCTGGAGTTTATTTGTGTTACAGTTAAACTAAGTTAACTACAGTTAAACTAAATTATTCTATTTTTCTTACTTGCTCTTACATTCAACCTAAAAGTGATTTAACAATTTACTTAAACCATATTAATGCCATCGAAACTGTCCATAATATGCTTAAAAATATGGACACTATCATTGTATTAGGTGATTTCAACTTACCTTCCGTGTCTTGGCGTTTTTCCGATGATTCCGCATTTCTTACTCCTATCTCTGCCTCTGATTGGATAAATGACTTCTTACATAAGTTGTCTGATCTGTGTCTTCAGCAGGTTAATAATATTCTTAATAAAAATAATAGATCTCCTGACCTTGTATTTGTAGACAGATGCACTTCCGTAAATCTCCGTCGTTCGAACCCAGTTTCTTTTCCGGAAGACGATTATCATCCAACTCTTGAAATAACAATATTACTTGCCAACGAAAATGAAAATAAATTAGCTCCAGATACGCGAAATAATAAAATTTTTAACTTTAAAAAAACAGACTATGTTAAACTTAATGCTCTTCTCGCGCGGATTGACTGGTCCCCAATTTTAAATAATAGGTCTTCGTACTCTTTTTATGATGTCGAATCTTCAGTGCAGCTTCTCAATGATACCTTGCAAAAATGCTTCTCATTATCTGTGCCAAAAAAATTATTAATTTAAAGCCTTTAAGCCCTCCTTGGTTAACTAACGGGCTTAAGTCTTTAAAAAGTTCCAAAAATCGCTTATTTAAGAAATATAAAAAGTCAGGCTCTAATTTAGACTTCGCTTGCTATTCCTCTTGTCGTTACAGATATCAACTATTAAATAAACAATGCTACTTTGCATATATAGCCAATATAAAAACCTAATTCAAAGATAATCCGAAACTTTTCTACACGTTTGTCAATTCAAAACGAAAAACCTCCAGCTTCCCACCTCTTATGAAATTTAATCACGATGAAGCATCTTGCGACATCGATGTTTCCAACATGTTTGCAAACTTCTTTAAAACAACCTACTCTGATATACCATTGAGCGTGAGTCTTGAATATTCTTACCTACCACCAGTTAACTCTTTTGAAACCCCCGTAATAGATTCTAATATAGTTATGCATTACCTTCAACAAGTTAAATCTTCTTTTACTACTGGTCCTGACGAAATCCCGAGCTGCATTTTAAAACATTGTTCTAATAGTTTGTGTTCTCCCCTATTAAAAATGTTTAACTCATCCTTGCACAGCGGTCATTTTCCCTATATATGGAGAAAATATTATATAATACCTCTTCATAAATCCGGTTCAAAAATTGATGTTTCCAATTACCGAGGTATCGCAAAACTAAGCGCAATCCCTAAGTTATTTGAGAAAAGTATAAGTGATCAAATAACCCACGTCGTATCTTCTTCCATTTCCACCTCTCAACATGGTTTCTTAAAGGGAAAATCTACGATAACTAACCTCTAGGAGTTTACTACGCGTGTCATTAAAGGTTTTACTTTAGGACGACAGACTGACGTCATTTATACAGACTTTAGCAAAGCTTTTGATAGTGTCAATCATTATCTTCTTCTGAAAAAGCTTCATGTAATTGGGTTTCCCGTCAAACTATTACACTGGATTAAATCGTACTTGTCGAATCGTTCGCAAAAAGTTTTATATAAGAATTCTATGTCAAAAAATATTTTAGTCACATCAGGTGTTCCTCAGGGAAGACATCTTGGTCCGGTTTTATTTTTACTATTTATAAATGACCTTCCTTCTGTAATAAAACACTGTAACGTCTTATGGCTAAAACGCAATACTGCGTTAGGTCGGTCGGCCTTTGACAGCTAGACTAGAAACAATGGGTTCTTATGAAGCAACACTAAATTCGACCTCATACTTTGCGTCGACCTCATCCCGTAAAAAACTATTGTAGGGGTAAAGTACGATCAACGCAATGAGTAGAGACATGTTCAACTAGCTCGTGCGTTTGACATTCCATATTAACGCTGGGTTGCATTTTCGTTGAGCAATGCTAAAATGTGGGTATTCTTGGATTCCGATGGAAAACTCAGATTTTCATAGGATTATCGTGGGAATTTATATTTTGATGCAAGTTTTTTTTTAAATTGATCAAATTTTTTAAATTAACATGCTGCTTAAGTAGTATAGTAATGATTTTGATGAATTTAGCTAGTTGAACATCAATTATATATCCTATTAAAATGTATACATTTTTTAGTATATTATAAATAATATGATTTGGGTATTTGTGCAAAATGGCTAACTTATATATTGGGCAGTTAGATATTTTAATGAGGTTGGTTGAGGACGAATACCCTTAATATCAGTGTTCGAATAACATAACACACAAAGGAATGTTGTATTTTTACTTTGAAAAAAAAATAGTACATGCAAATTTATTGCTGCTAGCAAGATTTGCAATTGCACACAAAATATCAAATGATAAATATAAAAGCATAATAAGAATGAAATGATAAATATAACACTGTCAAAGAATAAGAAAATTCAAGGTGGGATTTTCTCATATTAAAATGAAATATTTGTACTCAAAAATTTTCGTTACCAGTAGTTTTTAAATAAAAAATAAAACTTACTATAAATACTCCGTTAGCCAGAAATTCCTTAACAAATAATCGTCTCTGAGTCCGAAAAGAATTTTTCCACTTTTTTATGATTTACTAACGAGTTTTATTACAATTTTCTAAGATAATTTTTTCTAATAAATTTTTTTTTTAACTTGTAAAAATCAAGGGGTGGGCCTTGTTATTTGAATCACAAAAACGGTTTTTAATTTTTGCGTAAAATTGAAACAATTTTTGCTGATAAGTGTTACAGTTTTTAAAAAGAGTTGAAAATTTGCAAATTTGAATTTAAATTAGTTTTACAATTTACAAATATTACAAAAATTTCATTGTAATTAAAATGTTCGCAGTATTGAAGATATGTTAGTATTTTTGGTATCAAAATAACAAAAATTTTTTAATTTTACTAAATTTAACAAAAATTTTATATTTTGTAAATATTTGCATGTGTCACCTATAAAACGCCTATTATAGGCATATTGTAGTTTTAGGCGATTTTGTAAAAAATTTTTACTACAGCACCAACTGGTGTTCAAGTTGGATGAAAGAAGATAGCGCCAAAATACTCACCGTACCTCAAAACCACAATATACCAATTTTCATTCTAATCGCATAAAGAATTGTACTACAGCTCCCTCTGGTGTTCAATATGGGTCAAAAAAGATAGCAGCAAAACACTCAGCGTACATGAAAACCACTATATACCGATTTTCTTAAAATTTGTACTTAAATCTTAAAATTTGTACACCAGAGGGGTTAAGGGTGGATAAAAATTGATTGAAATTGCCTCAAAATACGCACCGTACCAAAAAACTTCTATACACAAATTTGAATATGAAAATGAATATTTTCATACATATTTCCAACTTGCTTTCGTTGACGAAATTTCCTACATTTTGCTCTCAAATTTTGCAAAAATTTCGGCAGAAATTAACAGTAATAATAATAGTAAATAGCAGTAATTTTGATAAAAACGAGAAAAATAATGACATCAAGCAATCACATTTAAAAAAAAACAATGTACATATATATATACGAGCCCTAACCACTATTAATTCGTACAGCAAGCACTTTTATGGCAATGTAACATGTAAGGGTACATATTTTATTAAATAATATTGATAACACTATTAAATTCATACTTTTCTGAAAGTTTGTTTTATTGTCTTTAATTTCATAAACAAATATGTGCACATATCATGATAAAAAGTTTTGAAAACAGAAATTAACGGAAAGTCCATTTATTTTGATAACAAAAATTTGACCACTATTAATTCGTACAGTGTATAAATTCAGCTAAAGACAACTCTGAAAATTAAAATGTAAACAAATAATGAAAATTTACCGTTTTATTAGAGTAAAGAAATGCATATTGAACAATAACACGATTTTTTTCGTGTTGTTTCTTTTTATTTCTGATTAATTGTTCAACGATGGCACTTGGTAAGCCAGTTTGTGAAGAAATTCGATTATAAATTATTGACAAAGTCAAATCGGGAAAAAGCTATAGCGAAATATCGGTTGAATTAAAGCTTCCCAGATCAACAGTATCAAGTATTGTTCAAAAATACAAAAAAAAAAAATGAGAATTGTAGCAATAATGTTGCAAACAGAAGCCGGGTCTCCAAAATAACGATTCGCGACAAAAGAGCTTTAGAAGTTATACTTAAAAAAAATCGTCGAGGCACTATTAGATACATAGCTTCAGAGTGGTCAGAAAGAATTGGAAAAACCATTAAACGTGAATGGACGCGTCGGCAAATGAAAGATATAGCTTATGGTGTTTATAAAGTAAGTTTAACACTCTACTACTGGTGATACCAAAAACATTTATTGAAACTTGAATTTTTTAGGCCAAAGAAAAGTCCTTACTTACTGTACTTCAAATGAAAAAACGTTTATTATGGGCAAAAGAAAGACGTTCTTGGGTACAAAGGCAATGGGACACCATTATATTTAGCGACGAATCGAAGTTTTACGTATGCGTTGGTGATGCCAGAAAAAGGGTGATTCGGAAAAGCACAGAGGCATATCATAAAGACTGCTTAAAGCGTATTGTAAAGTTTCCAGCTAGCATTATGGTGTGGGGATGTATGTCCTCAAAGGGTGTCGGTCAGCTTCACTTTATTAAGGGAACAGTAAATGCAGAAAAATATATTAATATATTGGAAGAACATCTCATTCCGTCAGTACCAAAGCTAGCTGACTGTGGCGAATATGTATTTCAACAAGACGGTGCATCATTCCATACAGCCAAAAAAACAAAAAAATGGCTACAAGAAAATGGTATTAGTGTTCTGTACTGGCCATCATCTAGCCCGGACTTTAACCCAATCGAAAACGTGTGGGCACTCATGAAAAGGAAGTGATGAAATGACCCACAACGCACTCTTAGCGGATTAAAAGCCAACATTCAGGAAAGTTGGGACTCTATAACCCCTGAAGAGTGTAAAAAATTTATAGATACAATGCCAAAGCGATTAGAAGCTGTTTTAAAAAGCAAAGGGGGCGTTACACAGTATTAAATTAGAAAATGTTCCACTGTACGAATTAATAGTGGTCAAATTTTTTTTATCAAAATAAATGGACTTTCCGTTAATTTCTGTTTTCAAAACTTTTTATCATGATATGTGCACAAATTTGTTTATGAAATTAAAGATAATAAAACAAACTTTCAGAAAAGTATAAATTTAATAGTGTTGTCAATATTATTTAATAAAATATGTACCCTTACATGTTACATTGGCATAAAAGTGCTTGCTGTACGAATTAATAGTGGTTTGGGCTCGTATATATATGTATAAAAATATCGAATAATCAAAGAAAAATTTTTTGCTATAAAAACTGAAATGTGTTTCCAGAAATTTCATTTTAAATTTTAATTTAATTTTACATTTTATCATTAAATTCGAAAGCGTTCATTTATTTTGAAGCTTCTAGTCCGAATTTTCACATTAATATGTGACATTTTTCATTATTTCACAGATTATATTACACTTAATAAAAAGATCTTAGCTTTCTAAAGTAGGTTTTATGGTTCTTAATGATTTTATGTCAATATCTTTTAATTTTTCATTGATTAAAATTATAATTGTATGATTTCGAAGAAAGGGACGTTTTGTGGGATTTTTAGTATAGCTGCTTTTATTGGCATCACCAAAATGACAGACGCACGATCTGTCAATGCAACATTTAGTTTTGCAAAGTTTGAGGTCGTCCGTTTTGACAGCTTATATCGTAAAGTTTTTACTACGGAGACCAAAGTACGGTCAAAGGCCGACCGACCTAACGCAGTATTGCGTTTTAGCTATTAATGTACGACGATGACGTAAAACTTTTTCTAACTTATAAATCGCCTGAAGAACAACAACTCTTACAATCCGATTTAAATAGTCTAGTGGAGTGGTGTAATTTAAACCTTTTAAAATTAAACTTAAAAAAATGTAAGCAAATGACATTCTCACGTCGAATTGCTAATAGTATAAATTACACTATAAATAATACTAACTTAGAAATTGTACACAGTTTTCTTATCAATATTAATGTAATGATATTACAAAAACACGAATATTTTTTCGCCAAGAGAGTTCTTTTTACTTCAAAAAAGATCAGGAAATAATATCACCACGACCGTTTGTCCCAATCACGAGAAAAATTTTCTGGTATTTTATCCACATAAACAAGTAAACTGTTGCGACCGTTTCAATTGACATTCGACAAAAATCACCAGTTTACTGTGGACAATTTTCATTTGCTGAGTTCTGACTGAAACAACTAACACAATCAACATTCAAGCTGAAATTTTGAAACGTACACATCAAACTTCCTCTGCTTTGTGTTTCTTTACAACTGAGAACTGGTACATAAACTTGAATGTAGCGCCATCTACGATGATGAAAATTAATTTAAACAGTCTTGCCTCACTGCAAAACTCAGTTCATATTTTTCTCTATGAATAAAATGTGACGTTAAAAGAAATCTATCAAAAGAGAGTTGTTATAACATTAATATTGATAATTTTTTTATAATAACAGTAAAATTTTAAAGAGACAAGGATGAATATTTTTGACATATACAACAAGTATGTGCAATTCCTCTGAATTTTGAAAATCGAAAATCGGCGATGACATTTTTTCAGAATTAATTTTTAGAGATTTTTATAGCTTTTATTACATATGAATATTTCAAGATAAATATTTCGGTGATCTTGAATTTTGTTTGTTGTGTAATATTTGGGTAGTTTGACACCAGTAGAAAGTACTCACATAACATAATCTGAGAAACCAGCGTAAGTTTAAAGTATTTTTAAAAAAAATTCCTTAACAGTTAGTTAAAATCATTATTAACTTGTTCGCTAAATATAATCATCGAAAAAAATCTGGAAAAGTTTTTTTTGTATTGTATTGACGTGTAGAAATTGAAAATATTCTTAACAGGAAAATTGGAGTTGGTCGAACTTTTTATTAACCGATTTGACAATGTTTAAATTTTCCTAATATTATTTTTCCAAAATTAACTTCGAAGAAAAATGTTTATGCACTTTATGAGGGTTTTCCTTCTTTGGTTTATGTTTAACAAAAAGTTTTAATTTCTGGAATCTGTGTTGAGTATTTAATTTAAGCAACATTCCATTTCGATAGCTTAACCCATTTCTAGCCGAAGGGTGCGTTTTCGCATCCAAAACTTGGGAAATTTTTTAATAAACAATAGATGTAACTTTATTTTGATGTTAATGCATAAAAAGACTGTTTGATATTTTAACTTTCGTATTGTAAGTTCGAATTAAGCATTCCCCCAACCATATTCTCTTCCCCCTACCAGATAAAAAGATTCCATTTATGACATATTTTTAAAAAATCAAACAAAATACTTAACGAAGGAAAAAATGTCCTTGAATTATCTAAATGTGATGAAAATAAATCAAAAAAATAATAAATGATTTACTGTATAACGTAAAGTAAATGTAATTGCGATATATATGCATTACTTTTCGTTGGTTGCGAAAACGCACCCGTGGCTTAGCCTGATTTTTCTATTATACTAATGCATACTAACTATTATATAAAATTTAATTGCAAAACTATTTTGAATTTATTGGATTGGGTTTTGCTTGCAATTGCTAATATTTTAGTACTTTATCAACACTTTAACGAATGGAAATTACACTGTCTTGCATGTAAAGAGAAAAATATAAAATCAATGTCACAGCTTGATTTAGATCGGAGATAGCCAGAAATCTAATATTAGCGGATGATAAACAACCTGAGTCAGATGATAATGTGGAGGAGCTCAGCGATGTTGAAGATTTTTGACCATCAACATTGCCACGCATCAATATTCCTGAGCATGTAATTTTTAATGCATCAAAACGACTAAAATGTAAAAAATGTTAATCAAACATTGTTTTTCATTTTAAAAACTGTGTTCTAAATGTTTTAGTGCTTGGCATAACATATGAACTTATTTGCTATGTTTTTGTTTTGTTAAATAAAAGTATAACTTTCACGCAAATTTTGATTTTTCATATATTTATATTATTCCCAAATAAAGTTCTTGTGCATATTAGTTGCCACGGGTGCGTTTTCGCACCATGCTGCTCCAGGTGAACGGAAAAGCGGAAACATTTTTTGACCATTTGAGATCCATTTTGGGAAACCTACAACCTAGCCATTATAAGGATTTCACCCGAAAAAAAAATTTGTTTGTCTTGGCCAGAAATGGGTTAATAATAATAATTTGTTTATTTTCCTATGTAAACTAGTTGTCGGTGCATTTCAGAACAAACCATATGCTTGTTAATTGAAGATCAAAAAATTTAGTGTAGTGACGTTTTCGGCTCATCGGATTGATAAGTTGGCTCGCTGCAAGAACTACGGAACAGTTTGCGGCTTACATTAACCCTTTCAGTGCCAAATTGGCCCTGGCTATGCCAAACATTCGAAACTTCGTTCAGGGTCAGTTTTTGACTAAAATAAGCTGAGTGTGAAGTTTGAAAGCCGTATTGCTTTCCTAATAGATACTACGAACATTTTTAGAAATATTCAAAAAAATTTTAAAAACTTCTAGCGCTATAAATATCACACGTTTTCTAATTAAAAATGTAAATAAGATCTCTTACATTCGTAGTATTAACTTTAATTACCTTCAGCTTTAGAAAATTCTCGGAAGTATTTAAAAATATAATTTTTTAATTTGCTCTTTTTTGAAGTCTAGTGGCCGCGTTGTCGCGCACATGAATTCACTTCGAAAAACCTTGAAAAGCATGTTATAAAAATCAATTTTCGTATTTTTGATTTTATCTTCTTTTTCATCACATTTTAATCTATTATTTATAAAGTATTGTTAAAAAGCGGGGTGTCCAAAACTAGAAACAGAGCCACAAAGCAAACTGTTGCCGTATGGCAACAAATATGCCGAAAGGGTTAACGAAAGCAATCTCAAGCATTCACAGAAGCAGAGGTTGGCTGAACTAGAAGAAAAGCATAAACAAGGTTGCTCACACGAAGTGGCATTTCATGGCGATACAAATGTTATAACATCAGTAACACTTATGCTACCATCACCAGAAGGAAGAGGTCCACAAAAGGAAGAGGTATTGTTTGATTTTCACAAAGAAAGAGGTCCAAGTCACCAGATGCCGCTACGGTCATAATCCGAAGTACAGAGAACTACATTAAGAGTGATGTTTTGCAGTGAGTTTATGGACAGAGTTAAAAATTGTTAAATGCAATTTAATGGGACTTAAGACCCGCTGGTATATAAAGAGCGTGTCGAAAATCTGGTCGAAATATACGAACTTAATCAAAATTTGTAGCCACGCAGCATGCCTGAATTGCTGAATTGCACCTTCAATGGTACAGGAATAACAAAGAACACTGAACAACTGTCAAAGCTCTGAGGTGGATTTTCTGGAGTCTTCCTACCCACTAGATTTTTCGAGTGTCTGGAGAACGATATACGACTCCGCACAGCGGGAAATTGGTGGCAATAAATATAATTTTTGAACATACGAAAGTGGTAATTTTTAATTTATATTTGCAAATAAAGAATATTACTAAATAGAGCACCATATTTTTTTAAGGATTCGATAATTTTGTTATAAAAAATGGATATCAAACATGAAACATTTAAAAAGAGTTTTTAGTGCCTAAAATGCGTATCTTAAAGCTGAATTTTTCACCAAAGCAAACATTAAAAAATAAAACTACCATTCCATAAAATAGTGTTTTTTTTTTAAGGTACATTCTCCAAAATATAAGCCCTATGTTTGCTGGTTTTTATGCATTTTACATAATTTAATTTTATATAATTTTGCCATTTAACATAAATTAATAGATATAACAGATAGAACGTTATATAAAATTAAAAATTCGGTTACGCGCTTTTCCTAACAATGGCTATCATTATGATTAAAAACAGTGATGTGTTCGAACTTGTTTTATTAAAAAATAAAAATGAGATCAAAATTATAAAAAGTTTTAAATTAAAATATCCGAAATTGTCTGCAGAATTAATTAAAAAACTTCACCGTTAATTAAATAAAACGTTTTTAGCTACATTTTTGCAGCAAAAGAACAAGACGTAGTAAGGTAAAGTCCTTGTATGATGACACTCCCGCGGAGCAATTTACAGCAGTAGCTTAGAAACTCCATCCAGAACCACATAACGGCTTCAGTCTTGAGCAAGCGTTAGCATTGTTATTGGATGCAAACTTATCGAAGCATCAGAACGAAATTCTTAAAGCAAAAACAAAAAACATTGGTTACGACATATTTCCACCGTATCTTAAGGTCACCAACAAAAAGAATGCTTACTATCCAACAGATGTAGACGTAACTGAGAGCTTAGCTAATGCTAGCTTAGAAGCTCTGCTAGATCAAACTAATGCTCGGATTTTAAAACCCAAACAAGAAGAAGAGCTATCATTAATGAGCGATAATTTAACGCTTATAACAAAATTTGGATGCGGTGGGTCATCAGGTCGTAACGAGTTTAAACAGAAATTTGGCGATGAACATGTTACAGACGGAAGTATTTTTTTAACATCACTCATGCTACTTCATCTTTACGAAACCACAAACAATAGCATTGAGAACTGGAGTTATCCAAGACCATCTTCAACGCGATACTGCCGACCCATCAGATTTTGTTTTGCTAAGGTAACTTCAGATACAACATGAGCGGAAGTTGAACGAGTCCATGGTGAAATAAACAATCTTACAAAAACTTCTAATAAAGTAAATGACAATACATTTAAAATAAAGCACGAACTTGTTCTTACTATGATTGACGGCAAAATTGCTCAGGCAATAACAAACACTTCATCATCTGCAGTCTGTCCTATTTGTAAAGCGAAGCCTTCAGAAATGAAAAACTTGGAGCTTGTGGCCACAAAATCAGAGTCTACCGAAGCATTGGAATTAGGTATTCTCTCCATGCAAGAATCAAATTCATAGAATGTGTTATGCACATTGTTTATAAAAGGTCATTCCAAAAGTGGAGAGTAGATTCAAACACAAAAAAAAATTATGGGGGTCGAAACAAAGAAAATACGAAACGAATTTTTCAAAAGAATTGGATAAAAATTTATTTTGTAAAGCAGGGTCTTGAAACAAGCAATTCTGGAAATACCTCGAGACGCTTTTTCAAAGATCCCGAATTTACCTCTTATATCACAGGCGTGGACAAACAATTAATAACACAATTTCGGAATTTATTGATTGAGGTAATGAAATTGATTGTTTAAAGTTCGGCAACTTCTGTAAAGACACCGCACAATGATTTGTTAATTTATACAGCTGGTATCATATGCCTAATACTGTCCATAAGGTGCTTACACATGGAAGCAGAATAATTTCAGATGAGTTGTTTCCAATCGGTATGCTCACTGAAGAAGCTCAGGAGGCGCAGAACAAAAATTATCGCAAATACCGCTTAGACTATTCTCGAAAATATTCGCGCACTTAAACAAACACAGACACGTTCAATATGCTGCGCACAATTTCTGACATCAATACTTTCAGAGCCGAGCCATTGTCAAAGCGATCGGACTTACCAGAGGATAATAATTTTTTTTTAAAAAACTTTACTAATAACAATGATTGTAATTAATAACAATATTAATATCACAATTTGTTTAAACTTGCATGAAATTATTTAATTTTAAATACTTGTTTCGTATTGCTGTGTACAAGATTTTTGTGCATTTATCCATTTTTGTGGCATAATTGAATATGAACGAAAACTCGAAATTTGAAATTTTTTTTGCGGAATATATGTATTAACCCCTTCTAAGCCCAAATCTCTAAGCACTTCGCCGCTCTCAAGTGGTTTAGAAGTTTTAGGGCTTGAAAGTTGTGAAAATGGACATCAAAAACTTGTGAATTTTTTTTTAATTTTCCATTTCAGCCCTTGAAAGGACTTTGACCTAGCTTCTTATGATCAATTGTGTTGAGCGTGTTATAAAGTTTGTACACAATTGACCGAGAACCGGACCTACATGCTGAACGCCGACTCCGAACGGCGATGAACGGAATGTTCTCGTTCTCAAGAAGCTTTACATGGCATTTTGTTTACTCTCTGAGGTTTGCCATTGTCTGCAGAGAGGTGGCGGCCGTACAGAAAAATTATTTTAATTTAAATGATTTTCTGTCGCTGCTGGGGTTCGAACCTGGGACTCCAGGTTCTTTGACATAGCAGCCACGCACTTTAACCAACTACGCCACGGACGCCACTAGAAGCTATCAATCATAAAATCCATCCATTACTTTTGAAGATATAGCTTTTTACATATTATCCACACTTAGTGGTTCACCCTTTTACGAAATAACCTAAACGTAAGTATAAACATCAAATTAATAAAATGTGTTTAAGCAAAATGCGAAGAAAGAAGACAATGCAGGAATTCGAATGGTAACTGTTAATGTTTAACGGTAAAACGGTGAACATTAAGTTATCATTATTTATGTATTTTTGAACATGGCAGGATTAAATTTAATACAAATTTTTAAAGTTTTCGAGTGTAGTGCTAGTGGTCCAGTATCATTGGAAGTGATTAAAAAATTGCAACATTGGTGTCTTCTTCCACGGGAGAACACCATGAAGTGTTCCAATGGGCATTTTTTGCAATTAAAGCCACTGAAAGACAGCATCGATGGATCCTTCGCACATTTATGGTTACAAAATGTAACACAGACATTTATATGTAACGAGGTGCAGATCTCGAAAAGAACTGCTGTTGACTGGGTCTCATTTCATCGCGAAGTGGTGATCTACAAAATTATCACCCAGCATGAAAAAATTTAAGGCGTCAACACAATTGTTAAAATTGATGAGTCCAAGCTTGGTCGGCGAAAATACAATCGTGGTCATATGGTGGAGGGCTAGTGTGTATATGGAGGAGTTGAGCGCTAAAGTGGCAGGTGCTTTTTGGTTCCCGTTGAGGAAAGAAGTCAGTTAGTTCTTTTACAAATTATAAAAGACTAGATCCTGCCGGGAACCACAATCAACTCGGATTGCTGAATGGCAAAAACATTGTCCAGTGTTTTTTTTGGTGGAGTTTTTTAAAACTGCTGGCGAACTGTATAATCCTGTGCAAGATGTGTTGGAAAATATAAATTCCCAGTCAGAGAGCAGCGATAGGAGTGATATTTAATTAAAAAAAGAACAACAAAGAAATGAAGTTTTTTTCATAATGTTTGGTCTTACAGCTACATCTATATATAAAAAACATGAAAAATTGTTATAAAAAATCGCGCAAAAAAAAATATACGTGTATATATACGGCGTTTTTAAGGTTTAAGTATGGGTCTTATTTTATGGGGGATTTAAGCTTCCCCCTTTTTGAACTTTCATATAGTGAATCGGAATAATGAATAGGAAATTATGTTATCCTTACATTTTGGGATTTTTTTTGTGGTGTTTATGGAAGATTTCTACTTTTCTGTTATTTTCTAAGTTATTTAGATAACTGCATCGAAATCAACTTTGGTGTATTGAAGCGCACCACACTGCTGTGCTTGATGGCAAGAATGACAAACTGGTATGAGGCTATAATGAAAGCTAAGGCAGTGATGCCACTTTAAGTCATGATCAAAATAATCTGATTTTTATTTTCAAAATGTTCGGTTTATAAATAAAATCTACCAGTATTTTTCTTAAAATTATTCTGCCACTATTTCCATAACACGTCCTTAAATTCCAATATTTAATTTGTTTCTTTACATAATTAAAATATCGCATTCTTTCTTTCCCTCAAAATATTTATTTTAAAATAGCCGATATAACTGATGGACAAAATTCATAGCCTTGACTTTGAAGAGTCAACGGCATTAGTTCAATTTACCACTTCTTGTTGTTACATTAGGGGTATTCACACCGAGCTCGTTAGTTTGTTAGTTGTTACTTGTTACTATTTACATGCATTTTGTTTTTGTAAAAGTATCGAACTACCGAGTAACAAAGTAACAACTTAGCAACCCTGATAATTTTTTCATTATTTGGAAAAATACGAGCAGCTTCCATATTTTTAACTCCATGGAATTTAGCGCCTTAAAAAAGAATAATCTGAACAAAAATTAAAATGAAGTTTTTGTATTCTGCATAGCATTTGAAATCAAATGCTGAATCATTTCAGATTTTGCCCCTGTTTGTGGCATTTTCCACTTTTTATTTACAAATTTTCAGCAATTGTAATTTATGAAAAGCAAAATCAGCTGTTATTCCACAACAACTACCAGGCTAACGAGATTAAACGAAAGGGTGTGTTCACACTTCACAAAGTTAACGAAGTAACAACTAACCAAATAACAAACTAACGAGTTCCGTGTGAAAACCCCTATTATGTTTTCGTAAGTTTGTAACTTAATGCTCGCAGTCGCGTTTTTGCTTGTGCAGCGGCTAGCGGAAGAAAACAAAAAGGGGCACCAAGTGCATTGAACATGAATTGGAGTTTTTTGGTTATTACGAATATAATTGTTAACTTTAAATAAATTATTGTTTTAGTTGGTGGTTTAGATATTTGTTATATTGTACTTTGTTTATTTAAAAGAAAGAATGTAGTTAAAGAACGACTTGGTTTAGTTGGTGGTAATAGTAACTTTTAAGAGTACACTACACCTTCACCCTTAAGCGAAAATTTACTTGCAAAGACAAATGTTAAAGATATTGGAGGTGGAAAAAGCGTACACTAATACAGAATTATTTCTACGATAATGTTTATTTGATTAGTAATAACTTATATTAATGGCATACCATATGATAAGTGATAATTATTTTATATATTCTATTGCTTATATTTTAGAATTCTTATTTACATATTTCTAAAAATTCTGTGTATTTTAAAGTTTGTATTGTTAAATAATTAAAATATTTACATGTTTCTAATCAATTATGTGTTTGTAAACTTCTTTAACATGTTATTATGGAATTTCTTATGTTTGTTATTTATTTATATGATGGTATTAACATCTTCTCTACAAATTATTTCATATAGTCCGTGATATGGATTTGATTATTCTTTCTACTTTCTAGTTTTACTACTACTAAATCTCCTTCTTGGAAATTGTATATTTACATTCTTTTCATAACTGATTTTTCTTTTTTCTTTTACAATTTTAATAATATTCTTTGCTTTGTAACTAGAGATTTTTAATCTAACTTTTAATTTGTAAGCCATCTATAAGTCATCTATGTTTTAGACTTTATTGTTATCTTTTGTTAAAATGCCCGGCAGAGTTGGTAGTTTACCAAAAACTAATTCAAAAGGCGAGTAACCAGTGTCTATATGTAGAGTCGTGTTATACGCAAATGAAACCCATTCCCCATCATCTACGAAAGAAAGAAGATACTCATTGAGAACTCTGTGGTGCTGAAAAAATTTGTTCTATTTTTAACAAGTTACATACATTTCTTAATAGTTCATTAGTGAACTCAGATTTCAAAATTTTCAAACAACCGTACTTTAAAATTAATTGCTCTACCAATATTGTTGCAATCGACTTTGCGTTTTTTGTTTCAATTGGGTGAGCAATAACAAATTTACTCAGATCACATTGCATTGTGAGTATGTATCGGTAACCGTTTGAAATTCTAAGCAGTCCCACTCTGTCTATCGCAATTGTTTCGAAACTAGTCGTTGAAGTGTCTGTTATGGTCATTTTTTTCTTTTATATGTTTTGTTTGTTTATTTAAAGCGCAATGTTCACATTTGTTTACATAGCTTTTTACCATTTGTCGCATACTTTTCCTTCATTTAGTTTAATTTTAATATAATTTTTCTGATTTTCTAAATGTCCGCCTTGTGGTGAGTCACGGAATTCTTTTATTAGTTGTTGTTGCATGGTTTTGCTTATTATTCTTTTAGGAGGTTTGAATATCATAATTTTTAGTGATTCTTTATAATTTCTATTATTTTTTTTTGCTGCAGCATGTTATATATATTCTTAAATTCTTCTTTATGCATTATTTCAAATATCTTATCTTCCTCATCTAGCGCTAGTCCTTAGAATATTTAATTTGTCCATTTTCGATACTAATTTCTTCAGGATCGGAACTAGAGCCTCTGAATTATCATTAGATCTTGCATGCATATTTCTATTATCTTTAATTATTCTTGATGAAAGCTTCATCGGGGTCGAATCTGGATTCGCCGATTTATAGCTACATCGCACGTGCACAATATCATTTATAAATTTGATACGAGTATCGCATATGTTTCTATCGATTATTTCAAATTTTAATTTATGTTCGTTTTTGATATCACTACTGGATGTGCAATCCCAAATAAAGAGTTCACGAAGCTCCTGTTGAGATGTGCATTTCTCCTTTACAAGCTATTTTTGCTTTTTAATATTTCCCCGTTTTATTACCATAGCTTGTTTTTTATCGCTCGTTGCGTCTGTTGGTATCATTTTATTCAATATGTCCGAGTCTATTTTTATTCTCGATAGCGTGTCAGCAGTAGTATTGAGCTTAATAAATAAAAAATAAATAATTGGCCAAGTGGTCGTGCAGCACTTATGTTTGTAAATAATTGTGTTTATTGACTCCAAGAAAGGCTGTGTAAATACTTATGATAGTTATGATTATGATAGTTATCAATTATTAGTTTATTTTGTGATATATATCGTTAGGTTTGCTAAAACTTTTGTTTTTAATTAACATACTGCATAGAATGCAACAACAAAAAAATATCTTTGGAAAATTTTTCCAACAACAAATAAAGTGAGCTTTTTCTTTAAAACATTTAAAAATATTAGCGATGTGTAAATAGTTTTGACTATGGCTGAATTTCTTAGAGGCTGTCCAATTTGACCCAATTAAAGTTTAAAAGTGATTACGTAATTTATGGACGGGACGGGATAGTGGAATAGGCCTACAGGGGATACCACTTTAAAAAAAAACGCACCGCGATATTTATCTCAGTAGATGGTGTGGAAACAATATCCCAATTCTCAATATTTTACACACACACACACGTAGGTATATTATATATATATATATGAATATATTGTGCTGTCTAATGTACAAGGTGGTTCCATCACGTTAAAATGCGAAAATTGAGGTATTTTCAAAACGAAATCAGCTGGGATTTTAATTCAAAGTGATATTTCATCAGAAAAACATAACAAACACTTGGAGACATTCAGTTTACGTTGCTATTTTAGGTCAACTTGAAGTTGCTTCAGGAGCAGTGTGTATGGTCTTGCTTGCATATGATATGGGAAGGTCTTGTCCTTTTTCGCCATGTGATAATATTGCTCCTAACGCAAAATTTGAAGCGTCTGTAGTTAAGATAAAAGGTTTTCAAAAGTCAGGATATTGTAGGATAGGTGGTTCTATTAATATTTGTTTTAGAGTTTCGAATGCTGTTTGACATTGTTCTGTCCAGTCGAAAGTTTGATTCTTTTTCAGTAAATTATTTAGACATTGTGCTATAGTTGCAAAATCTTTTATAAATGTTTATAATAATTGCAAAACGCGACGAACCTTCGCACTTCGTCTGCATTTGTGGATATAGAGTAATTTTTAATAGTATCATATTTTGCTGGATCAGTTTAATGCCATTTTGTGTTATTAAATGCCCTAAAAGAACTACTTCTGGTCTTAAAATTTGCATTTGATTGCATTTTATTTGAGGTTGTATTTTGATAATCTATCGAAAACTTTTACTAAATTACTATTGTGGTGTTGGAGGCTACATCCGAAAACTATTACATCGTCTACATATAGAAATGCTTCTGAGCTTAAATCTGTTAGTGCTAAAGTCGGCATTCTTTGAAAACTATTTGTAGATATTTTCAATCCAAGTGGCAGCCTCTTGAATTGATAGTGACCATCGTTGGTCGGTAAGGCTGTCAATGGTCTTGAATTTTTGTCTAGTGGAATTTGGTGAAAAGAGCTTGTCATGTCGAGAGTAGAAAAGTATTTTGCCGTGCCTAGTTTGTCTAAAGCGTCTTCTATTCTTGTCAAAGGAAATTTATCGTTAACTATTTTATTGTTTCATTTTCTGAAATCGACTACTAAACGCCATTTTTTAGTGTAAACTTCAGTGGTACAAGAAGTAAAGGAGAATTGTATGAGCTTACTGACGGTTCGATAATGTCATTGTCTATTAGTTTGTTTACTTGTAAATGCATTTCTGTGTCGTGTGCATGTGGAAGTCTGTAATTCTTTATATATGTTGGTGTGTTATCTATTGTAGAGATTTTTTTGTGTATAAAAATTATTTACTGTTAACTGTTCATCTTCTAAGTGAAATATGTTTTGAAATTTCCTATATATGTTTTTGAGTGGGTGATTTGGTTTTATCTGTAATTCTTTCATTACTTAATTAAATCTAACTTCATCTTGTCGCGTATCCTGTTTGTAGTATAAGTAGTTTGATAGTGGTTTTAATTTTATTTTATGGATTTTTACTTCTGAGTCAGTTGTATTCAGAATTTTTATGTGACATTTTCCATTTGCTGGAATTATAGAATTTGCTAAAAATACACCTGTTAGAAGTTCCACATTTAGTACAACACTATCTTGTTCTAAATTTAATTTTATTGGATGAATTACTTCTGTCATATGCATCCTTTTTGAAGTATAAAGGTGTTACTACGTCTGTGTTTCCTAGTACAATAGTTAGTGTCTGTGTTTCGTAGTCTCCCAGCGGGAAAAAGAGTGCTTCCAAAGGCATCCTGCAGCGCTGCTGTGGCAGCAGCAAGCGCTTGCATCCTCCTTGCCAAACGTGCTTCTTTTAACACTGCCATGCCCTAGGAAAGAAGCAGTTCGAAGTTGATTTCGAAAAAGAGAGGGAGAGACTGGACAAAATTATATTGAGCTGTGGAGTGAGCGGGGGATGACCACCATTGTGAAATGGAATGGATGAAAGTGGTGCATAAGGAGCGAGAGGTAGAGCAATGAGTGAAGTACGCTCTATCTCCACTTTTTTCAGCTCATCAATAATTTTTGTTCTATGCTCAACATAGAACAGTTTTGAACAGCATTTGAACAGTTGCGTGTTTACTCGTTTTGTTTAGCCTATTACCGCTTAGCGTGCAACACGTCTTTTGGCTTTGAAAGCTGAATCGCAACTGAATAACAAATAGGCATGCACTTAAGAACGATGAATAAAAGCTCAAAACTTTATCTCAGCGTTTGCTTGCTTGCTACGAGAGAAACGCAAAAAAAAACAAATATTCGAAGAGTGTGCTTCTTTCCTGCTGGGCCAGCAACAGTGAAGAAGCGCTTCGATCGTGATTCTATAGGAGCTGCTGCCATTTCGGACCGCTGGGCTATTTTACATAATACCTAGATAAATAGTCTCTTTCTATTATTCCGTCTGTATCAATTGGAAAATCATTTTCGACTGCGTGGAAAAAGTGTTCTATAGTAGCGGGTTGAAAATCTATTTTTAGTTTTATGGATCCTAATGTTAAAGTTTCCTCGTTTGTTATTCCTCTTAATTTGCATTTGTGTTCCATCAACAATTCTGTGTCATGTATGTTTTCGAGCTTACAGATTGAAATATCTGCACCTGTATCGATCAAATATTTTATATTTTTATTCGAGTTTCTACACTTGACAATTATGCAGTCTTTATTATTATCCGATATATTGTATATTTTTAATTTCGCTGTTCCGGATGATCTTCTCTGGTGATCTCCGAGTGATCGTCGTTTCCCTGATCATTATTGCTAAAAACATACATTCTGTTAGTATTCCTATGGCTGCGATTTTTATATGTATTGTTATTGTTAAAATTTTGTCTGTATGTGTTTCTATTGAAGTTATTATTTCTTCTATTATTGTCATTGTTATTTCTGTTTATTATTGTGGTTGTAATTATTGTTCTGGTTATTATTCTGAGCTGTGCGTTGCATGAAATGCATATTATGTTGTCGAGCGTTGTAGTTGTTGTTATTAGTTTTGTAATACTGTGGTCTGGTGTTATAGTTGTTTGATCTATTATTTTGTTGTCCCCTGTATGAATTGTTTGAATTTGTATTTTCTTGTCTGTTGTTTGTTCTGAAATACATGAGGTGGTTGTTCGTTTTTATATTTTTTTCGAGTTCTAAAGCTAAATTTGTTGTTTCAGTTAATGTCTTTGATTGTGCTGCACATATTGTATTTTTAAGGTCGTCATTTAGTCCGTTCTTAAAAATTGTAAGTCCATAAGATTCAATCATCTTCATTAAAAAATTTCTTTGTTCGTCATTAGCTTCTGTTCTCAAGTCGCTGATCAGTAAATTATTTATTTCAGACGTTAAGTTTAATAGTTTGGCTGTAAAATTTGTTACTGTGTTACTCCGTTGTGTCAAAGCTGAAAGTTGTGTGTGTATTTGTGTAGTAGTCAAGTTGCTTTTGCATGAAGTGGTAAGTGCTTCATTAAGTTTACTGAAAGTGTCTATGTTTGTTATGTAGCCTAATGTTGTTTTTACGATAGAACTTAGTTTAACGTTTACAACAATTTTTACAAGTTTCTTCTTGTAATCCGTTGTGATGTAAGTTCCTTCTATTAATTCTACTATTGTATTACAGAAGGAACAATAAGGATTGAAATCTTTATAATTTCCGTTAAAAATCGGAACGGTTTTTAAAATTCATTCAATATTAAAGTCAGACATGATTACTTTCTTTTCTGTCGAATGTTTTAACAAAAGATTTTTAGTTTCATTTAATAGTATGTGGAATTATTCCCTCTATTAATATACTTCCAATTTGTTTAGAAATTCTGCTGTTTTCTTAAAATTCAAATTCATTCGAATTTCAATGTACTTCGTAGCGATTTAGATCATTAAGTTTAATACTAAGTTTGGCTTGTGTATTTCTTATTACTGGATTTCTTGATGTTCTGTTTAGTTTTTAAAACTTCATTAAAAATCTCTTGAAACTAAACAAATTAGGTGGATTTGTTCCTTTTTTTTATTTCCCACAGGTTGCTGGCGGACAATCGGCAATATGTGCTGCGTCAGTCTTTTCTTTGCAAGTAAATCTTGTTAAATATGTGACCAAGATTTACTCGCAAACACAGGGAAACAAAGAAAATTTATACAGGTAAGGATACTTGTTTGTAAATAATATTTATTGTTATTCTATACTATATAACCATAGATAGGCGTCTGTTGATTTCCGGATATGGATCGAGAAGGAGCGGCCTTTAAAGCTCACGAAGGCTCCTCCGAAGTACCAACCGAGGGACTCGTTCGGCTATCGAGGATCGATACTCGAACAAGCCGATAAATAAGTACTGAATCTCTTACCTTCTGTGGGCATTAATCTGGTACCCATTTTTTTTAGGGTTGCGGCCTAAACATGCCGGCCCCCTTGCAGTTTTACTGTAAAATAAATTTAAATAACTTAAAAATACCTTAAAACTAGTAAAAAGGCGTTGATTAATTCAAAACATGTCTCATTTTTCGGTGGAACGTTATAATTTATTCCAAAAATATTCGGTACTATAATTTCAGTGCTATTATTCAGTGCTATAATTTAAGTGCTATTATTTATACCTATGTCCGCTACTGGGAACAACGCCCGATAACATCCATCCGAAGATAGTGTTTTGCATTGCAATTCCCCCCACACTACTTGGACAGATCCGTGGCTTAATAATTTTTGGGAAAACATCTGCACCCAACACCATGCCGACCGGTGACGAATAAAAAAAGTCGGGATCAGCAAGCATCAGATTCGAGAACTGTGCTCTGATAGACGCGTCCAAACTTTCTCGCGGTGTGATTCGCGTGAAATGTCGCAACACCTTCGCTTGAGCCCTCACCGTGTGGTTAGACTCATAGTTCGGAGGGTTAGGGATCAAACCTCATGTGAGCCAATCATCCGCGTTGACAACCCAAGTTGACGAACTAGTCGGTGCGACACCACGGACATCTCGGCGCATGTATCCAACAGAGCAAGAACCCGATGGATGTGACCCTTATCGATCACCTTGACGACCGTCGTGGGGAGGAGCGAAGTCACCTGTTGCAGACATGGCAACGGTGGTGGCGAGGCTAGGTGCTGCGCGCCACTAGCAGAGAGGTATAAAGGTTGTTACTTCCCTATCTAAGGACAAAGGGGATTCTTGGCCACAAGGCCTTTCAATCTCAGCCGCAAGGCTTTATTTCATACTCTGCCACAAGGCAGTGTTTCAATATAGTCAAATATTGAATAAGCCACAAGGCTTGATTTGAGTTAATAGAAAAGTCTTCTTTTTTTTGATGTGATTCTAAGACTGATTTTATTTAACTCCAACTCGGGATTTTATAATAAAAATATTGAGTGAAAAGTGACAATATTTTCTTTTCACTCAAAATAATATTTATTCTAAATAAATTCTTACACATATACAATTAAAAGTCATGAAATCTAAATACAATTATTACACATCTGCTTACTATTACTTTTTACTTACTTACACATCTGTTTGTAATAATATCCATCACAACCCACTTACAGGTTACAAACTCCAATGACTTACTTTTGGCAGCGATTTGTTTTCACAATGTATAACATGAATCATGCCGCTAGTAGCACTTGAGCACATGTGCACTACAGAGGCGATGACCGGTGCGGGCTCGTCCTTGCACCCGATGGCGACACTCATTTCTCAAAACGCCAGATCGCCGATTTGAGCGCCTCGTAGGGCTAGACTTAACGGTGCTGCCCTGTAGCGATGGCCGAAATGTGCGCGACTCTTCGGAATTCTGAATGCATCGCGCTAGTTGCATCTCGTCGTCTTCTTCTCTGTTTGTAGCCGAATCCTCCTCAACGCTCGATGTTGACGGCAAGGAAAGCCGAACGACGCCTGGTCCCGTCTTGCGCCTTGAGCGGTGACGACTTTTTTGTCTTTATACTGGCCCAGGTGCAGCATGGTGTGATGTTCTCCATCGAATTTGCCGCATCGTCCGCGACTGGCGCACTCAATATTATGAGTTTTATGAGCATATGAGCTAATATTATGAGCAGCATCAGCCGCAGTTGATCTGCCATGGTTCCCGCGACGAGCACCTTGCAGAAACGCAACGGGTGATGTGCCAAGCAAACACGACACTTCTTTGGTGCTGGAGGGGCTTGATGGAACGGAAAGAACGAGCAAAGACAACACGCAACAAAAAACAACACGGACGAATAAGTCGAACTACGAAGACGAAGAAAGTCGTCAATTTTTAAATTTACGCAGGGATATTTCCATTTATGTCGCTTATGGAGTTCTTTTAGATAATCGTTTTTCCAAATGTGGCAGAACTTCTGATTCAATGCCTTTAGCTTTTGCCAACGATTGATTATGGACATTGGATTTTCGGCAATGTCTGGGTCAATCGGAGCCAGTAAAGGCCTCCCTACGAAAAAATACGCTAGAGTTAACGATGCGAGATCATTAGGATCTGAGGACATGGGGCTGAGGGGACGTGAATTCAGACATGCTTTGATACGCGACAGCAATGTTGAGAGCTCCTCAAACGTGTTCTTCGTGTCTGATGCGACTTTTCGGAAGTGTAGCTTAAAACTTTTGACACCCGCTTACCACAGACCTCCCATATGGGGAGAACCTGCTGGAGTAAAATGCCAAGTTAAGTGCTGGTGGGCAAATTTGGACACCACTTTCTTTTTCGAATTATTGAGAAAAGCTTTCAAATTTTCTTTCAAGGCTCGCGAGGCATCAACAAAGTTGGTTCTATTGTCGGAGTACATTTTCTCCAGACAACCTCTACACGCGACAAATCTCGAAAATGCTGCCAAAAAGGTGGCAGTGCTGAGATCGCTAGTAGCCTCTTAACGAATAGCTTTCGTCGCAAAACAGACAAACACACAAATATAGCCCTTGACTATGAGACGGGCTCGTCCCGTGTAATTTTTTGTGTCAAATGGTCCAGTAAAATCCACTCCTGCTGACGCAAACGGGCGAGATAATTTTGTTCGCTCTGGGGGTAAAGATGCCATCATTTGGGTCTGCAAACGCTTGCGGTTTATCACACAGACCTAACAGTAATGTATAATGGATTTAATCATATTTTTTACTCTGGGAATCCAGTATTGCATTCGGATAAGTCGCAATACAAGCTGGTTCCCGCCGTGAATGGAAATTTCATGGGTGAACTTCACGAGCAACTTAGAAAATTGACAGTCGCACGGTAAAATTACCGGATGACGCTCATCATAAGAGATGTGTTCCGTCTCCGACAATTGTCTGCCAACTCTAAGCACCTTATTGTTGTCTAAAAAATGGCTTAGGTTTAAGATCGAACTCTTCGAGTCGATCAAAGTTTTGTCTGATAACTGGGTATACTCATTTTATGGCTTTGAATAACGTCCTTCTAGTCGCCTGTTTAATCTCTGGCTGCGATATTTCAACAGCTTGATGACAGAAATTAGTTTTGTGAGCTCTGTCAGTCCTGTGAAAGAATCTTAATATGTACGATATAACTCGCAAGGCCTGAGGCAATGAAGAAAAACTGAGCTTTATCTGAAAATGAGCTTTAATCAGTTTTGCTTCTAACGTTGCATCATACTCGTTGCTGCTGTTCGGCCACGACTTGGGCTCCTGATGTAGACATCCCGGTCCATGCCACCACAATGAGCTATTCTTGAGGTTCTGTGGTTTCAGTCCTCTGCTTGCTAAATCCGCTGGATTGTCGGCTGAATCCACGTGACTCCACTTTCCGGTGCCCACCTTCTCGCTGGTTTTTGCGATTCGATTTGCCACGAAAGTGGTCCAGGCGCATGGCTGTTTACGCAACCACGCTAGCACAATGGTTGAATCTGTCCATAAGAACAGCTCATTATGATATGTTTCTAAATTAGTTAGAAACGATTCAACTATTTCCGCTTGCAGAAGTGCTCTACATAACTCAAGCCTGAGTAACGACACCGTTTTGACTGGTGCCACTTTCGTTTTCGCGACGAGGAGATGGACGCGTACGCGTACGATGATAAAACCTCTCGTTGGAATTAAAAGTAGTCGAAGCAGGCGTTCCATCGAATGCCCAGTGTTTTTACGTTGCTCGTGTCTTCCAGCTCCAGGAATTCTTCACATAACCGATGACTCTTCGGGATCCCTCGTAGCACTTCATCGAAGTTGGCCATACATTTTCGCACGTTAAATCTGCTGATTCGGCCGCTTGGCCAAGTCAAACTGGCCAAGTCTGTTCGAGCTTGGACTGCTGACTCTACGTCATGACCTCCCGCCAGTGCGTCATCCACGTACATGTGATGACGTAAAATTTGTGCCGCAAGCGGCAACTTACCTTCCACATCACTGGCCAGTTGTAAAAGTGTGCGAACCGCTAAAAATGGAGCACAATTGATCTTGAAAGTGACTGTTTTCAGTTGAAAAACGTGTAACTGATCCCGAGGTGAATCGCGAAAAATTATTCGCTGGAATCGTTGATGCTCTTCGTTGACGAGTATCTGGCGATACATCTTCTTGATGTCGCCATTAAACACGAACTGAAAGAATCGCCATTTCAATATTAGTAAAGTGAGATCACTTTGCAACACTGGCCCCGCATGCAGCACATCATTCAAGCTAACACCATTGGATGTCGGACTTGAGGCGTTGAAGACCACACGAACCTTGGTAGTGGTGCTATCAGGCTTCATCACGGCATGATGAGGAAGGTAGTAACTTGCTTTTTGCCTTGGAGTGGGACTAGTAGCCACTTCTTTCATATGGCCCAGTTTCAGGTATTCATTCAATATCCCATCGTATTCCAACTTGGTGGCTATATTTTTTGTCAGCCGTACCTCATTTCGCAGAAATTAGCCGACCGAAATATAATGCGAGTCTCCTAAACAGGTGCTCTATGGATAACTTTCTTTAAATGATAAAGTCATCACATAGCGGCCATCTTTATTACGCGTGGTTGTCTTTGCGTAATTGTCCTCACAGAATTGGTCTGCACTATTGGACCACTGCCTTTTTTGGTACCTCTTCCAGCTCCCAGAAAGCTGTTAATTGCCGATCAAGTGATACTTCACTAAAATACGATACGACAGTGGAGGAAGTGGGAGGATTGTTCGACATTGTAGGAACTGAGCCGGTCAATATCCAGCCGAATATAGTTTCTTGGGCAATAAGTGACCCAAGAACATGTCGATAGATACCGTCAAACAAAATTTGTGGGTACACATCCCCACCTAAGAGCACATATACTTGATCACTGCAATAGAATCGTTTTTCAGCAAGAACAAGCTCTGGAAAAGCTTGCCGCAACAAAGGATCCACTGAGCAAGTAGGAAGATTCTCTGTGATTTTCGGCAGTATGACTAAAGTGCAGGCTTTTTATACTCTAGCCGAAACTACAGTATTAAGTCCAGAGACTTGAGCGGACACTCATTGAGTAGGCAGCTGAATAAGTCTCTTCAACCTTTCTGAGATAAAGGAGCCCTCTGAGCCAGTGTCAATAAGTGCTCTGACTGTGAAACTAGATCCTCGATTGCAGATATTAATCATCGCGGCTCCCAGCAAGATTACCTTGCTGGTCGAGGCAAAGCACGATTGAATATTACCGCTAGCGCCTGAAGATGCTTGCGATGGCGCTGCGACTTTTTGAGTGGACTGTATCACTGTACTCGTGCTTGGAACTCCCGCATTTAGATGACTATTTGCACCTCGAAAATGTCTATGTAACAACGAATGATGTCGTTGTCCACAAGTAGATCAGTTGTAGCCGCTTTTGCAATTTTTTGCAACATGATTAGTCGACAGACAGTTTAGGCAGCAGTGAAAACGCCTTGCTGTCGACGATCTTTCATTAATGTTCATAGCCAAAAACTTTGGGCAGAACTTCAAAGCATGTTGCTGGTTTTTGCAAAGTTTACAATTATTATTCACTTTTGCCTGATATGTGTTAACTTTTTTCACATTTAGTTGAGGTGAGTTTGATTTTTGCCCTTTTGGCACCGCACCTCTAAAATCACACACGGTTTCTAAAGTCTGCAATCGACTTGTAAGAAACTTGTCAAGGTCAGCCCATTTGGTGATTTCTGCCTTGTCTTCAATTGATTACTCCCATAAGGAGAGCGTCGTTTCTGGCAATTTCGTGGAACACAAATAAGTTAAAATAGCATCCCAGTTGCTAATGTCTACTTTGTGTATAGTAAGAGCAGAAATACAATTATTTATATCTCTCTGTAGCTTTTTAATGCCACTTCCAGACTCAGACAAACAGCTGGCAAGTTAAATAGAACCTGAAGTTGACTGTTCACCAAAATGCACTTATTTTCATAACGGTCAGTCAAGTTTTTCCAAGCTGCAAACACCCTTCATGCGTGAACGGGGATTTTTGAACAGTCTCTTTTGCCTCTCCGCGGGTTTTCTGGTTGAGATGAAAGAGTTTTTCGACAGGTTTTAGCCGATTATTCGTAATGTAAATGGCTGAAAACATATCCCTGAACGAAGGTCATGTTAGATAATTGCCATGAAATATCTCCGTATTACAAGGCGGCAAATTGATATTGTGGCCTGGCATTGACAGCTCCACTTGTGAAACCTCAACTTCGCTAAGAATCTTCTCCCTGGATAAGTTATCGCTCAGTTCGATCATCTTTGATAAACATCGAACATATGTTTGATAACATGAGCGATATTTGACTTTCACGAGGGTGACGTTCTCATCACCGTCGCCACTCGCTGCCAATAACTTCAGCAAACAAGCGTCATATGAAGTCTTTAGGCTAGTCCATTGAGACTTCAATTCATCCTCTTGAATTTTCAGAACGAAAATTGTATGCTATTCTTGAGGAATGTCATTGAAGTCTTGTTCCATATCACAAATGGTGTCAGCATTTCTCATGAAAGAGTTCATCTTCGCCATTATTTTATTTTTTGATCGAGAAAACGTGCAATAAAGACTATAATCACCGACAAAATCGGAAACATTTTTTTCTAATAAGTAGAAAATTCGGTTGGGATTCGTAATTGTTTCAATTGTCAATAAAATCGACACAGAAAAACCTTCTAATAAGTAGAATTTCTCAACAAAAAAATCAGAAAAGAAGAAGAGAAAAACAAATATTTTTTTTGTTTTTGAATGTGTAAAAAAAGTTTAACTTCAATGAAGAAGTAGAAAGTTTCTAATAAATAGAAATATTTTTCAAAAAATCGAACCAAATTTTCTAAAAAGTAGAAAATTTTATTGAAAAATTTCTTTTTTTTATAATTTGTAAAAATCAAACAAATTTCCTTAAAAGTAGAAAAATTGTATGCAAAAATTTTTTATAATATGTAAAAATTGTTTCCAATAAGTGGAAATATTTTCAAGAAAATCAAACAAATTTTCTTAAAAGAGAAAATTGTATTAAAAAATTTTTATAATCACGGAAAATTGTTTCTAACCAGTAGAAACTTTCGCGATATATTTTCCAGAGAACTCCGAACAAATTTTCTAAATGTAGAAAATTGTATTAAAAAATTTAATGATTACGTAGAAAATTGTCTTGAAAATTATTAAGATTTGTATAAAATTGTTTCTATTAAGTAGAAACTTTCGCGTTATATTTTCCAAAAAATTGAAAAAAAAATTTCAGTAAAGGGAAAATTCTATTGAACTTCAATATAGTAGAAAAATTTCTTGTAAATTAAAATTCTCGCGAAATATTCTCAAAAAAATCGTGACAATTTTTCTAAAAATATAGAAAATTGTTTTGAAAACTTTTATAATTGGTAAAAATTGTTTCTAATTAGTAGAAACTTTCGCGATATATTTACCAGAAAAAAGTAACAAATTTTCTAAAAAGTAGAAAAAATTGTAGAAGCTTTCGCGAAATATTTTCAAAAAAAAAAAACGAAAAAATTTTTTTAATATGTTCAAGCTGGAGCGGCTCCAAATGATTTACAATTAATTTCTCATAAGTAGAAACTTTCGTTTGTGTATAAATCTTCCCGCTCAACAGCTCCCTTAAAATTGTTTTATTTTGTTCCTTATAATCCCTCAAAATATAAACACGATACGAAAAAAAAATTTTAAAATATTTTTGTTGACGACTTGGGGTGGAAATTCGGGCTAAATTCAGAGTTTTTTTAAAAAAATACACAAAATGACAGTCGCAATAGGTGTTTTTTTTTGTCTTGCTTCTTAATCTTCTTGTTTTTGTTTATCAAAAAACGTATATTTTTGTTGTTCGCGTTTCGGTTTTTAATTTGCGTTCGAGTTGAATATTTATCTTTCTTTATTCTATTGAGTGTTAAAAATATTAAATAATATAAATTGAAAACAATATTAGCTCAATAGAAAAAAGAATACACGCGTAATCGATAAGTGTTAATCAAATATAAAAAAAACCCGACGAAGAATAATATGGAGCAGCGTCAAATGCTTCTATACGCGTGTGTTTGTGTGTAACAAACTCTGCCAAAAAAATAAAAGCAAAAAGCCGCAATTTGATTTGATTTAAGTTAATCAAACTGTAATTGATCAAATGCTGGCTATAATAAATAACACAGTGTGACGAAATCGGCAAAAAAAAAAAAGCACAACCAAACTTTATAGAAATTCTTAAAGAGGGACATGTTGCGAGTCCATCGCACTTGGTCTGACCTTTCAATGTCGTCACAATTTTTTTTAATTCGTTTTTAAAGTTGAAGGGTTCGATTTTTGTTGCGCCGACGTTCATTGAATTTTTACAGCTATTTGCCTTGTTCGAAATGAAAAACAAATTCCATTTCTTTTCAGTAGAATTTCACGTAGAACAAGGCTGTATAAAAATAAATACGATAAAATACAAAATGAAGCGTGTAGCGAAGCAAATTCCCGAATTTTTCTTTAATTTCATTAAAAAAATTAGTGTTTCTATAAATTTAAATGATATAATGCTGCATGAATGACATCTCTTTTTTACAAAAATTCATTGCACGTAAAAATACCTTTTCATTGAATCCAAAACCATTAATATCGGTTGAAAATTGGCAAAATGGCGGCAGTTTTAACGTTTTTTTTTTTTTTTGTTATAAAACACTGACTCCCATGTAACATATATATTCCTATCATACAAAGTGCTGTCATTTTGTCAAATCTTAACCGATTTTGGACGTCTTTAGCTCATTGGAAAGAAAATATGATGAGTAACATACATCTAGAACATTGTAATATAGATTTTTGAAAAATGTAAAAGCTACTATGGAACGAATAAACACATTTTTATTTTCAATAGAATTTTTATATGAATGAATGTGTCCGAGTGTATAAAAGTACGCTGCACACCATATAATCTGAAAAATTTTTGTAAGAAAACTTTGAAAAAAATTGTCGAGCATTTAAGTTTATCTTCGGCATTTACAGTCCTATCTTATGGCGTTTACTTTTCTCAAAAAAATTCTGCATTTTTTCTGTCCTCTTTGAGAACTCTGCCCTTTATGTGCTTTTTTTTCAAAAAAATTCTGACCTGTAAATTAAATCGAGTTCTTTTCTGGACAATGTTGACCTCGAAAGTAGAAAAAATGCAAAATTTTTTACTCTCAAGATCGACGATTTTAAATTCTGACCTCAAATGCTACCAACTGAATGCACAAAAAAGTGACATGTTAGGAAAATATTAAATGTTATCATTGAAACTTCATTACAATTTAAGCTTTTTCACGAACTACAAAATAAATATTACAAAAATTGTTCTCAAAAGTAAGTAAAAGTACAGCCAACACAACATCATTGAAAAAATGTTGCATTTTTTCTGATCTTTTCTCGACTAAGAACAGTTCAACATTTTTTGAGTGCAGGTCAAAATGTAAAATATTCTGCACTCTCAGAGGGCAGAATTTTTTGCCAAGAAAAGAAAACGCCATTAAAGAAAGATATATAAATGTTTTTATTTCGAGGAGTCCAACTTTTTTGTCCTAAAGGTTATTGGGATCAATCACCCCGTTCTAACACTTACCCACGAGAACGTATATGGTAGGTAAACTTACCCTACTATTTTATATGTGAAAAGGAGCTTATTAAAATAATCAAAATGACTTTTTAGAAAAAGCTCATCCACTATAAGTTTTGTGTTTTATTTAATAGATTAAAAAATGCAAATAAAATTGCATTGAGGGCCTTCAAGGTTCTGGGCAACGGCTCAAAAAGACTTTTTTGATTTGACATTTATTTTTTTAATTCATGTTGTAAAAGTTGAAATCTTGTAAGTACTAGAAAGTTGTCCTCGACCCCAATGTCTTTTAGAGCAAAAAATTTGGACGCCTCGAAATAGAAACATTGATATATCATTCTTGGACAAGAAAGGTCTGTAAATGCCGAAGATATGAAGAAAGACTTAAACGTTCGGGAAAAAACAATTGTTTTTTTTTCGAAATTTTCTTAAAAAAATGCTTCAGATTAGACGGTGTGCAGCTTACTTTTTCCATTACGGTCTAATGCACTCGTACACATTCATTCTTATAAAAATTCTATTGAAAATAAAAATATGTTTATTCGTTCCATAGTAGCTTTTACATTTTTCAAAGATCTATATTGCAATGTTATAGATGTATGTTACTCATCATATTTTCTTTCCAATGAGCTAAAGACGTCCAAAATCGGTTAAGATTTGACAAAATGACAGCACTTTGTATGATAGGAATATATACATGGGAGTCAGTGTTTTATAACAAAAAAAAAAACGTTAAAACTGCCGCCATTTTGCCAATTTTCAACCGATATTAATAATTTGGATTCAATGAAAAGGTATTTTTACGTGCAATGAATTTTTGTAAAAAAGAGATGTCATTCATGCAGCATTATATCATTTAAATTTATAGAAACACTAATTTTTTTAATGAAATTAAAGAAAAATTCGGGAATTTGCTTCGCTACACGCTTCATTTTGTATTTTATCGTATTTATTTTTATACAGCCTTGTTCTACGTGAAATTCTACTGAAAAGAAATGGAATTTGTTTTTCATTTCGAACAAGGCAAATAGCTGTAAAAATTCAATGAACGTCGGCGCAACAAAAATCGAACCCTTCAACTTTAAAAACGAATTAAAAAAATTGTGACGACATTGAGAGGTCAGACCAAGTGCGATGGACTCGCAACATGTCCCTCTTTAAGAATTTCTATAAAGTTTGGTTGTGCTTTTTTAGTCGTCACACTGTGTAATTATTATTTTTAAGAAAAAATATCCAGTGATTCTGCTCTGAGCAGAAATTATGAACGGACAAAGTTTCGCTTATGCGTGCATATGTGTGTGTGTGTGTGACAAAAATTCAAACAAATATAAATTTTTCACTAGCATTTAAATAATATAAAATAATGCAATATAATCTTCTATATATATAAAAAAGGAAATTATGTTTGTAAGGCCGCAATAGACTCCTAAACTACTCATCCGATTAGCATGAAAATTTGTGTACATAAGTTTTTTGGTACGGTGCGTGTTCGTGGGCTATCAATTTTGATCCACCTTGAACACCAGAGGGCGCTGTAGTACAAATTTTTTACAAAACTGCCTAAAACTCATAAACTGCTAATGCGATTAGAATGAAAAGTGGTATACAGTAGGTTTTAAGTACGTTGAGTGTTCTGCTGCTATCATTTTTGACCTATCTTGAACACCAGAGGGCGCTATAGTACAAATTTTTTACAAAACCACCTAAAACTCCCAAACCGCTAATGCGATTAGAATAAAAAATGGTATATAGTAGTTTTCAGGTACGATGAGTTTTTTAGCACTATCTTCTTTGACCCACCTTGGACACCAGATGGTGCTGTAGTACAAATTTTTTACAAAATCGCATATTTTTAGTTGTTTTCTTATGTAACATGTGCAAATATTTACAAAACATAAAATATTTCTTAAATTTAGTAAAACTAAAAAAATTTCCGTTATTTTGACACCAAAAACATGAACATATCTTGAAAACTATGAAAAATTTTACTACAACGATATATTTAATGCAACATCGTTGCTCAAAAATGAGAAAAAAACAATCAGAAATTTAATTTTGTGACTTTCAATTCAAATATCTCCGCTGCTTTTTTATATATTGTGTTAAATTTTTTTTTGTCTTAAAGCTTCATCAAAATACTATGAAAACCTTATTGCAAAAATACCGTTAGTGGAGTAAATATATTTTAAATGTTTTTTCAAAAAAGGTCTGAAATATTGGAGTTTTCCTCAAAAACAGACTGAAAAATTATTTTTGTTGTAAAAATAATTTAAACTCAAATTCACAAACTTTTCACTCTATTTAAAAGTTATAACATTTGTAAGTAAAAGTTGTTTCAATTTTACGCAAAAATTAAAAACCATTTTTGTGATTCAAAAAACAAGGCCTACCCCTTGATTTTTTTGAAGAAATTTTTTTTTTTCCAATATTGTGGTTTCATATTTTTGAATAAATTTAAAAGCTAAAATAATAATTTATTAAAAAAAAAAATTATCTCAGTATCTCTTACCAATCAAAAGTTATAGCCAATAATCTATATCCATATCATTTCCGGTCTGCTTGCTTATCTATCTATTCTTATATATCTATATATATAAAAAAGGAAATTATGTTTGTAAGGCCGCAATAGACTCCTAAACTACTCATCCGATTAGCATGAAAATTTGTGTATAGAAGTTTTTTGGTACGGTGCGTGTTCGTGGACTATCAATTTTGAGCCACCTTGAACACCAGAGGGCGCTGTAGTACAAATTTTTTACAAAACTACCTAAAACTCATAAACTGCTAATGCGATTAGAATGAAAAGTGGTATACAGTGAGTTTCATGTACTTTGAGTGTTCTGCTGCTATCGTTTTTGACCTATCTTGAACACCAGAGGGCGCTATAGTACAAATTTTTTACAAAACTACCTAAAACTCCCAAACCGCTAATGCGATTAGAATAAAAGTTGGTATATAGTAGTTTTCAGGTACGATGAGTTTTTTAGCACTATCTTCTTTGACCCACCTTGGACACCAGATGGTGCTGTAGTACAAATTTTTTACAAAACTGCCTAAAACTCATAAACTGCTAATGCGATTAGAATGAAAAGTGGTATACAGTGAGTTTCATGTACGTTGAGTGTTCTGCTGCTATCGTTTTTGACCTATCTTGAACACCAGAGGTCGCTATAGTACAAATTTTTTACAAAACCACCTAAAACTCCCAAACCGCTAATGCGATTAGATTAAAAATTGGTATATAGTAGTTTTTAGGCACGATTATATTTTTGAATCTTCTTTGAACCACCTTGGACACCAGATGGTGCTGTAGTACAAATTTTTTACAAAATCGCATATTTTTAGTTGTTTTCTTAGGTTACATATTCAGATATTTACAAAATATTAAATATTTTTTAAATTTAGTAAAATTAAAAAAATTTCCGTTATTTTGACATCAAAAACATGAACATATCTTGAAAACTATGAAAAATTTTACCACAACGATTTATTTAATGCAACATCGTTGCTTAATAATGACAAAAAAACATTCAGAAATTTAACTTTGTGACTTTCGATTCAAATATCTCCCCTGCATTTGTATACATTTTGTTAAATTTTTTTTTGTCTTAAAGCTTCATCAAAGTACTATGAAAACCTTATTGTAAAAATACCGTTAATTGAGTATATATATATTTAATTTTTTTTTCAAAAAAGGTCTAAAATTTAGGATTTTTCCTCAAAAAAAGGCTCAAAATTTGTTTTTGTTGTAAAACTAATTTAAATTCAAATTCACAAATTGTCAATTCTATTTAAAAGTTATAACATCTATAAGCAAAAGTTATTTCAATTTTACGAAAAAATTAAAAACCATTTTTGTGATTCAAAAAGCAAGGCCCTTGATTTTTTCGAAGAAAATTTTTTTTTCCAATATTGTGTTTTTATATTTTTGTAAAAATATAAAAGCTAAGAAATTAATTTATTAGAAAAAATTATCTTATTATCTCTAACCAATCAAAAGTTATAACCAATAATCTTTATCCAAAATATATATGCAAAAAGCTAAACGCTGTCTGTGTGATGGTTGGAAACTTCAAAATTACTCAGCCGATAGAGCTGAAATTTTGGCAGTACATTTTTTTCAAGTACGAGATGGCTTAAATTTCTGTCACACCCCCTTTTACCACCCACAAATCAATAAAAATGCTATATTTCCTACAGTTTTCGTCGATTGGGCTACATTTTGGTAATTTAGTCTGTATGCTTACTGTCGGCAACTGTACTAAATCAGGGTAATGTCCATCTACTAGAAAACTGGGATGAGCATTATATAAGAGGGTGTGGCTCCGCCCATACAGTTAAAATTTGTATTATCGAATCGCTTTGAAACTAAAAGTAGCAATACTTACATACAAACTCAAAATGGAGTTACTATTTGGTGATCTCCTGATGCTGGGAAACTGTAACGGGCAGTGGAAAATAACAGTGGTGTCAAACTGTGAGTCTAAGAAGAGTCTAAGAAAAGTTTTGAATACACCTATTATGTTCCCATATAGTTGCAGGGTGCAGCAACGCGCGCCGGGAAAAGGCTAGTGTCCTATAAAAGATAGACTGAACTTTTACCAAGTCTTTATCTGGTGCGCGAGTGTGTTTTATTTGTGTTCGGTCAATATATTAACAAATATTTTATTAAATACTAAAATTATTATTCGTTTTTGTTTTTGTGTGTGTGTGTGTGTTTTGTTTTGTACAAAGTGAATGAAACAAACAAAAGAAAAATAGTGTCAACATATCTAGTGTTTATTTTTTGTGAATGTCACAATTTTTAAAATGAAATCGGTTAATGAAATTCAACCGTGTAAATGAATAATTAAAGCTAATTAATCGCGTATTTTGATAAGCAATTTTACTATTGATTTCGAACGTTGAAAATAGTTTTGAAAATATTCAAATGCCGACGGCAAAAAACACACTTTATTTTCTTTCACTTTTTGCCGGTTTTGTTTATTATTGAGCTTTTGTTTTTATGTGTTTGTGTGTGAGTGAACGAATTGCTTTAAATTCAATTACTGGCAAAGAAAGAAAATTAAAATGTAAAAAATTGCAATTGTAATAATGTTTATTTATTTTATAATTCTTAAAAAACATATTTTTTAAGAATTATATTGTGAGCTTAATGCCAAATAATTCATGAAGCAACAGGTTGCTACAACAAAAAGTTCTTTGCAGAACTAAACCAAGCTGACTAGACCATGGTTTCGTCCTGTTGCTTCATGAATTATTTGGCATTAAGCTCACAATATAATTCTTAAAAAACATATTTTTCAAAATAAATAAACTTATTAAAAATGCCACATCTTTATAACTCATGTAAACTGGTGCGAGCACGACCTACGAAAACATGATGTAATATTATATATCTGCGCATATAATAAAAATCTGCTTTAAAAAAAAACCTTCTTCACGCCTTCTATGGTTTAATACCAACAAAATGTTGGAACCTAGATTAATACGTGATAAAGAAGTAAACAAAAAGCGCAAGAACAAAGTCTTTGCAGAATCAATGCAGTCAACTTTTTGAAATTTTGCGACTAGCAAACGAGTAGAAAAACATTGCTTTGACAAAGTAAAGCGCTTCTATAATTCCGTTCTGGTTTATTGATATTGCGCTTATTAGCTTGTCAAAGTTAGTGTACTGCTAGAACCACTGAGACTACTGATGAGTCGGAGTAGCGTCCGAGAAAAGTTTATAATTATTTTATAAAGTTGTGGTTCTTCTTAAATATAAAGTAATAAAACTAAAGAAATATGCCTGCAAAAGCTGTGCGTTATCAATAGCGATGCTAGTGGCACCGTCTTTTTGAACAAGAGAGTGCCAACGCGCCCGTTAAGGTTATAGATGAAGTTACTGGTCTCACCCAAGGCCTATATGGTTTCCATGTGCATGAATTTGGTGACACCAATGGATGCACCTCCGCCGGCCCTAACTTCAATCTCCATGGCAAGGAACATGGCGCACCCGGTGATGAAAACCATCACTTGGGCGATTTGGGCAACATTGAAGCCAAAGCAAGCGGACCCACTGAGGTAGACATTTGCGACACCAAAATCACATTGTGTGGCGCCAAGAGCATCGTTGGACGTACTATTGTTGTGCATGCCCATCCCGATGCTTTGGGCAAAGGTGGGCACAAGTTGAGCAAGTCTACTGCCAATGCTGGCGCGAGCATTGGCTGCGGTGTCATTGGCATTTGCAAAATCTAAGCTGTTTGCTTAGTTTACTCTATCTTATGATGTAAAGAACTTATTTCAATGATGAAAGTACTTCGTCAAAAATTGCAGGTAAGAGCTATGCACATGTGGAGTTAAGAAATTAATTTAGACGCCCGTGCATGCAGTGATGACACCATAGCATAAATGTTGCTACGCATGAAAAGTAAACGGAAGCTTTCATTTGTTTATGTTTAGTTTTTAATTAAAATAACTAATTATTTTATGTAACTTATTTCAGTTTAATAAGGGTGCTTCGCTGTATCATCACTCATTACGCTTCACGCTGCTACCAGCACAGTAGGAAAAACTAGAACAGCTAAGTGATCCACGTGAGCTGTATAGCGTGTTCGGAAGTAACGTCGACAGCAGCATGGGAATAATTGCTATAGTTTTGGACATATTCAAGGATAATTTTGGACTGTTGAAAATATCCGAGGTAAGCATGTTCCTTGTGTGATCATTTCTCAAATATTGATATTGTATACTTTTATATCAAAAATATCAATTTCATCTTAATAATTTAAATCATACAAAATGTTTTGTATAATCTTTTAAAAAATTTCATATGAAATTTAATTACAATAATGTATTTTGCAGATTCAATTTACTTTGATTGTGGCTGCTGCAATTCTACTTTGCTGATTCTTGCACAATCGTAATCAAATTGGTTACATTCGCATGGGCTATAAAGCTTTTTCTTGTTTGGATTCTTTTTTACTTACTTGGAATGCAATAGCGTTTGAATGAAAAGCAATGAAAATATGCAAGTCAAGCAGCTGAAGTGAGTGAGAGGCTGTTTATATGTAAAATAGATGTATCAAAAATTCTTATTCATTTTTATTACAGAAAAGCTAGAAATTAAAAAAGGATTTGTCGACCAGATCATGTGCTAATAATGTACCTCAATGACTTGTTTATGAAAATAAAAAAAAAATAAAAACTTGTTTATGAAGCAATCCGAATTCCTTATTGAAAAGTGTGCAGCTACAATGTCTACGTTTTCAAGTAAATAATGATTAACCTAAATGCATTCTTAAATTTTTTACACCTAACCATTTTATTTAAAAGGCAATCTCTCCTTTTCATACATCACTATGGCACCAATTCTGTTATTCTTTTTGATCGGATATGTACTTAAGTTAACTTATAAATATATTCTAAATCCGAGAAGATGGGCATCCTTCATACATGCCAATCAACCGCAACATCCTCACGCACAGCAGCAACAATTGTCCCATATTGCAACACATACTATTGCCGATGATCGCATATCGGGTGAAAACCTAAAACTACTACTCAATGCCATTAAAACACCAAATATATTGGTTACAAATATAAGCAGTCAACACCTACTGTTTCTGACATTCAAGAAGTACTGGAACAAATTGAGGCAAAACCGGATTCGCTAAATAAATCTATGGAACTTGCAGTTAATACAACAGTGTTCATAGCAAAGAAATGGATGTAGCGATATCAAGCTATTCAGTGCTTGATAGCCCAGATTTCGCCAATGAACAGTAATTGATGTTTTTTCCCTTCGATTCCCATCGAAATAATAACGAAAGAATTAAGAAAAGTATTGGCAATTTTTTATTTATTTAATGTTTCGTATATTCATATTTTTTATATTTTATAGTTGTAAATAAAGAAGTAAATCATGTTTTAAAATGAATAATTGTAAAATTTTAATTAAATTTAAACAATAAGATGATTTTTAATTTGTTTTTTGTTTTTAAAAATACGGAATTGTTAAACAGATAAAAAAAATATAATGAATATTTTTAAACAAATTCATAACATAATTAATTACTTTAATAAAGAAGGAGTTTTTATTTGGAAAAAATGATAAAAGCAATTTTTTCTTATTAATAAAATGCATTCTTGCTCGTTTGAAATTTATTTATTTTTTTTTTTTTTTTGTAATTAGGCAAAAAAACAAAATTATAAATTATTGCTACTTGAGTACAAGACTAGCAATTTTTCTACTTGTTTAGGTTTTGACCGTGGTCAGTTTGGTTAAGCTAAGTGAAATTTAACACAGTGGTGAGAACCCGAACCAGCTGAATAACTCAAACTCAACTCAAACTGGAACCCAAACTGGGTGAGTTTCTCAACAAAATGTACGACCACAACTATAATATTGTGTTTGTATTGACTTCAATTTGACATAAAGCAGGCATAGTGCTATCCCTTTCACATCGAAGTTTCCCATCTCTTTATCTCTGTCTCAAACCGAACATTTTTGATTGCTGATCGAAACACCAAACATGCCGAACTACCGGTGTTGCCTGCAGTCATTTTGTATAATAGCATCAAAAAAGTAGTAAAAAGTATAATTAATTGTGTGCTTAAGCAACCCTTACCACAAAGTGCAAGCAAGACGGAAAAATTTGTGTGCAATAAATTTAAATTTTATTTCTTTCTAATTTTAAACACTTTCTGTTCTCATTTTCCTCCATTCCTTCACAATACATGTGCTCGTCTTACATTTTTTCGACTGCCACATAGTTTCAGCAACTTCGATTGTATGTTGCAAAATGATTCGACGTTGGTTTTTTTCAAAATATAATGCCCCTTGCATAAACAATTCCATTATGAATTAATTCTTAATTTCGATTTTCATTTTATAATAAATAGGTAGTATGTATAAAACTACAAAACTTTGTGTTTTGACACATTATTACATGTAATGCAACAGTTCAACAAACATAGCATAACCACCCAACAAACATTTCAGAGAAGAGAAGAAATTGATAAAAATGAACACCAAACATGTTTGGTAAGCATAAAACGCGGCATTATAGAAATTAACACAGAAACACATTTGAAGTTTTGACTTATTTCTGGCATTTAAATTGAATTTTCAGCTTTAGTGTATTCAAAAACTTATTGTAGAATTTTATGAAACATTTTTTTGTAGAACATTTTAACCCGTTATATGCTTGTTTTAAAAATCCGTGAGTGAAGACAACTTTGGATGAGAGAAATAAGCCGCGTACATCGATCCTTGCACAGCTTGCCGATAATGTGGCCAGAGTGATCACTTATTGGGAAACTATCCGACCCAAGTTGTACACTTTTGTTGGAAATGTTGTCGAAAAGGAACTCAGACCTTTGAATTTTGCTGTCCAAAACAAACAAACGGTGTCAGGGTCACTTTGCGTCGAGGGGAGCAGGGTTTCCACTTTAAAAAAAAAAAATATGTGTTTTTGCAAATGCCTATTATCACAAAGTCTTTATTGATAGAAACTTCTTATGATTTAATTGTAGAGATGGTTCATTTAAATTTTAGTCAAAGGAAAAGAAGATAAAATTATTTTTTTGTGACAGATTATATTTTTATAAACCAAGGAATTCTTCCCGTCACGGGAATTTTGTTTTTCATATAGAATATGGCAACCATATTTTGCAAATGTAATTTTACCGCTACTTCAAAAATGTAAACAAAACTAAAACTAAGATAAACAAAAACCAGTGATAAGCAATCATATTTATTAAAACTCATTAATATCCCTGCAAGACAAGTACTGGTTAAATGATTCGTTATTTAACCAATAGTGCTGTCGGAAATTTCGGTTAGTCTGTAGAACAAAGTTTCTATCAGTTTGTTAAGGGCAATGTGAAAAATCTAACCGAAACTCATGTATAAGTGTGATTTCATATCTCTTTCTTACGCAAGTATTTCAATTTCTTGCCGAACACAGCTGCTCTGCTCACACTAACAACAAATTCCGTAAAGAATTTCATAACAAACTCAGCTGTGTACTTAAGTACGCAGTTAGCGTCTCGCAAAACCTTTCCACCATAGTGTAGTGGTTAGAGCGCTGGCTTTTAACGCAAACATGCGCGGGTTCAAACCCTTCACCAAATAAAGCCTAATTTTTTTCTTGTAATTTTGTTTAGAAATGTTTTTTTTTTCTTTTTTTATTAATGGGTAGTATTTACAAAAGATACATTTTAGTAAAATATTTAAAGAAAATAAAAAAACAAAGCCCCAGAATAACGCTGTTATTTTCTATTCTAGCAAGGAAATCTTGTTTTTCTTTAGAAAGAATGATGTGTTTGTTTATATGTCTATTTTTAATCACTTTTCACTTTTGAGCTATATTTTATTAAATAAACACAATTGAAAAATCTTTATGCCTCGTGCGATATTTGAACTCCGGTCCTCTGTCATATAAGTTCCATATTCTACCCACTGCGCCACGGCCACTATCATTTACGTTGGTTATTTTAGGATATTATTTATTGCGTGACTTACACTTTCACCTCTTAAAGTTTTTTTCACACCCTCAGCTTGTTTGCTGCGTAATTTAATGTTTATATTGTTGTCTCACTCTGACAAAATTGACAAGAGTGAAATAACTGAGAATGTATTAGTTTTTGCTGCAAATGTTGTGATTGTGTTGGAGTTTCAGTTAGGCATGTCTTGCAGGGATGGCTTTTGTTTAAAAACAATTCTGATTTAATTAATTGTTGGTTTTTTGCAGTTTATACATTTTTGAAAATAAGATTTGTAATAAAGAATGTGATAAAAAACATTTTTAATGAAAAAAATTGGTTCTTTTAGTTAAGTAATGCAAAAGACATGGAAAGAGAACCACTATAAAATAAATATTTTCGAATACAATAACTTAAGTTTATGGTGGCTTCGGTAGTCGACTAGGTAGCGTGCTTGACTGCTTCAACAGAGGTCCCAGGTTCAAATCCCGGCCAGGACATAGTCCTACGCTTTCACCTTTCGCATTTGCAATTTCCTATTCTCATTTCTATTCAATTGGAGTTAAAAACTCATCAACATTTACGACTTGAAGCCAAAGTTGGAGATAGAGAAGTTTATGGATGTGATTGCCTTATTACTTGAATCGACTAAGGTAAAGGGATAACACTTGCCTCAGATTCAAATTTCATGTTTCCACGGCTTTCCACCACGCTTAGAACATCCATTTCGAACCAAGGCAGATTTGACTGAATAGGTATTACACCTGAAATCCTTGGTTCAAGGATAAAAAAAATCAAAGAGTTGACAATCTAATTTAAAACCATTCTTTCGATGAACAGGAATATGCGTTTAAGAAATTAGAAAAAAAGATGAAACCCTAATAAAATGAAGGCCAATAAAGAATGCTTTCCCCTTTTGAAGTGTAGCTTTATATATGGATCTCGATCTTGATGTAAAAATTTCGATTGCTTACCATCTCTATATGCTCTGCGGGATGCAAAAAATTTTACCGTCGACAACAACAACCGACATTTCAGCGGAAGCAAACTTTGAAGCTTCAATGAGTAAAACTGCACATGGAATTTTGGAACTATGTGATATCGAGGATGAACATTTGAAACTATCATTAGTTTGCAAGTGGGGTATGGATGGAAGCTCTGGTCACATTCATTATAAGCAAAAGTTAAATAACGAAATGATGAGTACAGATGAATTTATGTTCACCGTTGCATTTTTACCATTGAAGTAAGTAACCAGTTAAAAATCCTATAAAAATGTTAATTATAATTTTTAATATAATTATTTATAATTTTTATAAAATTATTTAATTCGATTGATCGATTCATTGTCGCATAAGGCATTGTGGAAAAACGAAAAATGTTCTTAATTTTTTTGCGGACTAACTAAATTAATTTTTGCAAGAGGATCGGGATATAATTCTAGAAACGTGCAAAGAAATACTTAACAAAATCGAAAACTTGGAATGTAACGTTATTGAAACTTCAAAAGGAAAAATTCAAGAAGTTTCTCATCAAATGCATTGCACACTGATAGATGGTGCTGTGGCAAATATTTTAATTGACACCAACGCAACAAGTAGGTGTGTTATTTGTGAAGCAATATCTAACGAGATGAATCGTGCTACTTTTCCAAAAAGTCTAAACATCGCTGATTACAAATATACTGTATCCGAATAAACTTAAAACATTACAAACTTTTTAGAAAATAAAACACAATCACATTTTTTTGTTTGGGAAAAGCCTTGTGGCATAAAAACCCAATATTTATTTTCTTATTCCTTTCCTGGTCGACACTCACTCAGTGACGGCCATATACAGACTACTATACTTTTTATTATATAAAAGAACAGAAAAACTATTAGAGAAAAAAAACTCTTTCCTCTTGATAACTCTCTTAAAACTCTCTTCATAAAAAACTCTTTCCAGGCATGATAAATCTCGTATCGATATTTTTTTATCGATACGATACAGTGCCAGCTTAAACTAACAGTTTTACAAATGATTGAATTCGACTTAATATTAATACAAGCTGCGATCCAAACTTCTACTCAACTTGGTTTGCCTCTACTGGAACAATGCACAACTTCTGCACAGGTCTGGTCAACTCGTTCGTTGTTGTTTGAATAACAACAGATCTGATGATCCCATCCTTGCTCGGAATAAGCTGAGAAACGCTACCAAGTGCCCACTGTGAAGGCGGAAAGGTCTCACTCTTGATGATAACTAGCTGTCCAATTTTTAGTTTCTCCATTTCTCTCCGCCATTTCTTTCTTTCCTGCAGAGTAGTTAAATACTCAGCTTTCCATCTTTCCCAGAAATGTTGCACCATGACTTGGCGCTCTCTCCATAACCTTGCTCCGACCGTAGTCGGCTGACTTTCCGAAAATAAAGGTAACGTTCTTATTAGCGGCTCACCCACCAAGAAGTGGCCTGGTCTTAACGCTTGCATATCAGCTGGGTCATCGCTTAAAGGATGCAACGGGCTTGAATTAAGTATCGCTTCTATCTGTGTCAACAGCGTCATAAATTGTTCATAGGGCAACACCCTTTGTCCAATTCTCCTTTTTAAATGAAATTTCATTGATTTTACAGCTGCCTCGTAGATTCCACCTTGATGAGGTGCAGCTGGCGTTATGAACCGCCATTCTGTTCCCCTACGATTAAGGTGACTGAACGCGTCATCATCTTTCCACTTCTCAAGGGCTATCGCGAGCTCTTTGTTAGCACCTACAAAGGCTGTACCATTGTCGCTATACATCCTATCACAGCGACCTCTCCTAGCTATAAAACGCTCATAGCAGGCTATAAACGACATGGCTGATAAGTCCGTAACCACATCCAAATGCACAGCTCTTACTTTGAAGCAAACAAACACAACTATACAGCATTTTCTTTTCGTCAGTTGCTTTTCTTGCTTATCTACTACCTTTAACTCCAATGGACCTGCATTATCTACTTCTGAACTTTCAAAAGGCTTGCCAACTCGAGTCCGGTCAGCTGGAAGCTCTGACATCAGTTGACCTAGTACTTTCGCGTTATAACGTGCTCAAGTAACACATTTATGTATCAGATTTCGTAAACACGCGCGCAATTTAAGTATCCAATATTGCTGCCTTATAAATTGCATCATAACTTGGACCCCACCATGCCTTGTCTTTCCGTGAGCACTGTTAATTATTAACCATGCTAAACGTAAACCATTAGGTATAATTACAGGGTGCTTCATTTCATAATCTAGTTCCGCTCTTCCCAATCGGCCACCTAAGCGCAGCAGCAATTTCTCATCTAAAATCGGTTTAAGTGAATCAATCTTACTCTTCTCCGGCAAGGCCTTTCCCTTGGATAAGGCTACAATTTCAGCTTGATAACTTTCTTGTTGCGCTTCGCAAATTAAATACTCCATTGCAAGCATTCTTTCCTCATTTGATGTTTGCAATATAAAATTCTTCTTTCTTCTACTGGTCTTAGCTTTTGCATTGACTTTCCATTTTAGAGCATTTATAAACCGATAAAGATATCCAATAATGTTTACAATTTTTTCTAAATTATTTGTATAATCCACTAAAGGAATCAAACTCCCTATACCTTTTGCATATACCTGGAGAAGAACTTTCTCACTTGATGCAAAGAAAACCTTCGTTTCTACTTCGTTTCCTGACATTTTCAATAAAATATCCTCTTTCGGCCAATCTAATTCTGGCTTCACTAGCCATTCTGGCCCGTGCAACCACAACCTACTTCCTACTAATCCCGATGGAGCTACTCCACGACTCAACAAGTCAGCAGGATTATCTCTTGTTCTAATATGGTGCCAGCGTTTAACCTCCGTATTTGACTGAACAGAAGCGACCCGATTAGCTTCATAAGTTTTCAAAGGGCATGGTAATTTGTTTATCCAATGAAGCACCACAGATGAATCCATCCATAACATATATACTCCATCCGACCACTCCATTGATTGCTTCACCAAGACAAGAAGCCGCGAGAGTAACTCAGCAGCTGCTAGCTCTATCCAATATTGCTCTAATCTCGGAATCGTGATTGTTTTCAACGGCGCTACTCTTGTTTTGGAAACAAGCAGTCTGCTTGTTATCTTACCATCAGGGTACTCTGCCCTAACATAAATCACGGCACCATAAGCTAACGAAGACGCATCCGAAAAACCTTGAATTTGTATTAAAGCTTCATTAGTAGTGACTATCCATCTATCTATCTTGAATTTTTCCAATCATAATATCTCTCTCCAAAATATTTTCCATTTCTCCTCAATATCCATCGGAACTGCTTCGTCCCAACCAGCTGCCAAAGGTTTTGAATCATTATTTTGCCTATTTTAACAACCGGAGAAATATATCCATTCGGGTCATACAGTTGTGCTACACAACTCACGATCCTTCTTTTTGTTACCTTTCCTGTGAGTTCTGGTGTTTTTACTATGAAAGTGAATTGATCTTGCTCTATCAACCATTTAAGGCCTAAAACAGATGTCTTCTCTAGTGCATCATTCTCCCCCGAAAACATCATTGAAATCACATTAACTGAGTTCATTTCGGAGATAAAAACTTTACTATTTGATTTCCATTTGCAAAGCTCAAAACTAGCACCCTCTAAGACTTTATGCATTTCTTTCGCTAATGTAACTGCTTCTCCTTCTGTATCTGCACCTGATACACAATCATCCATATAAAAATCATTTTGAATGATTCCTGCAGCCCTAGGTGCATTTTCTTTCATTATCCGTGCAACTTACTCAACACAGCGCACTGCTAAATATGCAGGCGAAGTTAACCCAAAAGTAACCACAGTTAACCAATACTCACGAAGTGGTTCGTTGCAATTTTCTCTCCAAAATATCCGGTGAAGATCCCACTGCTCTTCAGCCAGCTTCACCTGATTGAACATACCTTTAACATCCGCACAAAATGCTACACGATGCCTGCGAAACCGCATAACAATTTCATTTAAATCACGTTGAAGCTTCTCACCAAGCAACTGCACATCATTCAACGATAGTCCTCTATCCGTGCGACAACTTGCATCAAATACTATTCTAAACTTCTTCAACACACAGTGATGAGGAATATAATAGTATGGCGTTCCATCCTCTCTATTTTCATCAGCCAACTTGATATGCCCAATACTAATTTCATCACGCATCTTGTTAACGTACTTTTCCCTCAACTCCTCGTTCCTTTCTAACTTTCTCTCCAAATATGAGAACCGTCGTAAAGCAATCTCTATAGAATTACCGATATCCCTCACGCTTTCTTTCAGCGGCATCATCACTATAAAGCGCCCTTTTTCATCTCTCCGATAATTGTCCATGAAATGTTTCTCAACCATTTCCTCTTCTAACGTCCTTTCCGGGCCTTTTCCAATTTGATCCATTTCCCATAAACGACTCCAAGGGCTCTCCAACTGTTTATTTTCCGAATATTCTGCAACAGAAAGCGCATTAACCGACATACCATTTCTCTCGGTTGATGCTCCCAACTTAACAGCACCATAAGTCGTACCCATGGTCATCATTCCATCCATTGACTTTGAGATAACCGCTTGAACAACATTTGCAAAGAAGCGAACCCCCAGCATAACCTGTATCAGACCAGGCTTAAAATGTTCTGGATCAGCCCATTGAAAATATTCTGTAGATGGTACTTCCAACTCATGACTTGGAACAATTGGATGCCACTGACTTTCTCTTGGTAATATCCAAAACGACTCCCTAAGTTGGCAACTCGATTCAAACCAGGTATGCACTTGTAATGTGATCCTTTGCCGAATCTCCATAGGCGCCCCGTCTATCCCTACCAGCTTATTTGTCATTGATATACTTGGCCACCTTTTTTGTTGATGTAAAGCATATGATATCAAATTTATTTGAGCCCCCGTATCCAAAATTGCTCTAAGAGGACCAAAATACAAACCTCTCCAAGATAGCTTGACCATAACAGTGGGATACAATGAAATACCCTGCTGTCCTAAAGAAAAAAACGAATCCAAATCATTTTTACTTTCCATTTCATTATTCTCAAACTTTCTCTTTCTAATCACATTTGCTTTTTCTGATAATAAACTATTTCTCTTTTCTAATGCTTTAATTTTATTATTCAAAAAATTCAATATGTCCGTAAAATCCGGTTTACTTTCTACTTTCATTTTCTTTCCGCGTTGCTGTGCTTTGACTGCTTTCCGTTTGCCGCCTAGTCAGGCTTTTGCTGCATCAGCTACCAACACACCTTTGCTTAATTCTTTCGCTGGGCACAAAACACTATTATGAGCTGGAGCACTTCGGCATCTTATGCATTTCCCTTGGAAACAATTTTCAGATGCATGGCCCTTCTTTAGACAATTTGGACAGAGCTTACGCCTCTGTACAAAATCACCCCGAGACCGCAGGCTCAGCTCCAGAAACTGTTGACACGAGTAAATCATGTGGTCTTCACCACAGTGCTCACACGGGAACCTTTTCTTTTGGGCTCCGCTACCTTGCGGCCTTTCCGTCACGCGAACTCTATCCATATGTATCTCCTGCTTTCCACTTTCCATTTGCCGAACATCGCGGCCAGCTGGCTGTACATTTTGCAACGCAGCTGCTTGCTTATCTAAAAAGCCTAACATATCCGAAAGCACCAGAAAATCCACCTCTCTCTGCAGCTCCCACTGCTTCGCCGTTTCACTATCCAACCTCTCGTGAATGTTATGCACAAAAACAAAATCCCAGTGCTCTACTGGCAATCCCTGTGCTCGTAGCTGGCGCACAGTTTCATGCGTAACATTTAACAATCTCTGCAACCCACTCGCAGTTGCAGCGCCCTTTATCTCATGAACCTCGTAAAACTTCCTCAAATGTTCGTTGCAAATCAGATATTTGTTGTCGTAAAGCTGATTTAACCTTTTCCATGCCTCAGCGCATGAGTGCGCGCGGCCTTTCCAATCATCGACTTCCTTAAATATGAAAATTTATAGGCTGCAGCTACCTTATCATTGTTGTGGATCGCTGCCATAAAACGATCCCGGAAACCTTGCCACTTGGTAAGCGTTCCGTCAAACTCTCCCCACGTATTTTTCAGATCGTGTTGCTGAAATGGCATGGTTACATTAACAGGTATCAGCTTTCCCTTTCCATTGCTGGCTGCAAAACCTCCATCTTTCCAACTAGCGCCGCTTTAGCTACAAAGTACTTCTCCTCGAGTGCAGCAAATGCAACCTCGTAACAATTATCTTCATCGCTGGCTATCTCAACCAGGATCTGATCGTAGCGATCGCAGCATCTTTCCCAATCCAGCTTCAGACTTTCCAAACGCACCACCAAGCTGTTGTACTCTGCTGAATAAAACACTTCGCTGCACACAAATTTGTGCATTCTTTCGACTGCCCTTCCAGAAGCTCGTAGCCGTCTCAGCACCACCGCAACTATATAAGAAATGACAAAAGACAATTACAACTTCGCTTAAAATTCTTTCTCTTTCCATATTTTGTTTTTGAAAGTCTTTCAAAAAAATGTAGTACTTAAATATTTTATGTTCAAGTTGTGCTCAATATGTTAATTTATTCTCAATATTTTTAATACAAACAATTTCGTAACCTTTAGTCTTTACCACCTTCACCATTGTAAATATTCTCTTGCATCTTATCTCTTCCTAGTCTTTCCATTTGTGATTTTGCTTCATTTCAGTTCTTTTAATAATAACACACGGAAGAAGAAGAGAAACAAAAAATTCTTCAAGCTGCTTCGAAAATATTTTTTTTTGCCATGCAAGTTAATCTTTATGCTCTTTCCCCTCATGCCTAACGTGAGTTCTTGCTGCGTGTATTCCTTTCCATGCAAGTTAATCTTTATGCTCTTTCCCCTCATGGTCACATCTCACCTAACGTGAGTTCTTGCTGCGTGTATTTCTCTCCATGCAAGTTAATCTTAATGCTCTTTACTGGCTATGTGGGCATCAACATCAAAAGCGTTTTAGCCACCCACATGCCCTTTCCGGTTAGCCCTTTCCACTATATTTTGCATACACCACAAAATTAAGAACTGTCTTCGGTCGCATTACATGATAAAAACCATGAAGCACTCACAAATATTTTCGTAAATTGCCGTATAAGAATTTTTCCACATCAACTTTCCGAAAAACTTTCCACTGTAAATCTTGTATAACTATAAGCACATCAAGCAGCAATAACAACAAAAAGTTTTGGCAACGCAACTACTGCAAAAACAACAAACATCAAGAATTTCCAACGTACAGCTTCTGCGTAGCCGTTTTTTCGCTATGCAGTATATCCCCTGCACATATACAACAACAACCTTTATATTACAACTGAGCAAGCAAGCTACACAACCGTTTTTGTCTGCCGAAAAACTTTCCCCTCAACATGTTGCTTAACAATGCTTGTTGCATCGCACTTCCCATTCTTATTATTATTCCTCGAAAAAAGCTCTCTTTTATATACTCTTCTTATTATATTTTTCACTAATTTATTTCGTTTCACATATCCACTTTTCAATACAGTTAAACACAATATTTAACCTATCTTATATGTATATACATATGTATTTTCATCTTCTTTCAGTTTCTTTGCATTGTTCTGCCGCATTTTCTTTCCGTTGCTGCGCCTCTATGATGGCAGCCTCTTGAAGACTTTTTGCAGCAGCTTTCTTTGCTTTTTTAGCTACCGATTTTGATGGCATCATAATTGTTGTTTTTTTTTCACCACTATTACTTTTAATGTTTCAATTTTGAAATTTTTGGTTCAATTTGCACAATTCTATTGTTTTGTAATGTTCTCACACACTATTGTTAATTGTTTTACTTCCAAAGCAATTGTTTAAATTATTTTCTACAAGTGCTACTGCTTGCTTTGAGCACACTCCAGAGGCTGAGCGTCTCATTCCATATCGTTCCTTTTTTTTTCTTCGCAGCAGAGTTCAATCTCTGCAACAGTTGGGACTAAACAAACAAAACAAACAAAAAAACAAATCGCATCAACTGCATAGTTGCGCACATGGAACAAAAATTCTTTCTAGAATTTTCTGTTCTTCTTTCCACATTAGTAGAACAAATTTCTTCCTAAATTTTCTGTTCTCTTTCCAATTTACTCCGAACATATTCCTTCTGGAATTTTCTGTTCACTTTCCAATTTTCTTAGAACAAATTCCTTCTGGAATTTGAAGCAGTGTGCTCAATCTTTCCATGTAATTCATAGTTTTTATTATTTTTTTCTTTTTATATTTCCTTGTGTCAACTTGCACAAACTTTCCATTATTTTGAATTGATCAATTTACTCCAATACTTCAACACTTAAATAAAATACTTATCTTCTTGCAAGGGCCTACAAAAGCTTTCCTTTGTGGACTGTATTCATTCCTCGCTGCTTATCCGGCTCGACATGGACCAAATGTATCCGAATAAACTCAAAACATTACAAACTTTTTAGAAAATAAAACACAATCACATTTTTTTGTTTGGGAAAAGTCTTGTGTCATAAAAAACCAATATTTATTTTCTTATTCCTTTCCTGGCCGACACTCACTCAGTGACTACTCTACTTTTTATTATATCAAAGAACAGAAAAAAAACCTCTTTCCTAGGCATGATAAATCTCGTATCGATATTTCTTTATCGATACGAAACATATACTATAAACTGACAACATTACACTGCAGTGCACTGTTGGATTCGATTTTTTGAGTGTTTTTTGACCATTGCATACCGACTACCTTTTATAAGTTGGGAGGTGCAAGGTGACAATAAAGTCGAATTTTTAGAAAATAAATTAAGAATTTAAAGCAATTTCAAAAGAAGAATGGGCTTAATAATGAATAAAGTCGAAACAAAATTTTTTTCAACCATGTCAATGCAATAGTAGTTTTTTCACACTGTGATGTAAAAGCTGAAATAACAGCAATTAATAAGGACTAAATCCAAAATTTGCCGATAATTTTACTTTTGCTTTCATGTGAAATGCCAATACACTAAATATGAGTTCATTTAAAGACTAACTGAAAGTTACACGCAACATGTACTTGATACACTATGGCTGGTATTATATACCAAGCAATGTACAAATTAATAAGACGAGTGCGTTTATTAGAACACTTTTTGTTTATGGCACTATGTGCCAATGTTTCTTCTTTTACAGATTTATTAAGACTAACTTAAAATAAAATCGTAAGAATAACTTAAGCTAAGCTGCCGTTGCTGCTGCTGTTATTCTGGCTGTTTTTGTTGATGTTTTTGTTATTGTTCTGGCGGCTACTGCTACCTTACGCTTTATTGTTGTTGAGCCTATTGCTGCTTGCTGCTTATTGCAATTTAGGTGAAATAACAATAGCAGGCGCTTAAGTTGCAGAAAAGTTTGGAGCGGATGCACGTGCATTAGGGCGGGTCGATTTAAAAATCGCTTAATGCTCTGTGAAAATCGTATTCTAGGGATCAAAATAAAAAACTTCGCCGAAGGAACCATACCTCTAAAACGAATTCTGATGTCCCCCAATTTGGGTCGAACTTTTGGGTAGGGGCAAATTTTGAAAAATCCCACTTTGACCCATTTAGAGTGCTCCAATCGAGTCCAAATGTATGACCGACCCCCACTAACTTTGGAGGCCCGACCCACCCATGCCAGTGGCACACCCCCGGGAACACCCCTGTGGGGTTCCCCACACAAACATTTCAAAAAATCACCATTTTTGGCCTTTACATGAAAAAATTAGCGAAATGGCTATGTTGTTTCTTTATTTTTATTTATTTATTTATAATAATATTTATTATTTATTTATAATAATATCTATTTTTTCTCTTTTAAAATTTATTTAGTCAGAACATATGTAAATGAAAAAATTAATTTAAGTTAGTTATAGAAAAGAAACTAAAAAAGTATTGTTTGAAGTCTTTTTTACTTTCAAGTCTGGGCAATTTCGCACGGCTCTCTAATGTCGTCGCCATAACAGCCTGTACATTTTCCGGTACAAACCGTTTGGAAACGCTAGCTAGCAATTGAACATGCCGTTCCGTTCCTTGTATGTCTGATGGAATTTTTGGATCATTAAACGGTGGATCATCTTGATTTAAATATTCTTTCAATGTATCGTACGGAATGCTTCGCGTGAATGGTGGTTCAAATACGTTATTTATGTCATTCATATTGATCACTTCCACAAGATACAACAGAATCGCTTTCAATTCTTTACAACTCTAGCAATTCAACTTACTATGTTAAGGGATGACATCGAACAAATACAGGCAGCCATACTTCATATATTAACAGACAGTCATCACGGTAAAATTCACCCATTATTATTAGCACCATACCAACTAAAAGAGGAAATCATCAATATCAAAAATCATTTGCCGTCAACACTTCAACTACCAACTGATCAAGATAATTTATTAACCCTTTACAAACTCATGAAAGTTGTACCAGGATTAACCGAAGATCACATTTTGTTTAACATTCAAATTCCACTGAGTGATCAAAGAGAATGCGAATTACTCAACCTAATACCCATTCCACATGTGGTCAAAAACACAATAACAACAGTGAAAATCTCAACGCAGTACTTGGCCATCTATCGACACCGGGACAATTATTTTCCAATGAACTCTACCTTGTTGCGGCTATGTTTACCAATAACTATCAATAAGTATTTATGTCCACATATCCAGACGGTATAAAATTATGGCTCTGGGATCAATTCCTGCGAAGTCGAACTGTTCAACAATGCAACTAAGGTCAACTGTGAAATAACAGAAATTCATGACAGTTTTACATGAAAGCAAATGAAAGGGTCCAATCAATGGGTATTCGGTGCTACTGTTCCAACTCGGATGAACGCCGTTTGCGGATCTGAATCTTCACAAGTCACACTTGTTGGTTCTGGAATTCTCTCACTAAATTCAAACTGCATGCTTAAAAACAATCAGTTAACGGTCCACGGTCTTCAAATAGTCAACACTACTCAACAAATTTCATACACTAGTACGAACAACATAATTCCTACACATATATACCGAACACCAGCCAATGCACTTCATAAAAAATAAGAGCCAATACATCTTTAATGTCGATCAGCTAGCAGCTCTTCACGAACAATTGGCAAAGCAAAGTATTTTCGAGTTGCCTCATCGAATTCAAAGGAATGACAAACATCACTTTTCAGTTGGATATTCACTCGTCATCGGCATTGCACTTCTAGCTGGAGTAATATGGAGATGGAAATCAAAGTCAAAGGCTACAACAATAAGTGTACCTGAACCACTTCCCCGTCATAAGAGGGCCTTCGATGTCGTTGTCAGTTAAACTTCGTTCAACGGGGCGGAGAATGTTAAGAACCAACAGGGTCTCAACGATTGGTGTAGCGCAGGTCTTTAGTAGAGCGCGCATTAATTGTTTAACCTACATTTTAATGAAGCTTATTTAGTACAAGCTAAAAACATTTAAACCACTCATAGTCGCTAACAATGCTTAGCATGGATTAATTTATTATGTTATTATTTTTCTTGCTTTGTATTTTATTTGTAAAATATCTTTTTGCTTAATTGTCATATTTGGTGTAATTATTGCTTAACATGTAATATTAAACTTTCACATTAATTCTTATGTAAATTGGATTTTGTATTATAAGCATTCTGTGCCTATAAAAGGTTCAATTAATAAACATATTATTCATTACGTAAAACCAAGTCAAAGTTTATTTCTTTTATAATTCTTAAAAAACATATTTTTTAAGAATTATATTGTGAGCTTAATGCCAAATAATTCATGAAGCAACAGGTTGCTACAACAACAAAGTTCTTTGCAGAACTTAAACCAAGCTGACTAGACCATGGTTTCGTCGGACGCTACTCCGACTCATCAGTAGTCTCAGTGGTTCTAGCAATCCACTAACTTTGACAAGCTAATAGGCGCAAGATCAATAAAACCAAAGAGGAATTATAGAAGCGCTACACTTTGTCAAAGCAATGTTTTTCTACTCTTTTGCTAGTCGCAAAATTTCAAAAAGTTGACTGCATTGATTCTGCAAAGATTTTGTTGTTGCGCTTTTTTTGTTTACTTCTTTATCACGTATCAATCCAGGTTCCAACATTTTGTTGGTATTAAACCATAGAAGGCGTGAAGAAGGTTTTTTTTGAAAGCAGATGTTTATTATATGCGCAGACATATAATATTACATCATGTTTTCGTAGGTCGTGCTCGCACCAGTTTACATGAGTTATAAAATTGTGGCATATTTTAACAAGTTTATTTCTTTAATAATTCTTAAAAAACATATTTTTTAAGAATTATATTGTGAGCTTCATGCTAAATAATTCATGAAGCAACAGGTTGCTACAACAACAAAGTTCTTTGCAGAACTTAAACCAACCTGACTAGACCATGGTTTCGTCGGACGCTACTCCGACTCATCAGTAGTCTCAGTGGTTCTAGCAGTCCACTAACTTTGACAAGCTAATAGGCGCAAGATCAATAAAATCAAAGAGGAATTATAGAAGCGCTACACTTTGTCAAAGCAATGTTTTTCTACTCTTTTGCTAGTCGCAAAATTTCAAAAAGTTGACTGCATTGATTCTGCAAAGATTTTGTTGTTGCGCTTTTTTTGTTTACTTCTTTATCACGTATCAATCCAGGTTCCAACATTTTGTTGGTATTAAACCATAGAAGGCGTGAAGAAGGTTTTTTTTGAAAGCAGATGTTTATTATATGCGCAGACATATAATATTACATCATGTTTTCGTAGAACCACTGAGACTACTGATGAGTCGGAGTAGCGTCCGACGAAACCATGGTCTAGTCAGCTTGGTTTAAGTTCTGCAAAGAACTTTGTTGTTGTAGCAACCTGTTGTTTCATGAATTATTTGGCATTAAGCTCACAATATAATTCTTAAAAAATATGTTTTTTAAGAATTATAAAAGAAATAAACTTATTAAAATATGCCACAATTTTATAACTCTAGTCAAAGTGTTTTAAGTATTCAAGCCCTGCTTAATCGGTTTCAAGTGCCAATTAAGTGTTTTATCTAAAGCCCTGCTTAATTGATTCCAAGTGCCAATTAAGTGCCCGTCTTTATCAATTCAAGTGTTGATAAAGTTCTGTTGGAATCATCAAGGATTCCATCAACAGCTTAAGTTGCAACAGTTGCACTAGAAAACATTTCTACAAATGCAACAAGCATTATAAGAAAACAAGATGCCATTATTGAATCATTACAACGTCAACTGGCATCAATACCGACACAAATTGAACTTACTCACTCTCAATTTTGTTAGGTTAAGATTCAAATTATAACAAAACTCTGGGAGCAAGTCGAACAGCTACACTATTCGATTCACGAAATATGCAAAAATTCCACTGAATTTAGCTACAATATAGAAGCATACATTGAGCTTGAGGACTGCACACAAACCAAGCTCATTGCTATGTCACACAACATAAAAACAATCAAGGTATCATCAAATACAAATATCAATGAAACAAGTCTACCGAAAATATCAATACCTCAATTTGATGGAAATTACCTGAGCTGGCGACAATTCCTTGATATATTTAGCGAAATCATTCACAAGAAGTCAATGCCAAATATAACAAAGTTTTGGTATCTGAAGGCAAATCTATCTGGTGAAGCGGAAAGAATAATTAGCCACCTCTTGTTAACAGAAGAGAACTATCATACGGCTTAGAACCTTCTCAAGGATAGATTTGACCACAAACGAATACTAACAGAGTCTCTTATAAAAAAATTAGTGGAACAACCACAGTGCGATACAGAATGTGCCAGTAACATAAAGCAGTTGCATGACGTCACCAGAGAATGCTTATTAGAATTTGGAAATAGAAACTGATTCATGGGATCCTTAGCTCATTCATCTGTTGCTGAAGAAGTTGGATAAGCAAAGTCTGATGCTGTTTGAACAATCACTGAGCAATCCTACCCAAAATCCGTCAATTAATTTGTTTTGGAAGTTTTTGGAAGGAAGATTCCGTTATTTCGAAGCAGCTAGCCGCAAAAATGTTTCATCACAAGGAATACCAAATCAAGCAAATACATTTGTAACAACTTCAACCAGTAACACTGCCGAAGTATTTTGCAAATGTTGCAAAAATGGGTCACATCCTCTCTTCGCATGCAGGCAATTCCTACAACTATCAGCAACTGATCGCATCAAGTTTGTTCAATCGCAACGACTTTGTACAAACAGTTTGAGAGCTGGGCATAAACAACAAGCATGCACAAGCAGAATCTGCAGCAAGTGCAACATAAAGCACAACACACTCCTACATGTCGATAGGGCAACACAACCGCCACCATCACCATCAGCCGATTGTAACAATGCATCGTCGTCGTAAAATTGTAACAATGCATCGTCGGTATCACTAAGCACATCGATTAAACCAACGCAAAAGGGTTCCGTTTTACTCAACACCGCACGAGTGATTCTGGAATCTACATCTGGTAAAACAATTGAATGCAGAGCTATCCTAGATTCCGGGTCACAAATAAATATCATCTCCGAGCAAATCATCCAGATATTAGGAATAAGTTGCAAACAAACGTCTTTTCAAATTGAAGGAATAGGATTAGGAACAAAAATTACTCACAAAACAATGTTCCTTACGCTAAGACCCAGGTTAAATAAATTTTCTACACCCCTTGAGGCCTTTGCGTTACCCAACATTGTTTCCGACCAACCAACACACAAGTTAGATTTATCAAATTGGAAAATTCCAGCATATATAGAACTCGCCGATGCAAGGTTTCATCAGCCAGGCAGAATTGATGTCCTTTTGGGAGCAGAATTCTTTTTTCAAATACTGACAAGCGGAAAATTGAAAATTCATAATAATGGTCCAACTATTCAGAACACAGTCTTTAGATGGATTGCCTTCGGAAAGACTGACAGCTCTTCACAACAACTGGCCACCTGCGGCATCACTACTGAGAACGACGTAAGCCTCAACAATCAGCTGAAGAAATTCTGGGAATTAGAAGAAGTCGTCTCAACCCATGATAAGTTCACAGAATCTCAACGTAAATGTAAAGATCTCTTCAACTAACAAACAAAAAGAAATAGAGAAGGACGCTTTATTGTAAAGTTTCCATGCATGGAAGATCCTACATTATTAGGAGACTCCATGCACATAGCCACTAATCGTTTTTATGCATTAGAAAAACGACTAGCACAAAAACCTCAAGTTAAGGCAGCGTTCATACAATTCATGCAGGATTATGAAACACTTGGTCATATGCAAAGGTTAGACAAAAATCTGCTCTTGTTACCACATTTTTGTATACCACATCATTATATCCTTAAACTAAAAAGTTCCACAACGAAGTTGAGAGTTGTATTCTACGCTTCCGCCAAAACCTCATCAGGTTTGAGTCTAATCTGAACTGTCATTAGATTCGGTTGCTTAAATTATGTCGCTAAGATCACGGTGCCTTGTATGCAATAAATCTATAGCAAGAGACAGGGTTTTGTCGTGCAATAATTGCAATGGCATTTTTCATAAGTCATGTGTTAATATAAATGACAATAATATTCTGAATATATTAAATTCGTGTCCCAATATTGTTTTTAAATGTTCGGACTGTTTAAATTCTTCATTTAATTTGGGTGTTACAGTGGCTCAGTTAGTAACTGAAGTCAAAGAATTAAAAACATTGATAAATGATCTCAATGGTGTTAGTGCAATTAGCGTAAAGAAGACAGTGCAAGTGCCTAACAAAAAACGTAATCGTGCACTTTCGTGCAATAATTCGTCATCTTCGAATAATGAGCAAATTCTTGCTCTGCCTAATGTTGCTGTTCCTTCGGTTGCTTTGACTGATTCTCCACTGGTTCGAGTTGGTTCCACGGTTGGTGCTGTTGCTGCTGCACTTGTTGAAACCACTACAAATTCTATTAGATATGCTGATGTTGCGTTGCGTGCCACTGACCCCAACGCGATTGATTCTTGCTCTAGTGTTGCTGCTGATGCTGATATTGTTGTTGCTGCGGAAACCGGTTTTGAGGGTGTTGCTGCGACAAAGGCGTCTAAATCGTCTGATAATTCGTCTTCTGCTTTGAATGCTATCTCTCTGTCTAACGTTTTAGAATCTGGAGAAAATTATGGTTGGTCTCAAGTAAAGACAAGAAATCGAAATAATCACTCAATTATTGTTGGAAAAAGTGTAAACAATGATTTGGCTGTTTTTGATCGAAAGATTTTTCTTCACTTATCTTCATTTAAGCCGTCTGTATCTGAAGGTGATATTATTGATTTTATAGTAAATCATACCAATGTTCCGAGGCATAAGATAACTTGCACTAAGCTTGTGAAACGCGATGTTTTGCCTGAATCACTTCTCTATGTAAATTTTAAGCTTGGAATAACGAAGACCTTCTAAAATGATGTTGTGAATCCAAATCTTTGGCCAGTTGATGTTAAAATAAAGAACTTTCAGTTTTTTCAAAAGCCGGTTCAACAGCAAATGTTGCCATAACCAGGACCCTTGCAGTTCCTAATTTTCATGCATTAAAGATTTACTATCGGAATGTATCTGGTCTGAGAACTAAATCTGTTTCTATTTTTACTGCCACTTCCCAATGCGAGTACGATGTTTTTGTGTTTGTGGAAACCTGGCTTAATGAACTTTTTACCAATGAAGAATTTTTTGATCCTCATCTATTCAACATCTATCGTAATGATCGTGATGTTCATGCTACTGGATGTCATCGTGGTGGCGGCGTTCTTGTTGCTGTCAATAAAAATTTAATATCTTCGGCTGTTGTGCTATCTAACACAGATGTGGTTCTGGACCAAATAGCTGTAATAATTAAAGGCTCGTCTGAGTCCCTGTACGTCTGTGCATCCTATATTCCGCCAAAAAGCTCACTAGGGCTCTACAAAATGCATGGTGATAATATATCAGAGTTGCATGCTAATCTTCAGTATGATGGTGATCAGCTACTTGTTCTTGGGGATTTTAATCTTTCTACCATTTCGTGGAATATTCAGTCTGGTGGCAACTATCAAATGTTACAAGTGATATTGATATGTATCTTATTGACAATTTTTTAAGCATTGGTCTATCGCAGATAAATAATAGCTTTAATTTACTAAATTTTTTTTTTTTTTTTTTTTAGTTTATTAATTTATTAAAAGAATTTTTAAATTCACAATATATTTTGCCTCAGCGTCATGCGACATTGTTGAGGCGAGTTGGCAGATAATTATTATCAAAAAAAAAAAAAAATAATATAAACTATATATGTAGATAAATTTTACATTTCATTTAAAATTAATCAAATTTTTTATTACAAGTAAAGAATAAAAAATAATGATATCACATTAAAAGCATTTCTAAATGGTTTAATAAATATTCTTTTAGGGTGGATTTAAAAATTGATATTGCATTTAAGTTTTTAATATGTTGTGGTAAATTATTAAATTCTAAACACCCAATATATTCAACTCTTTGTTTTGTGGCCTCTAATCGGCATCTTGCCGTTCTTAAATTTGAACTATTTCTTGTACTAAAAGCTGTTTGACTTCTGGAAAAATTTATTGTGTTATGACCAATATTATGTAATGATTTGAACACAAAAAGGATCAATTGTTTTTTATACATCCCATTTACAGGTAAAATATTTTTGGACACATCTTTATATAACGATAGCGTAGGGTGAATTAATGGTAAATTAAAAACAGTTTTTAGTGCTTTATTTTGCATTCTTTGTAAAGAATGCAATTCTGCACCATTTCTACTGCCGTATATCATCACTAAATAATTAAGATGACTTTGAATAAGCGCTTGATAGAGTATAAGCTTGGTTTGTTCACTAAATTTATTTTTGAATTTATAGAGTATTCCTAACACTGGAGATATTTTTGATTTAATTTCCTGAATATGCAAATTCCATGTCAAGTTACTTTGTAAAGTTATTCCCAAATATTTCAAAGATTGACATTCATGCACTTCTTCTCCATTCACAAAGACGCTAAATCTTTCAACATAATTTGGATAGGGTTTAAACCTTATGACCTTTGTTTTCGTCGTATTTATGACTAATTTGTTTATTCTTGCATATTCAAAAATAATAGAGGCATCTTTTTCCATTAACGCTTTTAAAACAGTTTCATGTTTATATGGATAAAATAGAGATATGTCATCAGCATACATATATATTCTACCAAAAAGCCCAAGGTTTGTAATATCATTTACATAAATCGTAAATAAAAGTGGGCCCAAAACACTGCCCTGAGGCACACCATGTTCCACATTTCCAAGAAAACTACGATCACCATTCAATTCCACAAATTGTTTTCTATTTTCTAAATAACTTTTTAATAAATCTAGTTCTCTTCCCCTTATTCCATAATATTTAAGTTTTTTACACATTATTTCCTGGTCTACAAGGTCAAAAGCTTTTGAAAAATCATAAAATATACCAGCTACACCCTTGAAACCTTGATCTAAGCCCTGGCATATATAATTAACAGCATTAACAACAGCATTCTCAGTACCACTTCCATGTCTGAAGCCATATTGAAAATCATATAATAGGTTATTATGTTCCATATAAGTTAACAGCTGTTGATGAATTATTTTTTCAAAAATTTTATCTATTACGGGTAATAACGCAATAGGCCTATACATATCTTCCCTGTTGGCATTTATTGTTTTTGGTATTGGAACTACTTTAGAAACTTTTAATACATCCGGATATTCAGATCTATTAATTATGCTGTTAAAGATGTGTACCAAATGTGGTGTTATTTCATTTTTACATTCGACAAATATTCTAGGGGAAAGATTATCATGACCAGGGGTCTTGTTAATTGAAAGATTTGTAACTATTTGCAAAATCTCATCAGCCGTTGCATTACTAAATTGAAAAGTATTGTTATAATTTCTAAGAGACCGAAGCGCATTAGACGAATCAGAAGAAGTGCTACGAATTTGATCTTTCATTATTTTGGGTATTTGTAAAAAGTATTGGTTTAGACATTGACATATTTCAGCATTATCTTCAATTAACTCACCATTTTCGTTTTTTAAACTAATTTGACTTTTGACTTTCCTTCCCAAATTTTCATTTAAAAACCTCCAACATTTTTTGGGATCTTGTTGGATATTAATTAGATTATCATGATAGTAATTGTTCATAGATTCTCGACATGCAGTTTTAATAACCTTGCTTATTCTCTTGAGCCTATTCTGAATATCTAAATTATTTGGATTTCTTCTTCTTTGCCTTAAAATAGATTCCTTTAATAAGATAAGGCTTTGCAAATGTTCGTTCATCCAAGGTGCTATGTCATACTTAAGTAATTTTCTTTTAGTTCTTAAAACTGTAGAATCTAGATGTGCTTTTGACAGGCCTTCTATCAGTTTTAAAGTATCAACTGATGGATTTCCAGTCTTTTGAATTGAGACATAATTGAAAAAGCATTCCCTAAGTTTATTATAATCACAGTGCTTCTGAATTACTTTTGTGTAATTATAATTTTTAATTTCATTTTTTAGCTTACAAGAAATCATGTTGTGATCAGATAACTCACATTCTATTGAATCAATATAAAGTGCATCTAAAAGGTTTGTATATACATTATCTATAGATGACCCAGATACCGGCCGCGTTATCAGATTGTGGCAATTTTTAAAATCATAACTTTCCAGTAAATTGGTTAAGTCGAATGAAACGGCGTTATTTAAAAAATCTATATTGGAATCTCCTACAATTATGCAAAAGCTTCGGCCATATACTTCCAATAAATTTCCAATAATATTCAAAAAATCATTTACACTACACTTTTGTGATCGGTAAAAAGAAATAATTTTTAAAGGTTTTCCTTTAATTTTTAGGTTCGATAATGATAATGCAATTATATTGCAAAAATTTTCGGTTTTAGATAGTTCTATATTAAAATGGATATTATTACGTATATAAACTGAAGTTCCTCCATAACTGTCGTCTCTACAACAATGAACACAATTATATCCAGGGATTTGGTAAATTTGAGCTAATTTTGATTGAAACCATGTCTCTTGAATTGCAATAATATTGGGTAATTGTGGGAATTGAGCAATTAATGTTTTAAACTGGTTAAATTTTTCTATGGATGAAATGCTTCTAACGTTTACAGATATTATATTTAAATAACAGCTATTTAAGCTTTTTAAATATTTAATAAAATTTTCAAAATAAGAAAAATATTGATTATTAATCATTAAAAAATAAAAGATATATTATAATATAACAAAAATTAAATTCCTAAATTAAATAATTGATTTCTTAAGCCGGAGATAAGAATGTTGAACCATTATCTTCGTTCTCATCAGAGTCATCAGCAACAAAATTGACAACATTCATTGATCTGCGCTTAGGCTTTGAGGTAGCAGCTTCAGCCATAATTTGATCTACATCATTTTCATTTCTTATAAGCCTTGGTTTATTAAGTTCGCTTTTTCTAACAAAAACTCTTGCACCGCTTGTATAAACTGAATTATACCCAACTGATTTTAAGCATTTTGCGTAATTAAAAAGACTCAGAGTTTCTTTGCTTAAATAATCGTGTACGAAAACGGCTTTAGTGTCCTCAACTTCTCTTAGCTTCGATTTCGACATCATCAATTTATCTTTAGACTTTTTGTTGTTGAATTTTACCACTATTGTTTTTTCATCAGTCTTTGTATTTTTATGTGAAAAGAAATATGCATCATCAATATTATCTTCGTTTAAATCTACACCGGCTTTCTTTGAAAGTTCCAAAAAAGTTTCTACAGCGCTTGAGTCTTTTTCAGTTTTAACACCTCTTACAATACAATCATTCCTGACTCGTTGATCATTAAGATTTTTTATTGAAGTTTTTAATGTAATAATTTCATTTTTTAAAACACGATTTTCTTTCTGTACTACTTCTATCTTTTTTTTATTTTCGGCTATGCCCTTTAACATTTCATCGTACTGTTTTGACATGAATTCAATTGCATCTGTTATTGAACTCAGCTGATCAAGCTTTTTTAGTTCAGCTTTTATTTCTTTTAGTTCTGTTTTTATTGTTTCTCCATTTTTATCATCACACAGGTGGCATATGTACTCTTCACTCTCATTTTCAAGTAAATGTTGATATTGACGTTTATCTAGCTTAGTGCATAGAGAGTGAAAAAACTTGGCGCACTTGTCACACTGAATATTTTCTTCTTTTTCTTCTTTCACTTCCATTTTACATTGGCCACAAATTATTATTACTTTTGGGTTTACAATATTACGACGACCTTTTGGTGGCATATTTGTAATTGTATATATTCTTTTCTGTTTGTTTTAAACAATGTTCACAAATATATGTATTAAAATGAATTTATAATATTTTTATTTATAAATTTAAAAATCACTTTACGGAGATTAACTTTTTTGACGTTTATAACGCAAGTGATGCCAACTCTTTATTAGATTATTGGATTTAGTTTTTATTACTAATAATATGTATTTTAATGTAACCAAATCTCCATTTCCAATATCTCCAGTAAGTGCTGATCATGTTCCTATAGATTAGGGGTGGGCACAATTCTTGCCCGTGCTGCGACTGCGTGTAAGCAGCGGGCAAGCAGCGTGCGAAATCAATTGCAAGATGAATTTCGGGGTGAATCGGATTGCGGAATGGAAAATCCCCTCTGTAATCCACTCACAATATGCAATCACAAGAGCGCACTTGAGATTGCGTTAGTACAGAAAAATTTGTATTAATCTCACGTACAGAACGATCAAAGCTTCAGTGTTCAAGCGAACGTCGAGCAGGCAACATCTGCGCTGGCCTGTTCCTTGAATAGATGACGGAAAATTGTACACTGTACAAAATTTCCTGCATGCAAATTTTTGATGCTTCTGCATCAAACTGTATAATTTTTTTATTGCAGTAGTTTTTTGTTCATAAATTTTTATTTCAAATAAATATAAATGTTTATTTTAAATCATCTACCCTCAAGTCCGATTTATTGTTTGTTAAAATCATTCAAGATCTATAACAATTTCTTTCCCAACAAACATCGTGGCGAGTGGTGATTCGTTAACGAATCACTTATGAATCGCTGTTTTAATTGTTTTCGAATAGTTTCGTTCCTACTGCATCAGAGATTGGCTTGATGCTTAAAGAAAGCACCGATTGAAATCATGACTTTGTTAAAGTCCATTGAGGACGCTTTTAGTATCGATTTGCTATCGAATCGCCTTTCAACATTTTTGTGGTTCGTTAACGAATCAAGTCTTTAAATTTTAGCGATTCGTAAGCAAATGGCTTCTCTCATTTTTAGCAATTCATTTACGAATCACTACTTTTTTTTTAGCGATTCGTTACCTTATCGAATCGATTGAATTAAGCTTTATTTTACGATTTGTGAACGAATTCTTATGTCCCCATCTATTTCCGATATTTAATATATCTTTCTTATTTAAAAATTTGTGATTGTTACCTCTTATATTAATGCGCAAACTTTAAACCGCCTCCCTTTTTACCCCTTTTTTTAAACAACACATTCGAATGAAACTTATATCATTTGAAAGCTCTGGTTCATACCAAAATTTTTATTCAAAATATCTGTCATTAAGATAAGATTCGTTATCGAATTGCTTTTTTTAGTTTTGAAGACTCGTTAACGAATTGCTTTTTATATTTTTGGGGACTCGTTAACGAATTCCTTTTTGCGGATTTGACGATTCGTTAACGAAGGAAAAATTTCTCCCGCTCGCTATATTATAAGTGAATCGCTTCTAATAATTGCTAATGAATAAAATGTATGAGAATGCGATTCGTTAGCGATAACATTAGTGAATCATTTTGTTTGTTGGGTTGTTTCAAAAAATCAAATCTAACATTCTATGTATTTTTTGTTATTTTTTTATTTTAATTTATCATTTTTCCATGAACCCATCGCCGTCCCATAATAAAATTTTGTGCACTTTTAGCCGAGATATACAAACCAAAAAATTTAAAATGGATTGTTTTCAGCTTTTTACATGTCCGTTTGCTTATCTTTATTTCACTTTATCCATCTGTCACTGTGTTTAATTTTTATAATCCGTCCACTACACATTTATATTATTTCGCAGTATAAATAAGAGCAAAGAAAAAATCTCAAATATCTATAAAATTTCCGCAAAAAACCCTTTTAGCACTACTTTGTTTTCAGTGTGCTTTATAAATAGAAACCGTGAGAGCGAGAGCATGCTGTTGTGAAAAGTAAGTGTTGCATATCTAATATATTAAGAGGATTGCTTATTAAAAGGGAGTTTTTTTCTTTAAATTACTACCAGCAGCTTTAAAATCGCTTTGCAAAAACAACTTCTTGGCATATTTATAATTGTTTTGCAATAGCATGCAACCATTACAATTTTACATCTGTCTCCTAACATATTTTTAACTAATATTTTGTTAGAACTGAATCACATAATAAATTTATACTTTTATTTTGCGCGTAACTACTTAAAAGCAAGTTTAGGACACAAGACGTTATCGAGATATGATTGAATTCAACGTGATTGAATTCAATTAAATTCAAAATATTAAATAGTAAAATTATAAAACGCCCTTTTTTTTTGTATAAATGGCATGCAACATTGATTATGAACTGCTCTGAGCGCAATGAGTACAATTATCATATCACTATCTATATTACGCTCTTCTTACGCTCTATCTCATTATATTTGTGCATGTCCCTCGTTTCCTTTACCATCGAATTTATGAAGCAATGCTGTCGCCCGTGAAGCAAGCAGCGGGCAACCAAAATACACGTACGGGCAAAGTACCTCAATCTGGCTGAACCTAATCCTTCTAAGTCAAACTTTAATTTCAATGCGTGTAATTTTAATCTGTTAAATGATGCGATTGGTCGTGTTGACTGGCAGAGTGAATTTAAAAATGTAAATACTAATTCATGCTTTAATGTTTTTTAGCTTCGTATCTCATCAGTTTGTTTGCTATTAGTTCCCCAAATTAAGCCACGCATAAGTAGAGTGCCTTGGTATACTCGTGGATTGAAAATATTGAAAAATTTGCGTAATAAATTTTATAAAAAGTTTGTTTTAACGAATCAAAATACATTTTTCATTTAATACAGGCATTATATGAGGGAGTTTAACTTCTTAGACAAGTTTTTGTATAAACAGTATATTGCTAATTTCGAATCAAATATTAAATCGAACCCTAAAGCTTTTTGGAATTTTATCAAGTCGAAAAAGGGGTCGTCTAATATTCCATCTTCTATCTTTTTAAATGATAGAACCTCAAGCAATGCTTTTGGTATTGCCAATCTGTTTGCAGATTTTTTTCAATCTAATTTTGATATGACTAATAATAATAATAGTGGCGTCCGTGGCGTAGTTGGTTAAAGTGCGTGGTCGCTATGTCAAAGAACTTTGGAGACCCAGGTTCGAACCCCAGCCAGCGACAGAAAATTATTTGAATTAAAATAATTTTTCTGTACGGCCACCACCTCTCTGCCGACAATGGCAAACCTCAGAGAGCAATCAAAATGTCATGTAAAGCTTCTTGAGAATAAGAACATTCCGTTCATCGCCGTTCGGAGTCGGCGTTAAGCATGTAGGTCCATTTCTCGCTCAATTGTGTACAAACTTAATAACACGCACAACACAATTGATCATAAGAAGCTAGGTCAAAGTCCTTTCAAGGGCTGAAATGGCCAGTTATTTATTTTTTTTATTTTTTTAATAATAATAATAATACAAGTTAATTTTTATATTATTATTTTTATTTTTTAAAAAAACAACATCGGAGCAGGCCCCGATGTTTGACTTTATTGTTCACACATTAACTTAGAACTGACTTAACATATTTTATATCTTAAATTATCAACTGCAACTCGACCGGCTGTTCTTGTTGTTTTTCTATGGATTTTATTATGCTGCTGAATGTTGTTGTTTTTCTGTATTCACGAGTCCGTTGCTTTATCGCTGGTAGACGCAGTGTCAGCATATTCTTCCAGAGCGGATGCGCGTGTAACTTTGAAATGCACTTTGGAGTTTTTAATATATGTGGCGTTAACTCCTCCCCTCCTTAGTTCAAACGTCCTCGTTTGTTTTTTTATCAAAAATTTGGTTGAGTCCTTCAATGGCTGATTCCGAAAGTTCGTGGTTTCGTCCCTTTAATAACTCTGGATGGGTTTCCTTAATTTGTGTTATTTTACGTTTGTAGATCACTAAAATTGCTGTTCCTAATGCTATTACCGAGAGTGTTACTGTTATGACGGCGGCTAGGGATATTTTGTAGCGTGCGTCCAGTAATTCGATGTATTCTGTATTTCTTGTGTTCAGCTCTTTCACCATTTCTAATGATAAGACCTCTTCCATATTTTCTGATGTAGGTTTCGGTTGTAACAAAGCAGGTAATGGTGCGTATATTTTTGTTTCGTTTGAGGAATACGTTCTGTTTCCAATTTGTATCGTTTCGTTATGATATCTTATTAAAAAGGTTCCTCCTAGGATGACTGTTTCATTTCTTATATTAACGGGTCCTTTAAATTGATTTAAAAATAGGAGTCCAGGCGAGATTTCTTCTATTTCCGGTACATGTTGGTTGTTGATCCTTTGGCAAGTTGGCATACGGCTTTTGAGTAGGTTTGGAATGCATGAGGAGTTACTTATGTCTATTACATTTTTGTCTGGGCAAATTGATAAATTATTATAACTATTACAATTCTGTTTGATTCCAAAAAGTTTATTTTGACATTGAAGTACAGAGTTATAGTCGAATTTAGTAATTTGATTTTTGGTTTTTACTGGTTTAAGAATTAAAGTTTTACAATATTCATTATTTGTTTTTGGCAAACTTACAATGTAAATTATCGTATCATCATTCGAAGCTATTTTTATTTCCGAAAATTCTAATGCTTCGCCTATGCTTAGATACGGCATATTTTCTTTACTAAAAATTTCTTTTACAATATCGATTTCTGAATTTGACAATATGTAGGAATTTATAACATTAGCTTTAGCCCAATGTATGGCATATTCGATATTTGTAATTTCTTCTTTTATGAGGTCTAGTTTGTATTTTAATTTCATATAAAATTGATCTTCAACATTATTTTCGGATCTAACAGCTTTTAAAATTGTATTTGTCATATTAGTTATTTCATTGATTCTATCAAGTGTCATCTTATTGATAACCACTTGTTGATTATTGTTTGCGAGAACATTGTTAATTTTTTCTGTAAGGATTATTTGATCTGAATGATCGGGACTACCGGCTAACCACTTCCATGCGGTACCAATAAAATCCAGTGATCGTTTTGTTTTTCCCTTCGACCTGAGTCTACCTAGATGGTTTTTAATTTTGGTGATTTCAAACAAAAGAAATGGATAGAAGGAGTGTCCTGTGTTAACTTTAGTTCTGATTGTCGTCTCAAGGTCGTTGATTGCGTTTTCATATTGTCGTAAGTCCATAACGTGAATTATTTTGAACGTTCCAATTTGTAATTTTGCCATTCCCGTCTCTATTGTGACTAATTGTGAGTTTGAGTAATCCAGTATCTGCGAGTCGGCTCTGCATGTTGCCAGAAAAAATATTAACTGAAATGATTTAGTTTCTAATTAGACTTTTGTGAATTATTCGTCCGGTTTCTGTTACGAGTGTACTGGTTCTATCTTCCCTAACTATTTCTTTGGTGTATGGTTTTGACAATTTTGTTCCTAACCGTCTATTTCTCTTGACATATATTAATTGGCCAGGTAAATATCGTTTAGGTTCCTGTTTGTACTTGTTATGGTATTCGAGATCCTTTTTTTGTTTCCTTTCTAATGCTTCAAAATTCGCAACTCTAACTTTTTCGAAATCTTCTGGTGTAAAACCTACGTTTCTTCTGAAAAATAAATCAACTGGTTTCTTGCCAGTTACCGAGTGTATTGAATGATTGTACTCGGATACGGCGCGCTCTAAAAGTTCCTCGAAATTTCTATGTGCTCCACTTTCTTTTAGGCAACGCATTATTTCTACTAACGTTGAGTGGAATCGTTCCACTTGGCCGTTAGCCTGACTTTTGTATGGGGGTGCTGTATAAATGTTAATGCCTAATTCGTCCTTCATCATAAATTTCATCGAATTAGAATTGAGAGATGGTTCGTTGTCAATGATTATTGCTTTCGGTACGCCAAATGAAAATATAATGTCCCTAAGGGGCCTTCTTAAATCTTCTATTGATATACTCTTTACTATTTTGGTCTGTGCATATTTTGTGAATTTGTCAAGTGCCGTCATCACTACTTTGTTTTCTGTCAAAAATACAGTGACACATATTTGTATAAACGCACTCTTAATTTTAACTATGCTACCTTCTCTCTCTTTTATTAATGCATTACTCAAAACAAATTCCAACTCATATTGTTTACTAAACTAACGGAAATTTGTATTGAGTGCAAAAAGTTGTTTTCGTTGTTGTTGTTTTATATAAATCATATTAGTTTAAATATTTAACTAAAAACAAGTACATAATCGTTTAAACGAATCAACTTTATTTTCAATAGGAATGAGAAAAAGAATATTGATTTAATTTTCAATAATTAATTGGTCCACCATTTTTATTTATAACCTCAAAAATACGATTCGGCATCGAATTCACTAAATTTTCCAGCAACTGACGGTCCAAATCTTCCCAAGCTTCCTTAATGGCCAATTTGAGCTCTAGCACGGTTTTGTAAAGGTGTCCTTGGGCTTTTTGTCCATAGATTTTGCGTGATATGCACCCCCAAAGATTCTCCACCGGATTCAAATCGGGACTGCATGCAGGCCATTTCATAAGTGGGATGTAATGCTCTTCAAACCACTTTAATGCCTCTTTAGAAACGTGAATGGCAGCGTTATCCTGTTGAAAAATACTGTCTTCATCCATTTTATTATTCAAAAATGTAATGAGAGCATCATCCAACAATTCCGTGTATATTTTTGAATTCATTTTGGGCGGCACAAAGCAAATATTTGCTTTACCTCTCGATGAAAATGCCGCCCACACCATAACGCTGCCACCACCAAAATTCCTTTTTGACATACGTACGTCATTGTTACGCAAATCATGCCAATAACAGCTGTAAGAATCTGGGCCATCTAAGTTGAATTTATTTTCGTCGGAAAACACAACATTGTCCCACTCAGTTGACCATTGCATGTGTTTTTGGGCGAAGTCTAAGCGCGCCTTTTTGTGATGCTGCTTCAACACAGGCTTGCTCACCGGTTTTTTCCATTTAACGTGGAAAGAGTTACGTAAAATGTGTGCAATGTGTCTCGTTGTCACTGGAAGATCTAATTTTTCTTTTATTTGAGTTGAGTTCAAAAAATTTTTCGTGGCTTCCTTCCTAATCTGATTAACTTGGCGAATACTCAGTTTTCAATTGCCTTTCGTGGGTTTTTTTACTCCATAATTAACACCGTTTTTTAAAAAAGAGCGCACGACTGCTTCTGATCTTCCTATTCTCCGCCCAATTTCCCGATTTGAATAACCCTCTTTATGGTACAGGTTGATTTGGACTTTTTCTGTGTCATTTAGATATTTTCCCCTTGGAATTTTGATAAAATCTTAAAAAAACATCATTAAGAAAATAATGTTACATTTAAATTAAACAAAACTTACTAATTGTCAATTAAATCCAAACAAATACTTATTTCTTTAAACCACTAATATGTTTTCGACCTCCTTTTTCATGTGCGTTTAAACGAATATGTACTTGTTTTTAGTTAAATATTTAAACTAATATGATTTATATAAAACAACAACAACGAAAACAAGTTTTTGCACTCAATACAAATTTCCGTTAGTTTAGTAAACAATATGAGTTGGAATTTGTTTTGAGTAATGCATTAATAAAAGAGAGAGAAGGTAGCATAGTTAAAATTAAGAGTGCGTTTATACAAATATGTGTCACTGTAGATCTATGTGAATTGTGTGTCCTGGAAAGGTCGGTAATGGTGTTTCGTTTAACTTGATTTGGTTTGGGTGTCTTTCATACTTATTTTCTTTGCAAGTCCTACAAATTTTTGTTATGTTCTTGATCTTATTAAGCATTCCTGGGAAATAGTATTTATCAATAATTTGTGATTTGTTTTCGAGAGCGTTTCGGTGGGCACGATTATGCGTCTCCAGAATTATGTTTTCTTGTTCCTGTTCGTTTGTTACGTCTTCCACAAGTTTTTGGGTATATCGTGTTTTGTAATTTGCAAAATGAAGTGGATAAATGTTTTGAATGCTACCCATAATTCTTTCTTCGGTTTGAATGCCGTTAATGACAGATGGGTTTAGATATGTTTTCAATAGAGTTAAAAGTTTTTCTTCTGTATAGCGTGGTTCCTTTATTATGTGTCTATGATAGCCGGGAAATATTATTTTAAATTGATAAAAGGGAGTGTCATCGATTGTTAAGAAGATCTGATTTTTAAAGACATTGATCGGAGTTTCAGTGCAAGGCACTAAATTATGGTTGGAGCTTTCGTCACTATGGATTGTGGGTGTTAATGAATTAATTTCGTTTGGTATCCGAGAAAGGGTGTCAGCTACAACATTTGCTTTGCCAGGTTTGTAGATAAGTTGATAGTTATACTCCTCTAGGATAGCCTTCCATCTTTTCATCTTACTGTTCGCATTTTTTGTACTTAAAGCGTAAGTAAGTGGTTGATGGTCCGTATATATTTTTACTCTCCTAGAACCATAGAGATAACTTCTGAGTGAATTTAATGATTGCCAACATTTCTTTCTCATTTGTGGCATAATTCTCTTCGGTTTTTGATAACGATCTAGAGATAAAGGTTATTGGTTTGTCATTTTGAGATAATACCGCTCCTATCGCGAAATTGGAAGCATCGGTAGTTAATTCAAATTCATTATTAAAATTGGGGTGAGAAAGGATTACTTCTTTTGAAGTTAATGAATTTTTAATTTTGTTAAAAGAGTCAATGGCGTCTTCGTCGAGGGTTATTATTTTATTTTTCGAGGCATGTTTGGACACGCGTCCATCTTCCCCTCGTAGAAGATTTGTTAGGGGCTTTGCAATCTTTGCATAGTCTCTAATAAATCGTCTATAGTACCCGGACATACCAAGAAACGACCGAAGTTCTTTTAGTGTTTTTGGTATTGGCATTTTCGCTATTGCTTCTACTTTCTTCCCATTAGTCTTTATTCCATTTATTCCAACTACATAACCTAAAAACTCTACCTCTTTTTTCAAAAATTCACATTTATCTAACTGCACCTTCATGTTTGCAGCTTCCAGTGTCTTTAATACGATTTCTAAATTTTTGAAATGCTCATCTAAATTTTTTCCAAAGATTATGATGTCATCGACGTAAACGTAGCATTTATTTCCAATGTGTTGACGAAGGATGTCGTCCAAAGTTCTTTGGAAGATAGCCGGGGCGTTTTTAAGTCCAAATGGAAGTCTTACGAATTCGTATTTTCCATTATTTATGGAAAATGCCGTTTTCTCTATGTCAGATATCTTAAGAGGAATCTGGTGAAATCCACTTTTAAGTCAATGATCGAGAAAAATTGATTTCTGCCGAGGTTGGCGAGAACTTCCTGTATCTCCGGAATTGGATATCTATCCGGAATGGTAACTTCATTAAGCTTACGGTAATCAATTACCATACGATACTTTTTTTCGCCCGATGAATCCATTTTCTTCGGGACGATCCATACGGGAGCGTTATAGGGAGATCTCGATGGTCTTATTATGCCATCGGCTAAAAGTTCTTCGACTTGCCTTTCGACTTCTTCTTTTAAAGCCATTGGATACGGATAACTTTTGGAATAAATTGGAGTGTCATTTGTAGTTCGTATCTCACCTTTTACAGAAGTTGAATATGTCAGTTTTTTATTAGGATCGCAAAGTAAATTTGGACATTCTTCGATTAATTTCTTAAGTCTTTCTGTTTGTTGCTCGGTCAAATGTGACGTACGTAGATTAAGGTTATTAACGTCCTGTGCTATGTATTGCTTTAATGGAATAATTAGGTCAGATAATACTGTCATAAAATTGCTATCTGTGTGAATTATGGCACCTAGTTGCTTCAAAGTATCATTACCAACAATTCCGTGGAATGATTTTAATCCAGGTAATATAAAGAATTTAAGTTCTGGCGTCTGTGGTCCGAAAATTTTTAAAAATGTATGATGGGATATTTCAATATTTCCTGCTACAGAGTTTACTGAAAATAACTCGTCGTTGGGTATAGGATACTGAATTCTTGTGGATTGGATGTAATTTTTATTAGAACCGGTGTCTATCAAAAATTTTAGTACATCTCCACACCCGGTAATAAATTCAAAGTAGGGGAGTGAAGACGGTTTTATCCTAAAAAATGGATACTGTCGGTTTGCAAAATGTGTATAGGGGTCGTAACATGGATATTGGTAATTGACTTCAGGATAAATTTGGTTATATGTATTCGTAAAAAAGGTTCTTTGTATCTTATTTGGAACATAGTGTTGTTGAGTCAAAGGTCGCTTTTGGGTGAAATTGTTATTTTGAAAATTTGGCCTATTTTGGAAGTTTGGCCTATTCTGATAATTTACTTGACGTGATTGAACTGATGGGTCGACCTCCATTGGTTGCGGTGGTTTTGGAGGGAAGTTTGGCCTGTTGTTAAATCCGTTTTGATTTGGTCTGTAAATGTTGTTTGTAAATGGGTTTGTATGTCTATTTTGTGAAAAGGGATTTGTGTTCTGTGGGAAACTATTCGTATTTCGGAAAAAAGGATTATTATTGTTATTTCTAATGAAAGGATTGTGATTTTGTATTGGTGGCCAGTGAACTAATTCTGGGTAAAAGTTCGTTTTCTGTGGGGGAAAATTAAATTTCACTGGTCTTGGTGGTCTGGGTGGTGCATTTCTGAAACTGCTAGAGTTGTTTTGAGCATAATTCATTCTGAATAGCATATTGTCTAATTTTTGACATAAATTTAGTGCTTGTGGCAATGAAGTAGGTTCTCGTATACTTAACAACCGTGGTAAATCCCCATTAAGTCCGCGTATAAAAGTATCTAACGCTTTCTCTCTGTACGAATTGGTCATTGCTCGCAGTGATTCTTCACCTAATTCTAGGCAAGCAATCTTGTCTAGGATTAAAGATAAATGCTGGTAGACTTTTTGGTAGAATTCATGTATTGTGGAGTTTCTCTGAGTCAGTGTGGTTAGTTGGTACTCTAAAGTTCCAATGTCTCTTCTGTCAGAGTAGTGCATCATAAGGCACTTCTTTATTTTACCCCATTCTAAGGGAGTTTTATATGACTCCAGTGCTGTGTCGGCTTTTCCGACAATTTTGTGTCTAACCATGTGAAGAATAGCATAGTATTTGGGGGTTCCTTTAATGTGGTCATAGACCGTGAATATGCGGTCAACAGTTTTCCGCCATGAATTAAATTCTCCTGGAACTCCAGAGAACTCCCTGAGTCATTTAACTATCTCTGGAATCTTGTCTAATTCGTTAGCGTTTGTTGAGTTAACTTGAATTGAGTAACCTTGGTCTGACTCGGTATCTGTTTCTAAAAATGGATTATTGATATTTCTAATAGTGGTAGTAACCAACTCAGTTATCTCCCTAGCTAAGTTTTCGTTCATTGTTTGGGCTTGAACTGTACCAGAGGTAGCCGGTCCCATGCCAACGCTAAGCTTTGCTAATTTCTCAACTAAATCGTCTGGCATTTTTCCCTCTTTTTTTTATGGACACAAAGGGAAAAACAATTTTCAATTTTTCTTATGCTTTTACTTGTTCTTTTCCTAATCACTTTAAACAAAAACAAAAAAAATTTATTTAGCAAATTTAAACAAATTATTAATGCTTTTTTTCTCTTATAGAATTTCTTGGTAATATTTTCCTTTAATTAATTTTTTCTGTCTTAGATTTCTTTTTAAATATTATTCTTTAATTAATTTTTTCACTCTTAATTTTCTTAAAATTCTCTTTTAAATTTTTCTTAATTTTTCTTTAAAATTCTTTCTTTTTAAATATTTTTCTTTAGTTAAATTTTTCACTCTTAATTTTCTTAAAATTCTTTTTTAAATTTTTCTTAATTTTTCTTTAAAATTCTTTCTTTTTAAATATTTTTCTTTAATTAAATTTTTCACCCTTAATTTTCTTTTTTCGTTTAAATTTTTTCTTAATTTTTCTTTAAAATTCTTAACTTTCACTTTTTCACATAAAAATATATCTTAGATTTAACTTACAATAAACATTCCGACGATTACCAATTAGATTTTGAATCCTCAGCTGTATCCGTTTCCTTTTGTACTAGGGAGCCTTTGGATCACTTTTTATCCTTGATGACTCCGTTGGAATTTCCTCACCCTGATACTTAATAGATTTTTCCGTCTAAAGTAATCCAGTAGAGGTGTCCTCACTCTGATACTTAATAGATTTTTCCGTCTAAAGTAATCCAGTAGAGGTGTCCCCAAAGCTTTCGTTCAAAAGACTTTAGGGTCCCTGCTCGGGCGCCAGTTAATTTTTATGTTATTATTTTTATTTTTTAAAAAAACAACATCGGAGCAGGCCCCGATGTTTGACTTTATTGTTCACACATTAACTTAGAACTGACTTAACATATTTTATATCTTAAATTATTAACTGCAACTCGACCGGCTGTTCTTGTTGTTTTTCTATGGATTTTATTATGCTGCTGAATGTTGTTGTTTTTCTGTATTCACGAGTCCGTTGCTTTATCGCTGGTAGACGCAGTGTCAGCATATTCTTCCAGAGCGGATGCGCGTGTAACTTTGAAATGCACTTTGGAGTTTTTAATATATGTGGCGTTAACTTACATATGATTGCGTTGATAATTTACATCCCGTGCTTGATTTTGGAGCCCTGTCTCTTACAACTTTTAACGTTTTAAATGGAATTTTCAGGTTAAAACCCTCACTTCACATGGATTCAGATGGTTTCTGCTCCATTCTTTTAAAAAATTGTGCCTTTAGTTTAGTGTATCCGTTAACTTTTATTTTCAACAGTTCTCTCAGCTCAGGTACTTTCATTGATAGTTGGAAGATATCTGTCATAACACCAATTCATAAATCTGGGTGTAAGAACAATATAGCTAATTATAGACCAATTTCAAAGCTTACAACTATTTCAAAGCTTTTTGAGTCTATAATCAAGGAAAAAGTGTTCTTTGCAATTAAGAGTTTTATTTCTCCGACCCAACATGGTTTTGTTCCTGGCCGGTCAACAATGTCTAATTTAGTTTTGTTTTCGGAATACTGTATCTCAGCTTTTAGTAAAAGATCACAGGTAGATGTTATTTACACCGATTTCTCGAAAGCTTTTGACAAAGTTAGTCACTTTCTTTAAATTAAAAAGCTAGCAAAATTAGGTTTTCACACCAGTTTTTTAAGTTGGATTGAATTGTCAAAAAGACAATGTGTAGTTGCCTTTGATAATGTTGAATCCTATACGTATTTAGCAACGTCAGGTGTTCCGCAAGGAAGTATTTTGGGACCCTTGCTTTTTGTGTTATTCATTAATGACATTTCATCGGTTTTTGCTCATTGCAAACACCTACTCTACGCTGATGATCTTAAAATTTTTCTAAAAATTTCCGATGTGAAGGACACTGCTCTTTTACAGAATGATCTGAATAACCTATATATTTGGTGCTGCAATAACGGTCTTTTACTAAATTTTAACAAATTTGTTTCTATGTCTTTCTCTAAATCGGACACATTCTTAATGTCTGCTTACCATATTGCCAATTTTACATTGGCATATGTTGATCAATTCAAGGATTTAGGTGTAGTATTTGACCGTAAATTTACCTTCAATCTACACCTAGATTATATAATTCCTAAAGCGTATGCCATGTTGGCGTTTATTCGAAGAAATAGTGCATGTTTTTCGGATCCGTATACTTTAAAAACCTTGTTTAATTCTTTGTGCGATTAGATTATGCAGCAATTATTTGGAACCCATTCTATGGGTCTCATAAGTTGAGGCTTGAACGTGTTCAGAAAACATTTACTAGGTTTGCGTTGCGATCTTTTAATGTAGATGGCGTTCCTCCCTCATATCTGATTATCTGATCGATATGGCAGTGCGAAAGAATGACTGTCAAAAAAGAAGAAAGAAAGCAAAAGAATCATATTTTCTCATTCTCTTAACGGCTGTCTTCTGAAGGAGTTCATTTATTTAACTTCTTATTATTTTGCATTTTATGAATTATATTATTTGAGTTTTATTAATAAAGACATTAAATTATTATACACGTATCAACACGTCTATAAATTGGTGACCCCGACGTGATCCAAATCTTGCTTGGATCATATACATTCTCGTTGCTGCACAGCCGCTGCCAGCGTTTTTAAGTTTTTAAGTTTTTAAGTTTTTAAGTTTTCGAACAAGCTTATGAACAGAAACGCGCCACCAGTTCTCCGAAAACACAAGCCTGTTGATTACAACGAAAAGGAATCTGAAAGTGAAGAGGAAATTTTCGTGGAAACTAACACTGACGCTGAGATGACTTCACCAACATCAGAAGAACTTCTTTTCCAACTGCAAGCTTTGCAAAATGAGCTAAGCGCACTGAAACTCATGCAATCAAATCAGCCTGAGCCATCAAAAGCAACTTTGCAAAGAGTTCATGTACCCAAATTTAATAGGCTAAATCCTCATCTTTGGTTTGCTCAAGTCGAGCGCTCTTTTCGTATAAGCAACATTACCAACGACACTGATAAATTTGACTTAGTAACCGTGCATTTGGAAGATGACATTTTAGTAGCCGTAGAAGATTTGGTTACTCACCCACCAGAACAAGACAAGTTCCAACTGCTGAAAGAACGTCTCATGGAAAAATTTGCTGAGCCACCAGAGTCCAAGCTTCGTCGATTGTTGCAAGGAGGCGAGACCGCAGGCTTGAAGTCAACTGAAATACTTGCCCACATGAAACGCCTTGCTCCGGGTCCAGGTAATGAAGCTATTATTCAGACTCTATTTTTAGGTCAGATGCCAAAATCAATCCGGACACTTCTAACAGCTTGGGGAGAGGAAGATCTAGAGAAACTCGCAAAGCTAGCTGACAAAATGTTGGACGCAAACGAAACACACATGGTTTCAATGGTGTCGGCAACTCCTTCCTCAGTTTGTCATGCAGAGCAATCTTTGCAAGCAGTCTCGTTCAGCGGATCTACAACTTTGTCTGAAATCTGTCAAACCATTAAAGCGTTATCAACTAAAGTGGATTCAATCATAAACGATTTTAACAAATTAAAAAAATCAAACACGATGCAAAGCAATTCACATTCACGTAGTCGATCACAAAGTAGCGACAAAGATAGTTTTATGGAGCCAAGTAAATTATGTTTTTTTCATGCCAAATATGGTGACGCTGCCCGTAATTGTCGACATAATTGCCCACGGTATAAGACAAAATCGGAAACTAATTGGGCTGTCGTCAGTCCATGCTGCTGGCGACAGCACTCACAGCTGTAACAGCGATAACAATAAAATATTTAACAAACCAACATTGTATAACCTCAAAGAAAGTCGTCTGCATATTCTCGATAAAAGCACATCCACTCGATTTCTTATTGATTCAGGTTCTGTTGTTTCAGTGTTCTCACGATCATTATTAAATCGACAACTCAAGGCAGGTACTTTCAAACATTTTGCTGCAAATCAATCTGAAATCTCAACATTTGGTGAACACATCTTACAACTCGACCTTAAAATGCGACGTGCATTCAATTGGTCTTTTATCATCGCTCAAGTTGACTCAGCCATCATCGGTGCAGATTTTTTGTCAAATTTTAATCTTCAAGTCGATTTACGAAATTAACGCCTTATTGATTCTAAAACAGGGCTAACCACACAGGGGAAAATGCTTAAAACTACTGAGTTTAATATTTCTACTGTTAACGCCTTAGCTGACTACAGCAACTATAGCGACATGCTCAAAGAATTCGTCGATGTTACAGCAAATTCACTGAATAAAAAATCTAAAAATAATTGCGTTTCAGTCCAACACCATAATGAAACGCATGGTCAACCTATCGCAGAGAGGCCACGGCGACTTTCGGGAGAAAAACTATCATCGGCTAAGGCAGAAATTGAGCTTCTCATTGCACAAGGCATCTGCAGACCCTCCAACAGCAATTGGGCAAGCCCACTCCATATGGTGCCTAAAAAAACTGGTGGTTGGAGGGCTTGCGGTGACTACCGTAAACTAAATTCGCGAACGAATAACCTGATCGTTATCCGGTCGCTCATATACATGATTTTGCTGAGTGGCTAAATGGCAAAAAAGTTTTTACTACACTTGATCTCATCCGCGCATACTACCAAATTCGTATGGCTGATGAAGATATCAAAAAGACGGCGGTCTGCACACCATTTGGCCTTGTTGAATTTTTGTACAAGGTGGCGCAAAAGTAATCCTCCTATCAGAAAATGCTATAAATTTTGCGATTGGCCCCTAATGTCAGTTCTGTTTTGACATTTGTGTAGTAAACACATGCGAAATACACGTTAATAAACAATGTTAAGCTACACTGCTCCAGAACGCGGAATATTGCTGATTTTAAGATAAGATGATTTTTCATCAAAAATAAAGGGTGATTTTTTTGAGGTTATGATTTTCATGCATTAGTATTTGACAGATCACGTGGGATTTCAGACATGGTGTCAAAGAGAAAGATGCTCAGTATGCTTTGACATTTCATCATGAATAGACTTACTAACGAGCAACGCTTGCAAATCATTGAATTTTATTACCAAAATCAGTGTTCGGTTCGAAATGTGTTTCGCGCTTTACGTCCGATTTATGGTCTACATAATCGACCAAGTGAGCAAACAATTAATGCGATTGTGACCAAGTTTCGCACTCAGTTTACTTTATTGGACATTAAACCAACCACACGAATGCGTACAGTGCGTACAGAAGAGAATATTGCGTCTGTTTCTGAGAGTGTTGCTGAAGACCGTGAAATGTCGATTCGTCGCCGTTCGCAGCTATCGTTCGATGCTAACAAACTTTTTGTTGCCAAAAATGGAAGAACTGAACTTGGTTGACATGTGGTTTCAACAAGATGGCGCTACATGCCACACATCTCGCCATTCTATGGCCATTTTGAGGGAAAACTTCGGAGAACAATTAATCTCAAGAAATGGACCGGTAAGTTGGCCACCAAGATCATGCGATTTGACGCCTTTAGACTATTTTTTGTGGGGCTACGTCAAGTCTAAAGTCTACAGAAATAAGCCAGCAACTATTCCAGCTTTGGAAGACAACATTTCCGAAGAAATTCGGGCTATTCCGGCCAAAATGCTCGAAAAAGTTGCCCAAAATTGGACTTTCCGAATGGACCACCTAAGACGCAGCCGCGGTCAACATTTAAATGAAATTATCTTCAAAAAGTAAATGTCATGGACCAATCTAACGTTTCAAATAAAGAACCGATGAGATTTTGCAAATTTTATGCGTTTTTTTAAAAAAAAAAGTTATCAGGCACTTAAAAAATCACTCTTTAATAATGAGTGATGAGGCCCATTTCCATCTTAGCGGGTACGTAAATAAGCAAAATTTACGCTTCTGGGGCACTGAAAATCCGCGTGTAACCCACGAAGAGATATTACACCCGCTCAAAGTCACTATATGGTGTGCTGTTTTCGCTGAAGGAGTCATCGGACCTTTGGTGAATGGTGAGCGCTACAGAGCAATGATCAACGAGTTCTTTTTGCCGCAACTTGATGAATTGGGATTGGAAAACATGTGGTTCCAACAGGACGGTGCAACGGCACACACTGCACGTGCCACAACCGATATGCTGAAGGGTGCATTTCCCAGGCGCCTATTTTTCCCGATTTGGCGATTTGCACTGGCCAGCAAGATCGCCTGATTTTACCGCTCCAGACTTCTTTTTGTGGGACCTTTTGAAGTCGCGGGTTTATGTCAAGAAGCCTCAGACTCTTGCAGCTCTTAAAGACAATATCCGTCAAGAATGTGAGGACCTATCGCCGGAAGTTTTGGCCGAAGTGATGGAAAATGCCATAAAAAGGGCTAAAATGACAATCAACTGTGGCGGCGGCCATTTACATGACATCATATTCTCGACTTGATGTAAAAAAAATTAAAAGACCAAAAAAAGTAATCCACAAGAAGAATCAAAGTTTTTCATTTTTTTTTTAAATTACAGCAAAAAAACATCGGAAGGTTATTTTTGCGCCACCTTGTATATGCCTTTTGGCCTCAGAAATGCAACGCAGACCTTTCAGCGATTCATAGACAATATTTTCCGAGGCATCAATTTTGTTTATTGTTATGTAGATGATATTCTTATCATGTCTGAATCTGAAGAACAGCACCGCAGTCATCTTCGAATTGTTTTGGATAAGCTTCGACAGCATGGACTTGCTATTAATCCAACCAAATGTCAATTTGGTCAATCTGAGGTCCAATTTCTCGGCTACATAATTAACGAAAATGGTTGCAGACCACCACATGACCGAGTTTCAACTATAATAAATTATCCTAAACCGGTTACAATATGTGAGCTAAGAAGATTTCTAGGCATTTTAAATTATTACCGTCGATGTATTTCACATGCTGCTCAGCTTCAAGCACCTTTAAATGAATTTCTTCATGATTCGAAAAAAAATGACAAACGAAATATTGCTTGGAACGCAGCAGATAACGAAGCATTTCAAGCCTGTAAAAAAAGTCTTGCAGAAGCATCGCTTTTGTCTCATCCTGTTCCAAATGCTGAGCTTGTTTTAGTCACGGACGCGTCAGATATTGCAGTTGGGGCAGCTTTGGAGCAACAAACTGCTGACGGCTGGAAGCCTCTTGGCTTGTTTTCAAAAAAATTGTCTTACGACCGGGAGTTGCTTGCTATATACCAGGCCATAAAATACTTTCGCCACATCTTGGAAGCGCGTCATTTTGTAATAAAAACCGACCACAAACCACTTGTCTACGCTTTTTCTCAAAAGACGGACAAAATTTCGCCAAGACAGCTCCGACAACTGGATCTTATTTCTCAGTTTACTACAGAAATGTAGTAGGAAAGACACATGCAGAGAGTCTCTTAGAATATAAGTTCTCTTCAGTTATCTGAATGTAAGTAAAACGCTCTTTATGTTAGAATGAGCACAGTTAGCAAGCGAGCACTGAGTGACGGACAGTCGAGTGTGAACAGCGAACCAATCCACATCGTTATTTTAAGTATAATTAATAAAGCTCGTTTTGTAAAGTTAAAGTTGTTTTATTCGGTCACCTATAAAATCAGAAGTGGTAGCGAGCTCAGAAAAACTTAAAATGAGTATAGAAATTAAAGACTTGGGAACTTCAGTGTTAAAAAAATGGTTGACTGCACTTGAGTTACCAACAACGGGCACAAAAGTGGAGCTATTAACACGATTACATAACGTGCCGGTGGAGCAGCGGGAGGCTCCAAATATAATGGAAAAATTACAGTTGGGACAAAGAACTGAAAAAGCAGCACCAACGCCAAGCGAAAAACGTGCAGCTGATGACGAGAAGCAGGTAAAGACCATCGTAACAGCATCGCTGAAGCCAGAAAGCGACGGAGATAGTGCTAGTGAAATGCAACAGTTAATGCGGCGCTTTCGAGAACAATTGACCTTTATGGAAGCGCTGGCACAGCAACAACAGTACAATCAAGCAACATCAACATCGAACAAAGAAATTCAGTTGCCCTTAAAACTAAACACGGAGAAAAAGCAGAACGAAAACTCAGAACAAAGCAAACTGTTGTCGGAAAACGAAACAACAGAACAGCGAGAAGTAAAAGAACAAGAAGAAGTGTCAAAAGACAGAACCGAGAGTACTAACATTGATCTAGCAGTTGGCAGCGCTGGCGAAGGTGAAAAAGTGGTGAAAAGCGGAGGTGAATTGTTACACCACAACAATGACATCGTGTTAAGATTAGCAACAGATGTTTTGAGTGAGTACAATGGACAGACATGTGCACACAAATGGGTTATGCAAATGAAAAACATTGCAAACATATATGGCATTGAGGGAGTTTATTTACGAATGTTGCTTGTAAGTAAATTAAAGGGAAATGCTAATGCATGGCTACATGCCAACCCTATACGTGCACTGCAACCAGTGGAGGATTTATTTGAACAGCTTATTTTGACGTTTGGCGAGAAAAGTTCTAAATTGGAAGCTAGACGAAAGTTCGAAGCCCGAGTGTGGCAAGTTGAAGAAAAATTTTCGGCTTATGTGGAGGAAAAATGGATGCTGGCACACAACATCAATATCGATGAGGAGGAATTCTTAGATCGAGTGATAGAAGGAATACCAAACGAAGGATTACGCACTCAAGCACGCATACAATGTTTTACGGACATCGCACACATGAAACGGGCGTTTGCAGAGGTCAACCTTCCAATAGTTCGAGCAGACACTAGTAGAATGAAAGGGTCAGCGATAAGTGGAAAAATTAATAAAGACTTAAGGTGTCACAATTGCAACTCGCGAGGCCATTTCGCAAAGGATTGTCAGAAGCCAAAAAGAGAACCAGGTTCGTGCTATGCTTGCGGGGAAATGGGGCACTGGGTAGCGCAATGCCGAAGAAACAAAAGTTTGAACAGCGAAAAAGTCGAGAAAATAGGCACAAATAATTATGTAAGATGGTTTAAGATTTATTTTATGTATTCAGATAAAAAAACTCCATTAATTACAGAATGCCTCATAGATTCGGGAAGTCCGATTTCATTTATAAAATTATCATGGATACCCAAACACATTTGCAAATTTCCAGTATTGAATTCATACTATGGTTTAAATAAGAGTCGTCTTAAAACAAATGGAAAAATTTTATGTTATGTTTTGAAAAAGTCTAATAAAATTCACTTTCATTTAACTATTGTGGAAAACGAATCTATGAGTCATAATGTTGTACTAGGTAGAGACTTTATGCATGCATGTGACCTAAAGTTAGACTTGGAATCTTTGAAAATGGTCACAGTGGAAAATGTTGAAATGTTGAAACAAACCGAATGTTGTGAAGAAAAAATTGAATTGGCTAAAGCAATAGAAATAGAGAAGGTTAGTGATGAAGCAATGAATGAAATAGTTAGTGAAGAAAGTTATGAAATAGTTAAAGAGCCTATAAAAAAAAGGAATAACAACAAAAGGCAAATAGGTAGTGAAATGGTGAAAGTTAAAACCAGGGACATGCTAGAGAAAATTGATAAACAATGCGATCGTTATGAAGTTAGAAATATAGTGGCTAAAGTATACGAAAAAGAAAATGTAAATAATGAAGCAAATAGTGAAATGGTTAGTGAGACAAGTTACGAAATGTTTAAAGAGCCTAAAATAAAATGGAATAGAGATGGTGAAGTAGTTAATGAGGCAATGCAAGTCAATGATGCTGATGGTGTGAGAGCCGAGAAAAAAAAAACGAACGATGAGTTAGAAATAAGCGAAATAGAAAGAGAGTTATTAGAAATCAATATATTAGATGACAATATTGAATATAAAATAGGAGAAGACATTGGACATGCAGCTCGTTGTCAATTTATTCAAATGATGAATGATAATTATGTTGTTAAAAAGAGATCCGATGAACCAAAGATAAAATGTGAAATAAAATTGAATTTAGAAAAACCTAAACCTTTTAGCTGTTCAGCCAGGCGGTTATCTTATACTGAAAAGGAGAAGTTGCAAGTATTATTGGACGAATATCTAAAGAAAGGAATCATTAGGCCGAGTGAATCGGAGTATGCATCACCAATAGTACTTGTGAAAAAGAAAACAGGGGATTTAAGATTATGTATAGATTATCGGAAATTGAATAAAGTTATGATCAAAGACAATTACCCGTTACCATTGATTGATGACTTATTGGACAAGATGGTTAAAAAAAGAATATTTTCAAAGTTAGACTTAAAACATGGCTATTTTCACGTCTATGTCAACAATGATTCTGTAAAATATACAGCTTTTATGACACCGTTAGGGCAATACGAATTTTTAAGAATGCCAATGGGTCTTAAGAATGCACCAGCAGTATTCCAAAGATTCATCAATATGGTGTTTGCGGACATGATCAGAGAAGATAAAGTAATTGTATACATGGATGATATTATGATAGCCAGCAAAGACATGAAGGAACATTTAGAAACGCTTAAGGAAGTTTTAGATAGGTTGGTTAAAAATAATTTAGAGCTAAGGATGGATAAATGTGAATTTTTACAGTCGAGTATTAAGTACTTAGGGTTTCTGGTTACAAGTGACGGTATTCGAGCTGATGATAAGGGCATAGATGCAATTCGAAATTTTCCGATACCCGATAAAGTACATACAGTCAGAAGTTTTCTGGGGCTGTGCTCCTATTTTCGCAGATTTATAAAGGACTTTTCAAAGATAGCCAAACCACTGTATGATTTACTAAAAAAAGACAAAGAATTTATGTTTGGAGAAGAAGAATTTGAATGCTTTGAAATTCTTAAGAAAAAATTGATTGAAGCGCCGGTATTAGCTTTATATTATTATAAAGATGAAATAGAACTGCACTGTGATGCTAGTGCACTAGGCTTTGGAGCAGTGTTGTTACAGAGAAAAGAAGATAAAAAGTTACACCCCATATGGTATTTTTCAAAAACAACAACAAAGGAAGAGGCTAAGTATCACAGTTTTGAGCTGGAGACGCTAGCCATAATATATGCACTACGAAGATTCAGGATTTATTTACAGGGTAGACGTTTTAAAATCTTTACGGACTGCAATTCATTGACGTTAACATTAAACAAAATTGATCTTAACCCTAGAATTGCCAGGTGGGCTCTAGAGTTAGCGGAATATGATTTTGAATTAGTACATAGGTCAGGTAAACAGATGCACCATGTAGATGCTTTAAGCAGGTGCACAAATATATTAGTAGTAGAAACAAACAGTTTTGAAGATAATTTAGTTATTTGTCAAGCAAGGGATAGTAAATTAAAAGGAATTAAGAAAAGATTGAAAAAAACAGAAGAAAAAATGTTTGAAATGAGAAATGGTGTCATTTATAGAAAGACAAATGAAGATAAATTATTATTTTATGTACCAGAAGAAATGGAAAATCAAGTACTGTATAAATACCACAATGAGTTAGGACATGTGGGAAGAGACAAGGTAATGGATGCGATTTCAAAAATGTATTGGTTTCCAAAACTTAAAGAAAAAGTTCTATATTAAAATATAGAAAAATAATCTATATTTCAGGACCAAAAAATACTGTGGCCGATGCACTGTCCAGGCTCAACGAAATCTCCATGCCAATTTCAATCGACGCAAGTCAACTACAAGCAGCGCAAGAAGAATATGCTGAACTGAAGCTTATAATAAATGGTAGTTGCTCTTTAAAATTACAAAAAGTAAATTTTGCTCCAGATACCACCGTTTTTTGCGACATCAGTTCTGGATATATTAGACCTTATGTTCCACAAAAACTTCGAAAACAAATCTTTTCAACTGTGCATGGACTTTCCCACCCAAGTGGACGCTCAACCTTACAACAACTCCGGCATAAATATGTTTGGCCCGGTATGAAAAAAGATGCACTTGATTGGGCACGAAATTGCTTACCTTGTCAACGCGCAAAGGTTCAGAGACGCAACAAACTAAATCCAGCTAAAATCGATATGCCTGACAATAGGTTTGATCATGTCCACTTGGATATCGTAGTCCTGCCATTAGTAAATGGTTACCGTTACTGTCTCACTATGATAGATCGCTTCACTCGATGGCCAGAGGCAATTCCTCTGAAAGATATTCTAGCAGATACTATTGCTACGGCTTTTTGGACGCACTGGGTAACTAGGTTCGGTTGTCCAAAATCGATTACTACAGACCAAGGTTCTCAGTTTGAATCTGCTTTATTCAGAGCACTAGCTCAACTAATTGGTGCTAAACGGATTCGAACAACGGCGTATCATCCACAGGGTAACGGCATGGTTGAACGATGGCACAGGTCTTTCAAAGCAGCACTAATGTGTCATCCAGATCAACCATGGATAGATCTTTTACCAACGGATCTCTTAGGACTCAGGATGTGTTTCAAAGAAGATCTTAAAGCATCTGCATCGGATATGCTTTACGGTGGACCCATTCGATTGCCTAACGAGTTTTTGAAGAAATGCCTGCGGATCCACAAATCTTCGTGGAAAAATTTAGAGAGCAAATGCGTCAGCTACGCCCGGCACCTGCAGCACATCATGTCAAAAAGAGTATGTTCATATTAAAAGGCCTGTACGACTGTACACATGTTTTACTTCGGACCGACGCTGTAAAGGAACCATTAGAGCCGCCTTATTCAGGGCCTTATCTAGTGGTCAAGAGAGTAACTGATCGTATTTTTACATTGAAGATAAACAATAAAGCCGTCAACGTTTCTACTGACCGATTAAAACCAGTATTCATCGCAAAGGAAGATCAACTTGTGCGGACTTCGGATACAGATAGTAGTTTGGAAATTACAGAACCACCCTTACGAACCTATTCAAACAGGAAAAAAGTATCGTTTGCGACAAAACGTGACTCGGTCACTGAAGGGGGAGTAAATGTGGCAGCACTTATCTGATCGATATGGCAGTGCGAAAGAATGACTGTCAAAAAAGAAGAAAGAAAGCAAAAAATCATATTTTCTCATTCTCTTAACGGCTGGCTTCTGAACGAGTTCATTTATTTAACTTCTTATTATTTTGCATTTTATGAATTATATTATTTGAGTTTTATTAATAAAGACATTAAATTATTATACACGTATCAACACGTCTATATATAATACCAGATGTCTTTTGATAGGCTTAAAAACTTTAGAGAGTAGACGAAGTATTTTATCGCTGCTTTTCGTTTTTGATATAATAAATGGTTCTATTGATTGCCCTGCATTATTGGAAATGGTGAATTTTAATGCTCCTGCCAGGATGCTTAGAAACTATGATCCTTTTTACTTAGAAATTTTTCGCCCTAATTATGCAGTGAATGCACCTATTTATAGAGCTTCACAAATGTTTAATTTTTTAAATACTTATGACAAGTTAAATTTTTCTGTTTCCAAAAATGAAATGAGATCTGTTTTAAATTGTATTTTATAATTTACTTTTGGTTAATTTATTTATTACTGCATATAATACTTTAACTAGTCTGTAAGTTACTTTTGGCATATACTAAATAAATGAATATGAATATGAATAGGTTACTCATTAAATGACATAATGTGCAACGGACCTGTGGTACAAAGCGAGCTGTCATCAGTATTGCTTCGGTTTAGAACTCCACGTTTTGTGTTTACCACTGACATTGAAAAAATGTACCGTCAAATACTTATCAACGATAAAGATCAACAGTGTGAAACAATAGTCTGGAGAGAGGATTCCAAGAAACAACTGAACTACTATCAACTTAAAACGGTGACATACCGAACCAGGTCAGCCCCCTATCTTGCAACAAAGTTCTTACAACAATTGGCGACTCAGTTCTCCCGCAATTTACCACTCGGATCAAGGGCGTTATCTCACGATTTCTATGTCGATGATGGTTTGATTGGTTCAAACAGTCTAAATGAATTAATTGAAACCCAGAAACAAGTCATCAGGATTTTATCAACAGCAGGTTTCAAATTGCAAAATGGTGTGCCAATCATCCAAGTTTACTGCAAGGCCTTTCAATCAAGGATCAAGAAGTAGATTTAAATTTTGAGGATGAAGATAATGCTACAATCAAAACGCTTGGTCCTATCTGGCATCCAAAGGCTGACACGCTTCACATAAAGGTTATTCCGAAGGAAATAACTTCTGTAACAATGAGAACTGTATCATCAGAACTGGCACGTCTTTATGATCCAATGGGCCTGGTTGCACCAGTATACTGGTACTATAGTTGTAACAGCCAAGATGTACATTCAAGAATTATGGCAATTAAAATTGACATGGGATGAGCTGATGTTTCTACAGAATTTCGTGATAAATGGTTATCATTTTATTATAAGTTGCCAATGCTTTATGAAGTTAATTTTCCTTGACACATATTCAAAGGGAAAATTCCTCAGTCAGTTCAACTTCATGGTTTTGCAGACGCTTCTGGAAAGGCCTACGGTGCTGTTATCTACATACGCTCGAAATTTCCCAACGGGTCAATAACAGTCAACCTATTGTGCTCCAAGTCTCGAGTAGCTCCGATAAAAACACAGACTATACCCAGACTCGAACTGTGTGCAGCATTACTTTGCGCCGAACTCATGGCAAAAATAAAAAATTATCTAGAATACAATAATCATCCAATCTACTATTGGACAGACTCACAAATTGTCTTGTCCTGTGTAGTGTACTCTTAAAGTCACTATAAATATTGTTAAATTAACAAAATTGTTTTTCCCACATTCTTTTTAATGTTAACAAATTTAAGGCTAAAACAATAAAATCAATATTATTTATAATCGAGTCAAAGATCCAAAAAATATTCATGAAAATTTAACGTAAACATTTTAACCATATTTACAAGCAATAGTATCAAATTCATAAATGCATTTTCTCACCTCTTCGCTTACACAGCCAGACACCGCATAAGCGTGAAGCCAGTAGAGGTGGGTAACTCAGTGCTGTGCTATGGCACTTTGCTGACTCTCTGTAGTGTGTCATATGTGCTAGCACACTACGTTGACTCACGTAGTGACAACAGCACACGATGAAGAGCAGCACGTTTACGCTTAAAGTGTCTATTATGTATTGTGTGACACTCAGTAGTGAGCGTGTGTGCTAACACACATGCGTGTGGAGCAACACTTTGTCTTTTAACGTAAACATGAAAGAGTAAATGAGACAAATGCTGTTGCTGTGGTCGCATCTGATTTGCATGTATTTCTTATGGGACGAATATTCGACAGATTTTGTTTTTCGACTGCGAAGTGCTTTTTTCGACTGTGACACAATTGTGGCAGCACAGTGTGCTGACACATAAGGGTGCACATGTGCTAGTGAGTCAGCACACCAAAAATTGTGCTATTACCCACCTCTAGAAGCCAGCAGCGTTAGCATAACTGCAAGCATCAGCTTATAATAGCTATGTACAAATAAGTACAACAACAACAAGCATTAAGCTGCGCTCGTGCCAACGACTTTTTCAATATCAAGGCTGAAACATATATTTATTTATTAATGGCAATGATTGAAAATTAAAAATATGTTTTTGAGGGGAAATGCGCATAATGATCAAATCAAAGAATTTGAATGGTTTTCTTTAATTTAACATTTAATAAGCTGGAAAAATAGGAGGAGTATTGGAAATAGGGTTATTTTAGTTTTAAGAAAATACTGTTAAAAATTATATAGTTATAAGGAAAATGAATTGAAAAATAAAGCGAAGTTATCTTTTGACTAGAAACTAACTCAAGCGGCTCTTTAGCCTTATAGTTTTTATTTTTGAAGACTTAAACTGCGGCTCTCTAGCCTAAGTCAAAACAAATATTTATGAACACTGCGGCTCATAAGCCATATCAATATTTGGCGTGACACGCTTTCTAATATGTCAAAATACACAATACATAAATCCTTACATGGCCATCCTGCCTTTTTAACAATACTATAAATCCTTACATTTCGATCCTGCCCACATACGAACCAGAAATTTAAAAAAAAAAGAATTTATAGAAACAAACAAAAAAATAAATATATTTCAAAATTTAAACCATCAAAATTTCCGTCAAAACCATCAAAATTTCAATGACGACTAAAGAAGAAATAGACAACATCTTTAAGAAATGGGATAATTACCAATTTCCCATTGTGGAAGAATACATACCAGAAGGTGCACATGAAGACACACCAATATACCAACCAGCACCGAAATCTGCTGGACCAAAACCGATCTCCATCGAAGAATACCAAAGGAGACAACAAACTAAAAAAACGATAGCAAAGGACACAAAAACAAAGATAAGAAGACCAAGAGGAGGCCGAAAGGCAAAGGCACGCCAACAACTAGCGGAATTACACAGAATTTTAGTCATAACTAAAGATAAAAACTTGAAATCAGAAAATAAAAAATTACATAATTAAATGATATTTTAACTAATAATAATTTGTTATTTTCTTTCTATGATACCAAATATAACTATTTTATATAAATATATTACAATGTTCGATAAAAAGGAAAAAGAACATATTGTAATAAATGAAAATATAGAAAATAATATCAATTCTACGATAACCAAAAATGAAATTATTTCAATTTTAAGTACAGTAATAATAACTGTTATAATTTTAGTTATTATAATATATACATGCCAATACCATAAAAAATACGTTAGAAAACATGTAGCAAGAGCTACAGTTGAATAACCCATTATATTAGGTAATATTTATAACTTTTTAATAACTTTTTCTTCTAAAAAAAAATGTTAAAGCGTGGTGTAATAAGTAAATACCAAGGATGTTTTGGAATCCTTTTTAATAAATATTGTAAAGAATGTAACACAAAGATTATTGATATTGGAAAAATTATATACATATCATATTTTGGAAACGCATGGCATTATAATTGTTTTTAGTGCCATGGATGTAAAAAAGTCATAAGAAATTTAATATTTAAAGAATATAACGAAATATTGTGAAAACTGTTCATATTATACTAATTAAATATATTGATGGAAGAATTAAGAGAAATTTTTGATCATGTACTAAAAATAAAACGGAATATAAAAAAATCTTCAAACAGAAAATATACCAAAGAAACGATTGACATAAAGTTAAAAAGCCTAAACATAACTTATCGTTATACATTTTAAAACCCCTCTTCCCACTCTAAATTGGTAACGTAATTTATGAACGACCCCGTAGTGTGTAAAAACTACATTGTTGTATAGAAAAAAGTGTAACATGTGCGAAACGCATGAATTTTTTTCAATGGAAATAGTAAAAAAAATTTGTTTTAATCTGCTTTGCCATCTCAATATCCACACATAATAGCATTTTTCGCAAAAAATGTCTTATATACAAGTCTGCATTGAAGCATATATCAATATTTTCGCGCACATACTACATATTTTCTTAGTTTATTTAACTGCTCTTACCACGATGTCGTTGATAATTATTTATACATATATATGTATGATTATTAGGAAAATATTAATAAATTTGAAACAAATATTTTTTTTTTAATTGTTGTAATAAACAGTGCACGCCCTCACGGCAAATATCAAAATAAAATTGCAAAATTTTCGCTCAACTTATTCACCACGTGAAAGTAAAAAAAAACAAAGAAAAACTACAGTTATCTTGAAGAATTCAACTTAAAACGTGTTGTCCGAATTCGATAGAATATATTCTATATAATTTCTCTTCTCTCTTTACAATTTGATTTTCGACCTATGAGGTTGACTTTTTGGTGGAATTCGTGATATATATTTTTAACGTAACATCAAAAAATCAAACCAAAAAACAACTTTCTTATCACTACAAATAAAAAAAAAAAAAAAAACAAAACATTTCATAGCCAAAAAAGTTTAGAAACATTTGTGCTTTTGATTTCACTTTGCATTGCTTCGTTTGAAAAAAGCTTTAAAATAACGGGATCTAAAGTCTTTAGCTATATATATCAGTAATATACGCATCAGTCACTCGCTTTTTTGTAATAAAATTTTACGCTGATTATTTGTCTTTTTGTCTTAAAAATGGGAAAAAAACCGAAATCTCACTGGACGTTCGTAAATTAATTCTAAGGCTGTATTTTCAAAATAATAAAGTGCGAGATATTGGCTAAATAATCGGGAGAAGCCTTTGTAGTGTTCATAAAATTATAAATTAATATTTATATACGGGATCATAACAACCAAAACTTCGATCTGGTCGGCCAAGTTCTTTAACAGCGCGCCATAAACGAGTTGTTTTGTCAGAAATAAAAGCAACTCCAAACGTTTCTGCTCCGAAGACTGCTGCGACACTAGAGAAATTTCATGATGTCCACGTAAATGCCCAAACAGTTCGAAATAGGCTCCATAAGGCTGGTTATCATGGTAGATTTGCTCGAAAAAAACCTTTCATAAATAAGCGAAATGCGGATAAACATGCAATCCTAAAACTGTAGGATCGAGTTTAAAACTTTAAAAAAAGCATATTTTTAGGTGGCAACCTTATAGGGTTAAAAATTACACAATTTTGAAATTGTGACGACGGATTCGGATTCAGCTACCCATTTTTACCTAGTGTTCGCCACAGCACCGAATTCGTAAAAATAAAAAAAATAGGTGGCAACCCTATCAGCCATCTTGAATTTTAAAATTCTGACATCAGATTCGAAATCAGCGACCTCCTAAAACTGTAGGATCGTGTTTAAAACCTTTAAGAAAGCATATTTTTAGGTGGCAACCTTATAGGGTTAAAAATTACACAATTTTAAAATTCTGACGACGGATTCAGCTACCCATTTTTACCTAGTGTTCGCCACAGCACCGAATTCGTAAAAATAAAAAAAAATAGGTGGCAGCTCTAGCGGCCATCTTAAAATTTAAAATTCTGACATCGGATTCGAAATCATCTACAGAATCAACTGCAGAACCGAACTGGAATTTGGTAAGGTTTCCGTTAGCGATGGTGAGTAAAAACCTCAACACAGCAAATTTTCGTTTATGCTCGAAAAACAATCCGCTACCATTCTGTTCCGATCTCTCATTTCTGCACTATGGTGCTAGTGCTTTTGTTTGAACCGAAGAGCAACAAACGGAATGCAGAGAGAAAAAGTTTTTGATCGCTTTTGTAGCGCTACGTATAAGGTACGGTTTTTTTCCATCCTCTGAATTCAAACGTAAAAACAACTTTAGGTTATACTGCAAACATAGACACATATGCAAAACTTAGAACAGCATTAACCACTAATTACAAAAGTAATTTAACAACTGCTCAAATTCACACACAACTTTCCACACTAACGCAACGAAATGATACAGTGTTAAGTTTTAAGGAAAAGTTACTAAACTTGACATCTGAAGTTAACAACTTGCAAATCAAAGAATTGACATCTGAAGCTAGTGATCAACAAAGAGATTTAGTCATGAAAATGAATGAATTCTATGCTTTGACAATTTTTAAAAATGGTCTTAATGACGATTTAAAGAATACAATATTTGCATCTCAACCAAAATCACTAACTGAAGCGACAAACTTAGCCTTAGAACTGGAGAAAACTATGAAGAAAAGCAACCATTTAATGTTTTTTAGGGCAAACAACAATTCATACTACAGACAACAGAATATTAATACAAACAATTCATATAGAAGACAGCAAAACAACAGAAATAACTACAACACTATACAGCAAAATAACAGAAATAACAACACACACTTCATGCAACGAACAACTTACACAAATAACAAACAAAACCAGCATAATCGCAATAACCACAACAGATATAATAATTCCAACAATAATAGAACAAATTTTAATAACAATAACGGAATCAGACGTTATGATAATCACATCGATCATAGAAATCAAAACACGCAGAGACGTAATTTCAATACCAATAGAAATTTCAACAACAACCGAATGTATGTCATAAACAACAATACACCGGGAAACGACGAGCGCTCGGAGATCACGAGAGAAGATTATCCGGGACAGCGAAACTAAATAAAGAGTGATTTTTTAAGTGCCTGATAACTTTTTTTTTAAAAAAAACGCATAAAATTTGCAAAATCTCATCGGTTCTTTATTTGAAACGTTAGATTGGTCCATGACATTTACTTTTTGAAGATAATTTCATTTAAATGTTGACCGCGGCTGCGTCTTAGGTGGTCCATTCGGAAAGTCCAATTTTGGGCAACTTTTTCGAGCATTTCGGCCGGAATAGCCCGAATTTCTTCGGAAATGTTGTATTCCAAAGCTGGAATAGTTGCTGGCTTATTTCTGTAGACTTTAGACTTGACGTAGCCCCACAAAAAATAGTCTAAAGGCGTCAAATCGCATGATCTTGGTGGCCAACTTACCGGTCCATTTATTGAGATTAATTGTTCTCCGAAGTTTTCCCTCAAAATGGCCATAGAATCGCGAGATGTGTGGCATGTAGCGCCATCTTGTTGAAACCACATGTCAACCAAGTTCAGTTCTTCCATTTTTGGCAACAAAAAGTTTGTTAGCATCGAACGATAGCGATCACCATTCACCGTAACGTTGCGTCCAACAGCATCTTTGAAAAAATACGGTCCAATGATTCCACCAGCGTACAAACCACACCAAACAGTGCATTTTTCGGGATGCATGGCCAGTTCTTGAACGGCTTCTGGTTGCTCTTCACTCCAAATGCGGCAATTTTGCTTATTTACGTAGCCATTCAACCAGAAATGAGCCTCATCGCTGAACAAAATTTGTCGATAAAACACATTTCGAACCGAACACTGATTTTGGTAATAAAATTCAATGATTTGCAAGCGTTGCTCGTTAGTAAGTCTATTCATGATGAAATGTCAAAGCATACTGAGCATCTTTCTCTTTGACACCATGTCTGAAATCCCACGTGATCTGTCAAATACTAATGCATGAAAATCATAACCTCAAAAAAATCACCCTTTATATATAACATATCGGATAACACAACTAATTACATTATTGTAAAATTAAGTACTTCAAAGAAAAATTTAAAATTCTTAATTGATACAGGTGCGGATATTTCAATCTGAAAAATTGAAAACATAAATGATGATACAGAATCAATGATGGGAGAAAAATGTAAACTAACAGGTATAACGGACGAAGAAACTTTTACATTAGGTTCAATAAAACTGGGAATAGATTTCCAAAATTATATTATTCATCAAACTTTTCAAGCAGTAGATAATGATTTTCCTATACACACTGACGGTATATTAGGTAGAGACTTTTTATCCAAATATATGTGCAAAATTGATTATGAAACACAAACTTTAACCATTGTACTTCAACAAAAACGCGTATGACGTAATTCGTATACCCCCAAGAACAGAAATAATTCAACCTATCTACTTAGAATTAAACGAGGTAGTATTATATTAAACGAGGAAATTCAACCGGGCGTATTTTTGGCAAATGTAATAATACCAGGTAATGGAAATTGCCACGTTAAAATACTAAATTCCAATGAGGTAATAGTAAAAATTAATAAGCTATCACCAAAAACAGAACCACTTTCAAATTATTTTCAATTCACTCATAACAATAAAACAGATGATCAAAGATTCGAAAAAGTAATAAAGGAACTAAATATAGAACGCAATAATCCATTAACGAATATATTTATAAAGTATCAACACATATTCCATTTAGAAAACGAACAATTAACAGTTAATAATTTTTATACACAAAAACTTTCAACAGTAGACAATACACCTACTTACATTAAAAATTACAGATTGCCCCATGTACATAACACAGAAATTCGAAATCAAGTAGAAAAACTATTACAAAATGATACAATTGAACCATCAGTAAGCCCATATAATTCACCTTTACTTCTTGTATCGAAGAAAAGCAGTGACGACAATAAGAAATGGCGCATAGTAGTCGATTATAGAAAATTAAATGACAAAATAGTGGACGAAAAATTTCCCTTGACTAGAATAAAAGATGTTTTAGACAAACTAGGCAGAGCAAAGTATTTTTCTCGATATGACTTTTTCGACAAATGAAGGACACTTCCAATTCAAAAGACTACCATTTGGATTAAAAATATCCTCAAACAGTTTTCAACGAATGCTGACTCTAGCACTGACAGGATTGAACTCGGAAGCATTTCTATATGTAGACGACATAATAGTTTTTGGATGTAGCCTCCAACACCATTATAGCAATCTAGTAAACGTTATCTAGTCTAGTAAAAGGTTATCAAAATATAATCTCAAATTAAACGCAAGCAAGTGCAAATTTTTAATACCGGAAGTAGTTTACTTAGGACATTTAATCACACAAAACGGCATAAAGACTGACCCAACAAAGTATGACACAATAAAGAATTACCCTACCCCCACAAATGTTGATGAAGTTCGAAGATTCGTAGCCTTTTGAAATTACTATAGACGATTTATCAAAGACTTTGCGATGATAGCGCAATGTTTAAATACACTACTTAAGAAAAATCAAATTTTTACTTGGACAGAACAATGCCAGACCGCTTTTGAAACATTAAAACAGAAATTAATAGAACCACCAATTTTGCAATATCCTGACTTTTCAAAGCCTTTTATTCTACAATAGTATATACAATAGTATATAGTTAAACAAGGAAAAATATATACTAATGCCGATGCATTATCACGAATAAAGATAGATTCGGATATTTTAAACAACATGATACCAACTGACGAATCGAGCACAAGAAAACAAGCCATGGTAATAACGAGGGGTGATAAAAAGGGGCAAGAAAAACTTGCAGTGGATAAATGCACATCTCAACCGGAGTCTGATCAACTCTATATATGTGATTGCACATCCATTAGTGATATTAAAAACATACGTAAATTGAAATTCGAATTAAAACATGATTATATAAATAACAATGATAATACTAGTATTGAAATTATTAATGATATTGTGCACGTGCGATGTAGCGATATATCGGCGAATCCAGATTCGACCCCGATGAAGCCATCACCAAGGATAAATAAAGAAAATAAATATATGCATGCAAGATCTAATGATAATTCAGCGACTCTAGAGCCGATTCTGAAGAAATTAGTATCTAAAATGAATAAATTAAATATAAAAGAACTAGCGCTAGATGAAGAAGATAAGATATTTGAAATTATGCAAAAGAATGAATTTAAAAAAATATATAATAAGCTCAGCAAAAAGTTAATAAAAATTATAATGAATCACTAAAAATTTTAATATTCAAACCCCCGAAAAGAAGAACTAGTAAGTCCATGCAAAACAAATTAATTAAAGAATTCCATGACTCACCGCAAGCAGGTCATATAGGTATTATGCGCACCTTACACGGTCAATCATTTGACGTCAATCATTTGTATGTGTTAGTAAATATTTGTTTGTATGCATCACACAGACTCGTTGATGGCTTGATTGACGAAAATCTAAAATTTTTGATATTTTGCAATGCTGGTCAAGCGGATTGATGTGTGTAAGGGCTTGATTGACGGCTTTTCGTCAGTTCGTTTGTTTTTGTCGTGTGGCGGACATGTCTGCGGAGAAAAAAGAAGCTGCAAAAAAAATAATTGAGGAGGACAAACAATTTTTATGTTTTTATTTTTATGTTTTTTAATAGCATTTGCTATTGCAATATATGCGATGCAATCGTCTGTGTCTTTGTCTATGGCACGTCTTTATTTCACGAACAATTATGAAGAATGAAAATTTGACGCTATGCTTGATGTGTGTAAGGGATAGCATCAATCCACACGTATACATGCTTGACGTCAAATGATTGACCGTGTAAGGTGTGCATTAGAAAAACCATTCTGAAGTTAAAACAACGCTATGTTTGGAAACATATGCGACAAATGGTAAAAAATTATATCAATAAATGTGAATATTGCGCTCGAAACAAATAGACAAGACATATTAAAGAGAAAATGACCATAACAGACACACCGACAACTTGTTTTGAGAAAATTTCAATAGATACGGTAGGACCACTTAGAATTTCAAACGGTTTCCGTAACATTTTAACAATGCAATGTGATCTTACGAAATTTATTATTGCACATCCTATTGAAACCAAAGACGCGAAGACTATCGCAAAAACATTAGTAGAACAATTGATTCTTAAATTTGGAAATTTCAAAACGTTGAAATCAGACAGAGGAACAGAGTTAACAAATGATCTTGAACAAATGAACAAATTTTCTCAGCACCTTATCATCACGAAACAATAGGAGCACTTGAAAGAAACCATAGGGTTCTAAATGAGTACCTTCTTTCCTTCGCAGATGACGGGGAATGGGACAGATGGATTTCGTACTACACATTTGCATACAACACAACTCCACATGTAGACACCTGCTATTCTCCTTATGAATTGGTTTTTGGAAAATTACCAACTCTGCCAAATGATGTAACAAAGGATAACTGTAAAATTTATAACATAGACGAAAATGTTAACGAATTAAAAATAAGATTAAAAATCTCTATTGAAAAAGCCAAAAATATGATAAATATAGCAAAACAAAAAAGAAAACTTAGTTATGATAAAAATGTAAATGCAGGGTGTTTTTTTAGAGGTATAGAACTTAGAATTGAAATAAAACACAAGAAAATCGTTTTAATGTCCATCAATTTGGCTTTATTGGAAGGATAATTTTTATGCCATTAATGTTTAAATATGATTTCGGGCATGTGGCCGCCACGGCTGGCTCGAATAAAGCCAATTCTACAGGTCCAATTTTCAACCACTTTTTCGAGCATATGGGGCCGTATGTCGGCAATAACGCCACGAATGTTGGCCTCCAAGTCCCCTAACGTTTCTGGTTTGTTGGCGTAGACGAGTGACTTCACATATCCCCAAAGAAAATAATCCAATGGTGTCAAATCACACGATCTTGGTGGCCAATTGACAGGTCCATTCCGCGAAATTATGCGCTCATCGAATGTTTCCTTCAATAAATCGATTGTGACGTGCGCTGTGTGGCATGTAGCGCCGTCTTGTTGGAACCACAACTCATCCACATTCATGCCATTCAATTCGGGAACAAAATAGTCGGTTATCATGGCTCTATACCGGTCTCCATTAACGGTAACTGACTCTCCAGCATTATTTCGGAAGAAGTATGGCCCAATGACTCCACCAGCCCATAGAGCACACCAAACAGTCAGTTTTTGTGGATGTAATGGCGTTTTAAGGATCTCATGTGGATTCTCTTCACTCCAAATGCGGCAATTTTGCTTGTTGACGTAGCCATTCAACCAAAAATGAGCCTCATCACTGAACAAAATTTTGCGATGAAAATCAGCATCGAGATCAATCTCATTTTCGGCCCATACACCAAAATCACGACGCATTGCATGGTCTCGCGGCTTTAATTCTTGCACAAGCTGGATCTTGTAAGGTCGCAAGCCAAGATCTTTGCGCAAAATCTTCCATAAAGTTGATGGACAAAGCTCCAATTGCTGTGTACGGTGGTGAATCGATTCATTCGGGTCCTCTTCAACATTTTGCTCTGCAGCGGCAATTGTTTCTTCGGTGCGCACTGTTCGACGTCTCTGCGGATGCGTATTATCACATAGAGTAAACGTAGTGCGAAAACGACCCATGGATAACCGAATTAATTGCTCTGATGGACGATTATGTCGACCATAAAATGGATGGAGCTTGCGGTAAACTTCGCGAACTGAACCATTATTTTCGAAATAAATTTGCACGATTTGCAAGCGTTGTTCTTTTGTCAACCTGTTCATGATGAAATGGCAAACCAAACTGAACATAAATGACATTAGAGTTGCCAGATTTGACCACAAAATGCCAGTTTTATCTCTATTCGAAAAACAAACCCCAAAAAAAAAACACCCATTATATCTGACTTAAAAGAAGGCGATTTAGTCTTAATAAAATTAGAAAGTAGAAAGAAATCCCAAAGCCCATATCACGGATCTTATAAAATAGTAAAAAGAGAAGGCGTTCGCTCAAATAAAAAAAAAATGCTTTTTAATTTCAAGTTAAGTAGTTTTACTTTATTCAATAAATGAAAGACATAAAACACAAAGGCACGACCACAAGCGCTAGAATAAGCGATTGAAAAGCGAATAACTGATCAGCGAAGCAGAGTCCGCTGCTCCACCTAACAAATTTTAGTGTACATTGTAGTTATATAAACAAAAACTGAGTGCTGCTAAGCGAGCGATTGGAAATATATAATCAACAAAAATGCAAGTTAGCATTTTTGGTGTGACGTGCCTTAAGTGTGACTGGGCAGCCATCCGAAACCTATGTTTCGAATTGCTGATAAGCCTTACAAGAATTTAGCTTAAATATAATATGTACAATAATGGGCATAAGCAAAGTTCATATAATTTGAATACAATAAAAACAGGGTTTATATAATAAAAAACAGGGTTCTCCTCGAACATTCCGCCCCCCAAGGACGATAGTTCTTTAAGTAGGCGAGTTGCCAAGAGAATGTGTATTTATCAATGCGTAGAAGTAAGGCCGTTGGAGGTAATTGTTGTGTCGCCTGGTGTCGCAGCCGAAGAGCCATTACTTCTTTGGGTTTTTCCAATGGAATCGTGGGGATCTAAATTTGGAAGAAAACAAATTTTTCTTATTGGTCTTTTGAAAAATTTACCATTGTATTTTAAGGTAACCACGCGAACCAAGTCATCCTTGCCTGGATGAACTTCTTTAATGCGGGCGAGAGGCCATTTTCCAGGTGGACATCTTTCATCATAGATTAATACAAGATCACCGATCCTTGCGTTCGTGCGTGTAGTTGCCCATTTTGGTCTTGATTGCATTCGGCTTAAGTATTCCGAGTGCCATCTCGACCAAAAATGTTGCTTCATCTGTTCTACCATTCGCCAGCGGTTGTTGCCAGTTGTTTTAAAATCTAGTAGATCCTCATCTGGTATACTAATTGTAGGCTCACCTATTAGAAAATGAGCAGGTGTGAGTGCGTCGCAGTTTTCAACATCTTCGTTCAATGGACTCAGTGGTCGTGAATTTAAGCAGGCTTCAATTTCAGCAAGCAACGTAGCTAGTTCCTCATAGTTTAGAAGACGGTCTTGCATAATTCTTTTCAAATGATGCTTGGTAGATTTGACGCCTGCCTCCCACAAACCACCAAAATGCGGGGATGCAGGAGGAATAAAATTCCAGGATGTACCTTCTTCCACCAAATGTGCTCTCAGATCATTCGTAACTGAAGAACTATTTCTTACATGCATTTTTTGCAATGCAGTATTAGCACCTACAAAGTTAGTACCACAATCTGAATAAATCTGAGTTCATTTGCCTCTTCTTGAGACAAATCTACGGAAGGCAGCAAGGAAAGCCTCGGTTGAAAGGCTCGATACAGCTTCTAAGTGTATGGCTTTAGTTACCATACACAAAAAAATACTTATATACCCTTTTGAAGTCTTCGAGTTTCGAAGTAATGACTGCCGAACATCAATTGGACCAGCATAGTCCACACCGCTATGTAGGAAGGGTCGAGCTGGCTTAAGTCGAACTGAAGGTAAATTTCCCATGAGTTGCTCAGCGGTTTTAGCGGTATACTTGAAACAGACTAAACAACGCTTCAAGAATCTTTGTGCGAAGTGTCGAGCATTTGGTATCCAATATTTACAACGAACAAAATTCAACATCAATTGGATACCTCCGTGTAATGTTCTAACATGAGCATCTGAAAAGATTAGGAAAGTTAGTGGATTTTTATTAGATAAAAGAATAGGATGCTTCATAGTTGCCGGAATGTCAGCATATTTCAGCCTGCCACCAACTCTAAAGATTCCGTTTTTGTCCAGGAAAGGACATAAATTAGCAATAGCATGCCCTTTTGGTAGGCAATCATTGGATATCTGCTCGATTTCTCTGGAAAAGTCTATGCGTTGAGAAATCAGAATAAGACGATTTGTTGCAATTTGTATCTCTTGAAATGATATAAATCCCGTACGGAGGTGATCCTTGTTAATAGAATTATGACAAAAACGAAGCAAATAACTCGTAATAAGAAGCGATTTTCTCAACGTAGAATACTTTTGTAATATATCTGGAAATGATTCTGAAACAATATTCGATGCTTGAATGGATCTTCGCTCCTCTAAAGATGTTTTTGCAGCTGAATCAATATCGGGCGGCCAAGAGGCAGGAACATCTCTCAGCCAAAATGGGCCATGCTACCATAGGTCATGGTTAACTAGGTCTCACGGCATAACACCTTTTGTTGCACAGTCAGCTGGGTTATCCTTTGTAGGTACGTAACGCCACTGACTTATGGACGACAAACGTTGAATTTCAGCTACACGATTTGCCACATATACGGTCCAGCGTATTGGTTGAGTTCTTATCCAAGCTAATACAGTTGTACTGTCGCTCCATAAAACAACCTCATCTATGGATCCCTCGAGTGATTCCGATACTTTGTTAATTAATTTTGCTAAGAGTTGTGCCGCACATAATTCGAGTTTTGGTATTGATAATGTTTTAAGTGGTGCAACTTTTGTTTTTGCTTGTAATAAATTTATTATGATCTCTCCATTATCCATGATAGTCCTTGAATAAACTACTGCTGCAAATCCTAATTGCGAGGCATCACCAAATCCATGTAATGAACATTTCCTCCATTTGGAAATACAAATATATCTATGAATGTGCACTTCCTCCAAGCACTTTAGTGTATTGCGATATTCCAACCACTCCAATTGTATATCGTCTGGAAGCAAATCGTCCCATTTTATGCCAGCAAGCCATAATTTCTGAAATAACAATTTAGCCAAAATTGTTGTCGGTGCCAGCCATCCTAAAGGATCAAAGAGTTTTGAAGCATCTGATAACAGGCTTCTCTTAGTAGGAGCAGGTGATGTATCAAAGTTGACTATAAATGAAAAACAATCAGTATATGGTTTCCAATATAGACCTAATGCTTTTATAAAATTATCTTGATTAAGATCAACAGAATCTGACGATTCTCTTAGCTCATGCGGGATTAATTGAAGCAAATCCATTGAGTTTGAAGACCATTTGCGCAAATTGAATCCACCAGCATTCAATAACTTGCAAAGTTCTTGTTGTAAAGCGAGGGCTGCTGGAACATCATCAGTTCCAGTCATGATGTCATCTACATATATATCGGTCAAGAGCTTATCCGCTGCTTCCGGATATCGATTGTATTCGTCTTTAGAAAGTTGTTGAAGAGTTCGAAGTTATAGAAATCGTGCAAAAGTAGTTCCATAGGTTACAGTGTTTAATTTATAGATTTTAACTGTTTCATTTGCAGATTTTCTCCACAGAATTTGCTGATACCATTGATGTTCTGGTTTTATAAGGATTTGTCTGAACATTTTCTCAATATCAGAACTCAACGCAATTTTGTGTCTGCGCCAACGTAGAATTATTTGAGATAAGTCGCATTGAAGAGCAAGACCAACTGCTGGCTCTTCATTCAATGATCGTTGATTACGAAATTTACTTGAACCGTCAAAAACTACCCGAAGCTTTGTTGTCGTACTACTTTGCTTTACGACTCCGTCATGAGGAAGATAATACGCATTCTCTTTTACGTCATGTGGGTACTCGCCCACTAGTTGCATATGTCCAAGCTGAAGATATTCATCCATAAATTTACTATACTCCTTATGGAACTCGAGTTTTTTCTCAAAAGTATTTTCCATATTACGTAGCCTTACGCTAGCTCCAATATGAGAATTTTCAAAGTCTTGAATTGACTTTCCTTCAATTTCGGCTTTGAATGGCAAAGAGACTATATAACGAACTGTATCATCTCTTTCATGATTGGAAACAAAGTGCTTCTCGCATGCAACTTCTTCTAATGTAGGTACTCGTTTTTGGGTCAGTTCTTCTTGTTCCCAAAAAAGTTTTAATTGCTCATCTATTTGGCAAAAGTGAGTGGTTATAGTGAACTCTTGATTTTCACTACTAATTGGCCCTGATAGTACCCAACCATAATAAGTTTCTTGGAAAAGTAATCCATTCTGATTTTTGTGTTGGCCACTTTTCAAGATCGAACCATATACATCAGCACCCAAAATAATATCAATTGGACGTGATTTGAAATAATGAGGATCAGCAAGTATAAATGGTAAGCTTCGTGGTATCGTTAATGGCGCAACGCTTTGATTTGGTAAATATGTTGATAAATTAGGCAAAACGAATGCTTCGACAGCAACAGAGAAGTCATCGTAATGTGAATATAGTCGCATGTAAGTGGACTTCCGTGCATAATTGATTTGGTTAGGATTTACCCCATGAATTTTGAGGTGAGTTGCATGACAGGGAAGCTTATATGTTTGGACAAACTGTTCAGTAATAAATGATCCTTGAGAACCCTGGTCTAGAAGTGCTCTTGCAGATACTCTACCATTTGGGGTTTCTATTTCAAGCAAAAGTGTTGCAAGTAAAATATTTTTTGAATATTACGGCTGATGCGCATCGAGAGTTGAAACATGATGGTTTTGTAAATGACTGGGACTTGGCTTGGCTATAATATTTTTTGTGGTATCACTTGTAGAACTATTATGTAAGAGTGTGTGATGCTTCTGATGACACACTTGACAAGTATAGCTTGATTTGCAATCACAAGCCTTATGTCCGCTACTTAAGCAATTCATGCAAATTGATTGGCTTTTCACGAACTTAATCTTATCTTCCAATGAGTAAGATTTAAATGCCCCAACACGAATGTAGTGAATGAGATTTCTTGCAGCAAGCGCAAAATGAAGATTTGTTAAGAGTGAATGTCTTAAGCTGAGAGCGCGGTGGCCCATTCATAGATTTAGGTTTAGAGGCAGCTTCAGTTGTGCCCAAGGTTTCCAACGTTCGGAAGGTACTTTCCAAGAACTGGAAAAGATTTTCAAGTTCTGGAAGTTCATTTGAAGCTCTTAAAGTGTGTTCCCAATCTTTTCTAGTTTCATTATCAAACTTTTGTACCGTTAGATGTACGATCATTGGGTCCCAATTATCAGTAGTGATATTCAAATTAGCAAGTGAAGAAAGACATTCCTTGGTAGTATCTAATAAAGTTTTAATCGCTGAATGCGAAGGCTTACTACACTTAGGAATGGCAAACATCTTTTGGAGTTGTGTATCCACAATAATACGCTTGTTATGGAACCTGTCTTCCAACGTTTTCCAAGCGAGGTCATAATTTGCTTCAGTTGCAAATATATGTCTTATCAAATGTTCAGCCTCTCCCTTGACGGAGCTTTTCAGGTAGAACATTTTCTCAATTTTGTTCAATGACTTATTATTATGAACAAGAGAAGTGTAAAGATCTCGAAATGAAAACCATTCAAGGTAATCACCTGAGAATGTTGGAACAGCTATTTTGGTTAATTTTGTTTCTATACCCAAGATTGCGTCCTCTCGTTGCACATAAACTGTGCTAGAGTGGGGTGGTGTGCATGGATCTACATCTAATTGAATAGAGTCTAAAAGTTCTCCTTTTAATTCAAAACTTAACCCTCTATAATGGTAATATATCTCTTCTGCTAAGTATGGAATATCTTTTAATTCTATTGAAGTTTCCTGCGCTAATGCTAAAATATCAAAATGATTTCAAAATTGTTATTCAATTCATTCAGCACTGTAGTGGAGTATCCTTTAGATTTGGTTCTTCGTTCACGTACCATCTTTGTCATGCGTGACAAGTCCTCAAATGCGACGCGTTGATCTTCAATTAGTTTTTCCATTGTTGTTTAATTGTAGCTGAAGAATGCAGTAATGATTAACACAAGAATGCAGCACAGCAAGATAATTGTAGAACACAACAAGGCAGTGATGAAGTGCAGGAAAATATTTCAATTAAATACAGTAGAGTTGTTAGCAAAATGCAAATAAAGACTATTGAATGCATTTATTTCACTAATGGGTTTCGGCACCAAAATGTTCGCTCAAATAAAAAAAAAATGCTTTTTAATTTCAAGTTAAGTAGTTTTACTTTATTAAATAAATGAAAGACATAAAACACAAAACACAAAGGCACGACCACGACCACAAGCGCTAGAATAAGCGATTGAAAAGCGAATAACTGATCAGCGAAGCAGAGTCCGCTGATCCACCTTACAAAGTCTTGTACATACAGTACAAACAAAACAACAAAAATAAAGCGATACAAATTTTAGAGTGCATTGTAGTTATATAAACAAAAACTGAGTGCTGCTAAGCGAGCGATTGGAAATATATAATAAAAAAAAAATGCAAGTTAGCACTTGCTTAATTACTTAATTACACTTGACTTAATTACACTTAATCAGATATTTCAAAAAAGATAACTATAAAATATTAGCAATAAAATAATATTATACTCTCTCTCTCTATAAATGGCCAAATATGAAACATTATACAAAATATACTACACATAAGCATATATATTCACTATAAACATTGTTAAATTAACACAATTGTTTTTACCACATTCTTTTTACTGTTAACAAATTTAAGGCAAAAACAATAAAATCAATATTATTTATAATCGAGTCAAAGACCCCAAAAATATTCATGAAAATTTAACGTAAACATTTTTACCATATTTACAAGCAATAGTATCAAATTCATAAATGCATTTTCTCACCCCTTCGCTTACACAGCCAGACACCGCATAAGCGTGGAGCCAGAAGCATTAGCATAACTGCAAGCATCAGCTTATAATAGCTATGTACAAATAAGTACAACAACAATAAGCATTAGGCTGCGCTCGTGCCAGACTTTTTCAATATCAAGGCTGAAACATATATTTATTTATTAATGCCAATGATTGAAAATTAAAAATATGTTTTTGAGGGGAAATGCGCACAATGATCAAATCAAAGAATTTGAATGGTTTTCTTTAATTTAACATTTAATAAGCTGGAAAAATAGGAGGAGTATTGGAAATAGGGTTATTTTAGTTTTAAGAAAATACTGTTAAAAATTATATAGTTATAAGGAAAATGAATTGGAAAATAAAGCGAAGTTATCTTTTGACTAGAAACTAACTCAAGCGGCTCTTTAGCCTTATAGTTATTATTTTTGAAGACTTAAACTGCTGCTCTCTAGCCTAAGTCAAAACAAATATTTATGAACACTGCGGCTCATAAGCCATATCAATATTTGGCGTGACACGCTGTCTAATATGTCAATATACACAATACAATAAATTCTTACACCTGGCTTCACTCTTCTCCTGCGAACTTTCACACATTTGTTGCAAACAGAATTGCAAAGATTCACGAGTTGACTAACAAACAGCAATGATATCATATACCATCAAAACAAAATCCTGCTGACGTGTTATCCAGAGGGATAATGCCAAATCAGCTGAAGACCTGCTTATTGTGGTTTCAAGGACCTATTTTCCTGCATGGAGAAGAAACTGTCTGTCCATCACCATTTCGAGCAGATCTAAAAATAGACACAGACGAAGAAAGGAAATTCAAGAGTCACACATTAGTTGTCACCAACGCACCATTAGGACAAACTATCTATAACATCAATCACCATTACTCGTTCCGAACTCTTCAAAGGGTTGTAGCCTTTATAATTCGTTTTCTCAAACACTTACAAGCAATACCACCTGGAAACGAACTTCAATTATCACCACAAGAACTCGATGATTCCCTGACTCTCATCATAAAGACAGTACTACAGTCGGAGTTTAGTGAAGAAATCAAGTCATTATCAAAACACGAGCAAGTGCACAAATCAAGCTCATTAGCAACCTTGGACCCGTTTTTGGATGACAAGGGAGCGATAAGAGTAGGAGGTCGCTTGGCATCATCGTCATTAAGTTACAATGCAAAACACCCAATGCTTGTTCCATACAACGACAAGATAATAAAATTACTGTTAAAAATGACACACGACACTCATCTACATTGCGGACCACAAGCCTTGTTAGCTCACACAAGACAACAATTCTGGCCTATAAAGGTAAAAATAATGGCACAATATATTGCTCAACATTGCGTACGGTGCAGTAAAGTCAAACCAACTCTACTCAACCAAGTCATGAGAGACCTACCAAAAGAAAGAATCCAACCTTCTTGACCGTCCCTCAACAGTGGTGTGGATTATTGTAGATCATTCGAAGTTCACAGGCGTACACAAGGCGTACATAGCTATATTTTGTTGCTTCTCTACAAAGGCAGCAGTCCATTTAGAACTAATATTCAGATCTAGCACCCGCTAGATAACAGATCTAACAACCGCAGCTTTCATCGGAGCCTTAAAGGCCACTGTATAAATATATACAGTGACAATGCAACTAACTTTCTGGGGACAAGCAACGAACTGCGAGAACTAATAAATTCGGTTCACTCAGCAGAAGGTCAGGAAGCCATTATTAGAGAATGCAGCAACAAGGGCACAAAGTTCAACTTTATTTCTCCCAGAGCACCTCATTTTGGAGGTCTTTGGGAAGCCGCTGTAAAATCTGCAAAGTATCTTTTATCAAGAAGTGTATCATCGGCATCTCTGATATACGAAGAACTTGAGACAGTGGTAGTTGAAGTTGAAGCCATCCTTAACTCAAGACCAATAATGCAAATGTCATCCGATCCAAATGACCTAACGGCACTTACTCCAGGACATTTTCTCATCGGAGAAGCACTTACCACACCGATAGACGTTACAGCTAAAACTAGGGACACCAGTTTGCCAACAAGGTTTAAAATGGTGACTCATCTCAAACAAGAATTCTGGAAACGATAGTCTACTGAATACCTCAATCAGTTACAGCAACGATCAAAATGGAGAAGTCGATCCCCACACATTGAACTTGACACGTTGGTAATAATTAAAGAAGACAACGTTCCACCATTGAAATGGCTATTAGGCAGAATAATGAAGACGTACAAGGGAGACGATGGTTTTGTAAGGGTAGCAAAGGTAAAAACTTCATCAGGAATCTGGAAGCGTCCTATTCACCGGTTGGCTCCACTACCCACACAAGAAGAACCGACAACAAACGTCAAAAGGGACGAGGCAGACAGTAATGTTGAATATATTAAATTTAAGAGATGAAAATTCTCTACTGGAACTACGTTACTATATTGTCTATTACAGTTACCAATTGTTCTAGCTGAGCCAATCACAGTTACAAGATTCAATTCAACCCCAAGCATTCACTTTGAAGACATTGGCACAGTAAAGTTAGTAACAGCTGAATGGAATCTCATCGCCTTCTTCAATTTGCACCCAATAAAAACTAATCTTGCTATCTTTGCAAATGGTACAACCTTCTTGAAACGACTTTGTAAGCAGTTAAACAAACTCACACAATGTGATCTGCTGGTTAAACAATATGAACAAGACATAGATCATCTTCAACGAAACAATCAATTATTTGTGAAGGGACGACAGAAGAGAGGAGCAATAAACGCAATTGGAAACATTGCAAATGGCTTATTTGGGGTACTAGATTCGACCTGTTTTGTTGTTATCTGGCGCTTACAACCGAAGGTCGGTTTTGGCCTCGTATAAGAAATTGCGCCAGCCATTTCTGTTTTGCGCTTGCTGGCGCCAGTTGGAAACACCAGGTGTAGTCAGGTTATCCAACACCTGATCCTTCCAACGAAGATGAGGGCGTCCTCTTCTGCGTTGACCACCACCGGGCACCGAATCGAATATTTTTTTCGCTGGAGCGTCGTTTTCCATTCGCTCAACATGATCTAGCCAGCGGAGCCGCTCGATTTTAATGCGCTTAACTATGTCGATGTCAGCGTACATCTCATACAGCTCGTGGTTCCATCGAATTCGGTACTCGCCATTGATGCAGATTGGACCAAAGATCTTACGAAGGATTTTTCTCTCGAAGGCTTCCGAAGTCTTTTCATCAGAACTGCTCAACGTCCAGGTTTGTGCTGCATATAATAGGACGGGCATGATTAGTGACTTATAGAGCGTGAGTTTTGTTCGTCGAGAGAGGGCTCTGCTTCTCAATTGTCTACTCAGCCCAAAGTAACACCTGTTGGCAAGAGTTATCCTTCGTTTTATCTCAATACTGACATCGTTGAAAGAGTTTATGCTGGATCCCTTAACAACCTCGAAGGAGATGTTGTCAACAGTGACGTGGTTTCCAAGACGCTGGGACTGTTTATTTGTTGACACTAGGTATTTCGTCTTATCTGCGTTCACTACAAGACCCATTCGACTCTACTCTTTCCCTAACCTGGAGAATGCTGCACTGACTTCGTGCGTATTATCATCATCATACGCCAGCAGCATAATACTTTTGTAGAATATCGTGCCACTGCGTCTCAAATCAGCAGCTCGGATGATCTTCTTCATCATTAGGTTGAAAAAGTCGCATGATAAGGAATCACCTTGCCTGAAACCTCGTTTGGTATCGAATGGAGGAGTGAGCTGCTGGTGTTGCTTTCCCGCTTTTAACTGTGCTGCTGGTGTTGCTCAGTGTCATTCTGTAAAGGCAGATGAGCTTTGCAGGAATACCAAATTCAGACATGGTGGAATATAGATGATTCCTTATTGGACTGTCGAAAGCGGATTTATAATCGCCAAAAATATGGTGTGTGTCGATTTGTTTTTCTAGGGTCTTTTTCAAGATTTGTCGTAGCGTAAATATCTGGTCTATGGTGGATTTGCCAGGTCTGAAGCCACACTGATAAGGTCCAATGCGAAACCTTATATGCGATATTAAGAAGGCTTATCCCAGTAATTAGCGCAAATGGCGGGATCGCCTTTCTTGTGGATTGGGCAGAGCACACTGAGGTTCCAATCGTTTGGAATGCATTCTCCCGACCATATTCTGCATAGAAGCTAATGAATGCATTTAAATAGAGCTTCGCCTCCATTCTTGAAGAGCTCAGCAGGTAAGCCATCGGCTCCTGCGGTTTTGTTGTTTTTAAGCCGAGCTATAGCTTTCAAGTGGCGTCCGTGGCGTAGTTGGTTAAAGTGCGTGGCCGCTATGTCAAAGAACTTTGGAGACCCAGGTTCGAACCCCAGCAGCGACAGAAAATTATTTGAATTAAAATAATTTTTCTGTACGGCCGCCACCTCTCTGCAGACAATGGCAAACCTCAGAGAGTAATTAAAATGCCATGTAAAGCTTCTTGAGAACGAGAACATTCCGTTCATCGCCGTTCGGAGTCGGCGTTAAGCATGTAGGTCCAGTTCTCGGTCAATTGTGTACAAACTTAATAACACGCACAATACAATTGATCATAAGAAGCTAGGTCAAAGTCCTTTCAAGGGCTGAAATGGCCAGTTATTTATTTATTTATTATAGCTTTCAAGACTTCACTATGGTCGGGCAGCGGAACTTCAACGCTGTCGTCCAAAACTGGGGATTCTGGGATATCATCTCTATTGGAGGGATTGTTGTCGTCGTCGCCATTCAGAAGCATAGAGAAGTGTTCCCTCCACATCATCAGTGTACTCTGGATATCTGTCACTAGATTCCCATTTTCATCCTTGCAGGAAGAGGCCCCGGTCTTGAAACCATAGGCCAGGCGTCTTATTTTTTCGACCTCATCCCTGTCACCATGCATATCTATTTTCTCGCACTCACTCATTTCCGCTTCCCTTTATTTATCGCTCCTTAGCAGCACGGGTTACAACCGACTGCAGGGTGGCTTTTTAGGTGGCGTTTTTTTCTGCAGTGGCGTCGCGACACTCCTGGTCGTGCCACTGGTTTCAGCGAGGACGATGATAGCCAATCACCTCTTCGGCAGCCGTACGCATAGAGTGGGAAATGTGATTCCACTGCGCGCATATATCATCGATCGAAGGAGTGCTTTCTTGAAGCAGGAGTGAGAGTCGAGTAGCGAAGTCTTTGGCTGTTTGTCTTGATTGGAGCTTTTCGACGTATTGGCACCACGGATCGTGCGTACATCTAAAACACTGGAAGAGTGCCTTCCGTCAATCAAAACGTGATCAATTTGGTTGCGCGTCTTTTGATCAGGAGACAGCCAAGTAGCTTTATGAATATTGAGATGCTTGAATCTAGTGCTACTAACGACCATGTTTCGCGCTGCGGCAAAGTCAATCAGCCTCATTCCGTTATCGGAGGTATTGCCGTGGAGGCTGAACTTTCCGACTGTTGGACCAAAGATAGTTTATTTTCCCACCTTGGCGTTGAAGTCACCAAGCACGATTTTTAAGTCGTGGCGGGGGCTGCGCTCATAGGCCTCTTCAAGGCGCTCGTAGAAGCTGTCTTTGATCTCATCCTTATCTCGTCCTTATCTTCTGTCGAAGCGTGCGCACAAATCAGGCTTATGTTAAAAAATCTTGCCTTGAAACGGATTATGGCAAGTCGTTCGTTCACAGGTGTGAATCGCAAAACATGATGTCTTAGTCTCTTGCCAACCACGAATCCGCATCCAAATTCGTGCTTCTCCGCATGGCCGCTGTAGTAGATATCACAGCTTGCCGTAAGCAACCCTGTCCCTTCCATCGCATTTCTTGGATTGCAGTAATATCAGCCTTGTATCTTTCTAAGATATCTATCAGTTGGATAGAGGCACCATCCAAATTAAGGTTTCGTACGTTCCAAGTGCATATACGTAAATCATTGTCAGTTTTTCGTTTGCGATAGTCATCAGATTTGGGGATCATTCTTATAATTTCTCACAAGGCAATGCGTGAGTCTCAAGGGGCGATCTTCACATGGCAACGTGTCTGACTGACTCAACTTGGTGAGGCCAGCATTATCCATGTCGAACTCGTCTCAAGTCGACTCAAACTTCTACGTGGTAACTCTAGAAACGGCAAACTGGCAACCGTTAGTTTGACGGCTAATCTGAGCGGCGGGCTCCCTGCCTTTAAAGGGTTGTGCGTTGGGTTTGGAGCCCGCCACGTAAAAGCACATTTCAATGAAACGCAAAAGAAAAATTATAAGAAAATAATAAGAAAAGGTTCAATTAATAAACATATTATTCATTACGTAAAACCTAGTCAAAGTGTTTTAAGTATTCAAGCCCTACTTAATCGGTTTCAAGTGCCAATTAAGTGTTTTATCTAAAGCCCTGCTTAATTGGTTCCAAGTGCCAATTAAGTGCCCGTCTTTATCAATTCAAGTGTTGATAAAGGTTCTGGTGGAATCATCAAGGATTCCAACATGTACAATAGAGTGGAACGAATTGTTAACCTCATGGGCTTCGTATTGAAAACTACGAATAAAAATATAAATTTCTGCATCTTTAGTTTTTTTCTGCGACATAACTTTTGACTGCTTCCGAGGGTTTATATATTTTATGCCAGACTTAGTTTTTTTTTTTTAAATCCAAAGCTTAGTTTGAAAATTCGTTTCTAAATTTTTGATGCAAGCCTCTTTATTAACGCATAAATGATAACTTGTCAAGAGATCCCTATGATACCATGTATGCGTTTGAAGATATTTAGGATCAAAGATCACAGAAATCGGTCATTCGCTTATATCTCCGCTCCTCTTTGTATGACAGAAAATATGCTCAGAACAAAATTGTAGACAAGATAATTCTCTACAAAAATGCCCTAAGCAGTTTTAACATAAAACAAACAGTTTCCAAGATATGCGAATAACGCAAAGTACAAATTTCATACTAACTTTGAGCAGAGCGGAGATATAAGCAAATGACCGATTTCGGTGATCTTTCAACCTGAATATCTTTTAGCGCATATATGACAAGTTGTTATTAATGATTAAATGAAGAGGTTTGCATCAAAAAAATTAGCTCTTAATATTTTTGGATTTCAGAAAAAAAAAGTCTGACAATGAAATATAAAAACCCTTGGGCGCAGTCAAAAGTTATGTCGCAGAAAAAACTTAAGATGCAGAAATTAATTTTTTAAGCGTAGTTTTCAAAAATATATGAAGCCCATGAAGATTTTTTGCTTCCATACATTTCGTTCCGCTCTAATGAACAATTCTAAAAAAGCAACGTCACTTGCGTCATAAACAGTGTAGTCATCAAGGACAGTGACACCAGCATCATCTCCAACTGTAAGATCATCTTAATCAACACTTCTGCTTCACCAACGGCGCAACAAAAACAGCAAGACAGAAATTTGTCTGAACTGTACCATTATGGCTTTGATTTTATCTAGATTGCCATATAGAATTAACGCACTTGTGGTGCTCTCACAATACACACAATCACACACATATAAAAATACACTTATACTTTATATATTAATTATTAAATAAGTTATCAAAAAATTGTATATCAAAAAACTTTACAAAATATTTTATCAGTTAAAAAAATTTGTTGAAAGATAAAACATTATAAAACATTGTTCCTTATATAAAAATTTTAAAAATAAAATTTCAAAAATAAAAATATTTTGTGTCCACCACAACTGGTGATACTGCCAAATCGGCGAACAAAAAGCAACAACATTTTATTACCACCAGCAGCTCATCACCCATACTGTGCTTAACATCGACTTACCATCATCATCGTCAGAACCATCAACAATAACGTCTGGTCAAAACCAACAAGTAATAATTTATACTACAATATTGCCGGCAGCAACAACACTGAATCACATTCCTAACTTTATAGGGTCGCAAGCAACCCATATTCTCACTAACGTAGGCATTCCACGTCACCAGGGTAACACATTTTAGGAACACATTTAAACATTCACAATGAGCCTACAACATAACCCCCCCCCCCCCCCTCACTCTTCTCACCGTGGAGAAGAAGACAATCCATTGATAACTCTTGACACAGACACACTTCCAAACCCTTTCGATATACCTTACAATACGGAAATACACGCGACATCTATTAAATTACCAGAATTTTGGACAACTTGTCCTGAAACATGGTTCACCCACGCCAAAATACAATTCCAAGCGAAATCAATAACGACAGACAAAACTAAGTACGAATACTTAGTTGCAGCTCTTCCAAACAGTGTTCCCAGATTAGGGGATTTTCCCCTAGATTTAGGGGTTTTTTCGGTTTAGTAGAAAATTTAGGGGTCAAAAATCTTAAGGAGAAAACTTTAGGTGATTTTAATTTTCTGTTAGTGTTTTTTGAGAATGTTTAGTGGTTTCGAAAAGAAGTGACAACATCAACTAAATTATTTCTTTATTACTTGAGTTTGTGTTTTTAAGTTCCTCAATGAATTACTATGTGCAAAAAACTAATGTGATTGTTTTTTAGCCCAAAAATTTATTTTGATATTGTATTTATTTACATCAATTAAACAAAGTATTCAATAAATTTAACTGACTCAAAAAAAATTTTAGGGGTTTTTTTTATTTTTAGGGGAAAATTCAGCAAATTTTTTCAGATTTAGGGGAAGGAAGCTCAACCTATCTGCTTCCAACACAGATGCAACACTGCTTCCACAGGATGTTATTATGACAGTCCTTAATTTCATACAAAAACCTTCACAGACCAATTTGTACGAAAATTTAAAAAAACATTTTGATCGAACGTCATTCTCTAGGTGAGAATAAAAGAATTGACAAAATTCTTTCTGACTGCGAAATTGGAGACCGAAAACCATTCCAGTTTTACAGATCGCTCTTACCTCTAGGCTGTTCTTCAGTGGAACCAGACTTTCTTTTAAAGTTATGGCCTCGGAAGCTACCCAAAACTTTAAACATAGCGTTGACTGGGTCAGGCCATAAAACGATCAAGGAACTGCTAGCGTTAGCCGACAATCTCTGGGAAGTCTGACCGAAAATGAAGTCAGTGCCTTCGGAAAACCTTCCAACACGATTGAACTTACAAATATGGTACAAGCTTTAACAATTTAAACTTCAAAAATTTTAGAATCTTTTAATAGTTGTAATGGACTTTTCTTAAATATTAGTAAATGTTCTAGTGCGACCTTTAGTAAATGTCATGATGTTATTTCAACTACTTACAGCATTTCTGATTGTCCACTTCAAAAACTTGATACTGTCCGTGACTTGGGGGTAATATTTTATTCGAAGTTTACATTTATTGAACATTTAAATTTCATTTTGCCCAAGGTATACTCATTGCTTGCTTTTGTTTGGAGAAATAGTGTGGAATTTCGAGATCCTCATACTAGAAAAGCTCTTTATACTTCTTTGGTTAGATCTAGATTAGAATATGCTTCTTTTATTTGGAACCCAGCTTACGCAATTCATTCTTTAAGATTAGAAAGAGTTCAAAAAATTGCGACTAAATTTATGTTACGGTCCACTAGTTTTAATGTTATGATGCCATCGTATAATGCTCGTTGTTTGTTAATGGGGCTGAAATCTCTTGAGTCGAGAAGAAAGGTTCATTCTTTCTTAGTTCTTTTTGATATAATTTCAGGGAATATTGATGTTCCTTCCCTATTAGCTCTTATAAATTTTAACTTACCCACAAGGCATTTGCGGTTCGGTAAATTATTCTTTATTAAATGTCATCGAACTAATTATGCTCTATGTGAACCTTTAACTAGATCAATGATTTTATGTAACTCTTTGTCAATTAATAATGTTATTGATTTCTCAGTGTCTAAGCTCAGCTTTAAAAATTTTATTATTAACTTACTGTAATGAAGTCCTTAAATTGTTGTTAATTAAATGGTAATGCATATTCTATGTTAATTTTTCATAATGTGTATTAGTATCTATAAATTATTTTTAATTTTAATTCTAGTCTGTAAGGACTTTTCTTGTCCATAGACTCAATAAACAATAAACAAATAAACAAATTGACGGTAGAAGTGAACACGCTTAAGTCAGAAAACCGATTTCGTTCGAACTCACGAATAAGACGCAGGCCAAACTGAAGACATAGGCCTCAAAACAATAGTTCTTGGGTATGTAAATACCATTATAGATTCGGTAATCAAGCACGAAAGTGTGAACAACCATGTTCATTCGTTCCAAACAATCATCCTACACAACACAACACTATGCCACACAATACAACAAACTAAAGACTCTATTATCGCGACAATTTGATCCGTCAAACAAATTAAATTTTCTTATTGACAGCGGAGCGGAAGTATCGGTGCTTCCTGCCTCAAAATTCAAAATTAATAGACAGAAATCTGATTTGCCACTTCAAGCTGCTAATGGCACAGCAATATCTACATTCGGAAAAAAATTATTAACTTTAGACTTTAATTTACGACGCGAATTACCATTTACATTTATTATAGAACGAAACAGTCTGTATAGTCAAGCTGTGTGATTTGCTCTATACAGAGCCGTTGTTGTTGTTGTTGGTTGTTGCCTTCTTTGTTCTTCATGTTGTCTTGTTGTCAACATGTCTGGCCTAAAGCTCGAAAAATTTGTTTTCAGAGCAAAAATAGCTAAACAAGAATTCGATTTCTTAGTTAAATCTGGCATTTGTAGACCGTCAAAATCGATGACATATTCTCCGCTACACCTCATTCCTAAACGCGAACCAAACGCCTGGAGACCATGCGGTGACTACAGACGAATCAATGCAATTAAATTACCTGACCGCTACCCATTACCACATAAACACGATTTTTCAAACAATTTACACAACACAAGCATTTATTCGAAACTGGACTTGGTCAGAGCATATTACCAAATACCTATGGCTCCCGAAGACATAGACAAGACAGCTATCAAGACACCATTTGGAATGTTGGAATTTCTCCGAATGCCTTTTGGTTTGAGAAACTCAACACAAACATTCCAACGGTTCATACATGAAGTCCTTTATGAACTAGATTTAATTTTCGTCTACTTAGATGACATTTTGATAGCTAGCGAGACAGAAACAGAACACATGAAACATTCGAGACAAGTTTTGAAACGACTCGACAAATATGATTTAAGCATTAAACCAAACAAATGTGTTTTCGGAGTTGAAAACATAAATTTTCTGAGCTACACCATTTCAAGACATGGCATACCGCTATCGGAGGAACGAATACAATGTATAAGAGACTATTCACAACCAAATACTGTCAAACAAATGCAAAAATTTATCGGCATTGCTAACTATTACCACAGGTACATTCCTAAGTTAGCGTACATTCTAGGCCCAATATACGAAATGGTCACAATAGCTTCAAAAACAAAAAAAAAAAAAAACAAACTTTTAACATGGACAAACACAACCTCTGATGCATTAGGTGGACACATCAGTAGGTGGAGTATTACAACAGAAATACAACAATAAATTAGAACCAATAGCATTCCTTTCCAAAAAACTCACTTCCACAGAATCTAAATACAAAACATTCGATAGGGAACTTTTAGCTATATTCTTAACAATCAAATACTTTAGACACTACCTTCAAGGTAATATTTTTATAGTATACACAAATCATAAACCACTAACAAATGCATTCAATTCTAAAAAAGAGAGAAGCCCCAGACAAACACGACACCTAGAATACATAGCACAATTCACTAACACGATACTACACGTCAAAGGTACAGATAACTCAGTAGCAGATGCATTATCAAAATGCGCGGTAGAGGAACTCAAAACACGAACAAAACACAGATACAGAACTCAAAGACATCGTAAATCAAACGTTATACAAATTTGAGCAAATCAAAATTCCATTCATGAACATTCAAATTTGGTGCGAGCACTCCACAGATAACACACGCCCATATATTCCACAATATTTACGTAAGAAAATTTTTGACCAAATACACAATATTTCACATCCAAGGACAAGCGGTACCCGACGAATTATAACAGAACGGTATTTTTGGCCAAACATGAATTTACAAATTAATAAATGGACTTAAGAATGTATTAGTTGTCAGAAAGCTAAAATACTCAGTGGCGAAAATAGTCTCTGAAGACGTTGTCTTTGAAGACGTCGTTGACGCCAATGGAGTGACAACGCTGATATTTGCTGGACATGTCGCTATTAATTCAGTAATAAAACAAAACGTAGGAAGTTTGTGCCTCTCCGAGAGGTAGAGAATAGAGAATAAAGAAAAGAGAAGTAACTATTGCCAGACTCAATATTATGGTGATTTGATATTGAATTAGAATGAGAATTAACTTTCTAGTAATGAAATTTTGCATCTGACAATATTCAGTAATGCAACAAAAATAAAGTGTGGTGAAGTGTAAGTGAAAAAGTTCATTTAGATACAGTAAAACTTTAATAGTTTATTGAGCTTTGAAAGAAAAAAAAATTTAAAATGAGCAAGAAAAACAAAAAGTGCAGTATTTAATTAATAAAAAGAAAAAAAATAAACTTTAAATATTCAAATAAAATCAAGAAAACAGTGTGTGGTACAAAAAGCAACAATGGCAGCTGCGTTATCAATGACAGTGGCGGTAGTTACAGCACTGGCAGATGTTACAATGCAAGGGAACATGGTGACTTAAATTACATTAATATTTGTATTAATTTTAACATTTTTGTATTGTATAAATATTTTAAAATAAATTGTTGACTATAAGTTAAATGCCGTTAATTTTTTTATTTCGATTCAAGCCATGAGCATAAAGCAACCAAAGCGTGATGAGGCACAAATTTAGAGCGAACACATGCAAGCAGAGCTGGTTTTGAACGAACGCGTACGTTCTGCAGTAAGTGGATCCCTTCTGTCGTTGACGACATAGCGAAGTTAGTCTTGCAAGTCGTTTTGCTAATTTGTTCGAAAATGTCTTCGACGACAGCAATGAAAGTGGAGCGATCCGTCGTCTATGACGGAGTTAGTGTCTTGAAGATGACTTCAAAGACGGATCGATCCATTCGCCACTGGGTACACCGACACACAAAGACATTGCCACACAAGATACACATTCGACACGGCCGTTTCGAACACATCCACGTTGACATGGTTGGTCCCTTACCAATATCGAACGGATATAGATATTTTCTAACAGCGATTGACCGAATTACACGTTGGTCTGAAGTCTACCCACTCAAGAACATAGATACCACAACAATAATCGACACATTCTATAGAGAACTCGTTTCACGATTTGGCGTACCAATAGAAATCATTTCTGACCGAGGACCACAGTTCACGTCTAACACATTTAAACAATTTGTTAAAGACATTGGTTCTCACCACATTTTTACTTCGTCGTACCATCCACAGTCAAACGGGATGATTGAAAGATTTCACAGACAATTAAAAGCGTCAATAATGGCTAGTAATAACCAAACTAATTGGTACACAGAGATTCCTCAGATTCTTTTGGGTATTAGATCCACAGTCAAAGAAGACACCAAAGCGTCCCCGGCTGAAATGGTTTCGGTCAAAACTTAAAGCTACCTAGGCAACTAGTAGTTCAGAATTACCAATCTTTTAATGCATCGGAAACATTAACGAAACTCAAACAAAACGTTAAAAATAACGATTCAAACATTTCACATACATCATAATACAAATGCTGGTCAATACTTACCACAAGCCTTGAATAGTTTTAATACGTATTCATACGAAGTGACAATACGACGTCCACTACAGAATCCATACGAGGGACCGTTCAAAGTACTCGACAGAACACAAAAAAATTTTACAATTCTTAAAAATAATAACACAGTTACAGTTCACATCGACAGAGTCAAACCAACATTAATGGACGGAGACATTACAGAGATACTATCCTCCTCACACAGAACGACAAAAAAAAGGTACATTTCAATCTCTTGGCCAACTCAATTAAATTCTGTGGGGGGGAATAATGTGGTGCTCTCACAAGACACACAAGCACACACATATAAAATACACTTACTTTATACACTTACTTTATATATTAATTATTATAAAGCAAGATACATTTTGACGTTTTTTGGCTTCAATTATGACTTGACGTTTTTCATTCATTTTAATGTAAAAAATTACGTTTTTTAATTGACTCGTTTTATATTTTACTTTTAAAAATTTAAGTTAGCACTCTTTGATTAATGTTTGCTGATTGTGCTTAATAGCGATATTTTGTAGAACGAACGCAGTCACTTGCGTTAAGATTTTCAGTCTGGCAATACCTTTTTCATATGAAGTAAAACAAAGTATCTTTCTCACTCAGAAATTTTCTACTAAAATATATTGCCAGATAAGAAAACCCGAAGTGACGTGATTGCGTGCGTTTTACAAAATATGGCCATAAGTTAAGGTTTACTGGGTCACGTGAGCATACTGTGTTGTTGCGCTTGCTTTCAAACTGTTAAGTTATTGCAGTGCGTGTTTATTTTCTAGCTTTCTTTGCTTTGTTTACTTATTCTTTTATTGCTATTTACCGCGAAGTGCAGGTGACGCAAATAATTTGAATTCCAATTAGATCAAAAATTAAAAAATTAAGAGTTATTTTAAACCGGGTAAGTTTATATTCACAAATACCTAAATATAACACTAAAATACGAATTAATTTTAGCTGAAAAAAGGTCAAATGCGGACACAAGCACACCAAGCACAGGAGATGGAGATCAACCGTCGCCAAAGGTAACATTTAACAAAAGAAAAGTTATACAAAAATTATAAAGACTTATACAAATAAAAATTACTATATTACTATACTATTGTACCTTAAGGTTAAATTTCTCGTTTGACAAAACGGACTTAGTTATAAATATTTTTTGTGAAAAGGCAGTGATGGGCAAACTAACCCATAAACATGCATACTTGTGTGTGTGCCCGAGAGAGCGTGACAGCACTGCTTCAATTTACACTGTGAAGAAAAAAAAATCATGAAAACAATACAATAACTGAACTGCAGATTCTCATGCTACCCAGATATTGTGAGCCTCAAAAAATATGAGTAATTTTTATGTGTGCTTTATGATACTTCACAAAAAGGGCTCATATAAAGGATTCATTAAATAGTAATTTTTATGCGTGTGTTATATGTCAGGGTCGGAACTTTAAAAAAAATAAACAAAAGAATGGCAAGAATAATGTGTAACGGAAAGAATTTGCAGTGCAAAGATAATGGCATGTTTTTATCGGATTCGATGATGTCATTTATATTTATTTCGAACTCATAATTTGTAATACGTATAATACGACGCTTTTGCAAATTCTGATTTATATCTACTGATTTATTAAACTTCATATTTTTTTTTTTGGATTGATTGCAATTGTACGGAACTTCGTTAATCGTATATTTTAAAACATATTCAACTTGTAATTCCAGAAGCTTAAGATCTTTCTTCATCTGAAAAATAAGTACAATTTCCATGACAAACGGAGTAGTGTTTTTCCAAAGACATAATTACGACAAGTAATTTGTTCGCAAATTAAGCATTGCGCTTCATCATTTATATTTTCTATGAAAAAGTAATTGAATTGCCTTTGTTCGTTAACATTTTTTTTTGTGTACCTGAAACAGTTTCATGAAAAGTTGCTCAGCGAAGTCCCACTTTCATGAATGCTGAACGCCAACTGACATGCTTTGTGCTGAGAGAATTTACCTTAAGCCCTAACCAAAATAGACGAAACGAGACGAATGCAACTTGCCGAACGTTTGAAATCGTTACGTCTGTTTTGACATTTAACCCAAAATGAAACGAGTTCCTCCAATCGTCTGAAAAAAGAAGAAGACTACCTGCACAGCTGTTGTTGACGAGTTGAGACGCTAAAGGTTCGGTTGTTACGGAACAGAACGTCTCGTCAAACCGTTTCGTTTAGTTTCGATAAGTTTACGTTTGCTCATATTGGGTTACAACATTGAAATGCATTAAGCGAACATTTTCGTCTTCATTCGTTACGGAGCAAATCGTCTATTTTGGTTAGGCCTTTACTGTGTGGCCGAATGCCATTGTTCGTTCATTGTTCGTACGTTTCACGAAGTTGCTTATAGCGTAGGTGTGATGGCATTGCGTCGGCAGCGAAAAGCAGCCTATTCACGTGTGAATAGGAAATTCGAAATTGCCCGGCACTGCTTTAAGGTATTATATACGTGTACATTTTTTGAAAAAAAAATTTTTTTTGTTTACAGTGTTCTTTATAGTTTTAATAATATACATACACATTTTTAAATCGATATTAAAAAAAAACAAGTTATAACGGTTTTCGTTAACCTATGTCTAAGCTCCATACAATGTAAATAAAAAACTTTAAACGCGATTTCCTCGAAACTAGTTTTTTTAAACGGTTCGATAGATAACTCGAAATCTATTGGTTCAATTTCAATGATTTTTTTTTTGCATTTTGTTCGTTATTTTGTCTTTTAAGCATCCCCCTTAAATTCAAGTATCTATTTTTTTTGTTTTTGTATAAACAAAAAAGCGAGCGAAAATGTATCTATTTTTTTTAGTTTTTACTTCAACTTCCGCCATAACTAAAACAAAAACCCCTCTTACGTAAGGGCACGTAATGAATATAAGGGCAAATAAGTGACAAGAATGAAGAGCAGCAGTCAACACCTTTCTAATGATACCTCGGAATTGAAAAGCAGACAAAAGATGGAGGAGCTATACATGTTTTAATAAAACTTGCAAAAAAAGAAAAATATATAAAAAAACATTGCAAAAAAGTACATATCTTTTGTGTTAGGGAAAATTTCCCAAAATTTTTGATGCAGAACTCTATAACTCTTTGAATTACACTATTTTTGACAAATTTTTGTACTAGAAATATCATGGCAAAACAGTTATCCAAGCATAACGCGATTTTTAGAGGTTTTTTCGAACCATTCTAGCTAGCTGATGGCTATCGTTAGAGCCAAAATATTTGGGGAATCGTCATAACATAGACCAAAGTGTATTTTGAGGGGCGGACCCGGACAACTTTTTTTTGTGAGGCGCCCTAACGTATATTATAACTTAACCTTCAAGCGAATTTTGGGTCAATTTGGCCCAAAAAAAAATTTTAAACGCGTCTTGCTCCGCTTATTTATGCTCAAATCAACTAGATATTTTGGCTCAATGTGTAAATCGTATACGAATTTTATGATTTTGACATGAAATTTGTCCACAGATGTCAAATTTGGCCTGTACAAAAAATTTCCATAATAAGTATTTTTGGGTCAAATTAACACAGCACTAATCGCGTGATTTTTTACATTGTGTTTTCATTATATTCTTTCTAGATCAGAAAGTTCTGAGCAACAGCAACAGCACCAACAACTACAGCCGCTCATCCATGCACCAAAAACACGCAAAAGAGTACGTTGCCATTTGTGCCCACCTCTACCCAATTCAAATAAAAACAGCATTCGTTGTGATAAATGCGTGAAGTACGTTTGTCCGGATCATCGCTTCACAGTTTGTGAAAGTTGCTCCACATCAATTCAATTAAATTTTATTTCAATTTACTTAATTTGTTCCTCAGCTTTCCTATGAAATTTCCACTTGGGAAGTTTTCAGTATGTTTTTATGCAATTGGGTCAAGTTGGGTCAATATGACCAAAAAATTCTTTTGTATTTCTATTTCCAAAGTTTACTTGAAGGTTAAAAGATAAAGACAAGAGATGCATAAGAACATATTATAGGAATTGTTTTTTCTCTTATTATTTGCGTTGAAAATATAAAATAATAAAATAAAAGAAATAAAACTGTAGTCCTTTTTGTCAAACGTGCAAATAAGCCTTAAAATAAAATGCTAGTTAAAGTTTTAGAAATTTCAAGCTCAAATCGAATATAATCATTTTTTAACTTTATATTTGATTTTATTTATATTACATTAAATAAATATAAATAATCGATCTCTGCTAACATAACTGAATTCTTAAAAATGTTATTTAATTTTTATTTAAACCCGTATGTATCGAACATAAATAAAAACGATTATAAAAAAATAATAAATAATTATTCTAGTATTGATATGAAGAGAATGACGATTTTTTGACATTTTTATTTTTTTTTTTAATGGCAACTCTGCTCAAGATGTCGAAGAAGAGCCCGAAACATAGACCAGACGACGTACTTTTAGTGAAAGATTTGAAGATGTTGCTTTAAAAAGTGCAGACAGTGCATCAGTTGTTAGCTGTTCACCGCCAACTGCGTGTAATCTACGCTGAAGCCATCACAAATCTCAAAGAGGTGGACGATTTTTCATCGAAAATTATCATGAGCGATGAGGCTCGTGAATAAACAAAATAATCGTTTCTAGGGAACCGAAAATCCGTGTATCACCCACGAAGAATCATTACATCCTCTCAAAGTTACTGCGTGGTGTGCTGTTTACGCTGGAGGAGTCATCGGGCCATTTTTTTTTGAGAACGCAGTGGGCCAAACGACGACTGTAAATAGTGAACATTTTTATATTGGTCAGAAAACTCAAGAACCACTGAGTTTAATATTAATTGATTATAAAGGGTGTTTTTTTAAGAGCTTGAGAACTTTAAATAATAATACAAGACAGACATTTTGTTGGAATGACTTTTTATTATCATAATCTAGTATATAATTTCATGGCATTTTTTAAGATGATTTCCGGCAATGTCCGCCGTGGCTACGAGTTACATAGTCCATTCGATCAGTCTAATTTTTCACTACTTTTTCAATAAATCTGGCCGTATGGCGTCAATGGTGGCTTGAATATTGGCTTCCAATGCTTTAAGAGTTGCTGGTTTGTCGGCATAAAATTGATTTAACATAGCTCAATAAAAAGTAATCGAGAGTAATTAAGTCGCACAAACGAGGGGGCCAGTTAACAAGACCACTTCTGGAAATAAAGTTGTCACCAAATTGATTTTGCAATAAATTGATATTTAAACGCGCTGTAAGGCAAGTTGCGTCATATTGTTGGAACAAAATGTCGTTTATGTTTCTAACAAAAAATCAGTCAACATGGCTCGTTAGCGCTCGCCATTCACCGTAACGGCAACTCCTTCCTCGTTTGGACCGATGATGCCGCTAGCGTGTAAGCCGCACTAAACAATAAATTTTACTGGATATAATGGTGATTCATTAATGGCTTGAGGATTGTTTTCGCTCCATATACAGCAATTTTGCTTATATATGAAGCCATTTAACCAGAAATGAGCGTCATCACTAAACACAATTCCTCGGTAAAAATGCTCACCTTCGGCCAGTTTCAAATTAGCCCAATCAGCAAAAATGCGACCTAAACGATGGTCATTTGGCTTTAATTCTTGCACGAACTGTATTTTATAAGCATGTAAGCTAAGATCCTTTCGTAAAATTTTCCACGTAGTCGAAGTACAAAGGCCAACAAGTTGAGAACGGCGACGAATCCACATTTCGGCGTCTGCTTCAACACTTCGCGCTACAACAGCCATATTCTCTTCGATACGCACATTTATTTGTCTTGTTGGTGGTTTTGAATCGAGAAGAGTAAAATTAGTGCGAAAACGATCAGTAAATGCACGAATTGCTTGCTCACTAGGCCGATTATGTTGACCTTAATATGGACGAAGTGCTCTATGAACTTCGCGTACAGATTTATTTTTTTCAAAGTAAATTTCTATAATTTGGAAGCGTTTTTCTGGCGTTAAACGATACATAATGAATTGCCAAACCTTACTGAACAGAAATGTCAACACAGTGTGACATTCTCAATTCTCAAACCACAGATAACCATCGAAACTTCTCATGCAGCTAAAAAACTCCCTGTAGAAGGTTCTTATACATATGTTATAAAGGGTGAATCGGATAGCCAGGTCAATCCGAAAGCTGGTGATTCCTTGGGTCAAGACAAGAAAAAGCTCGTGTGGGAGAGGGGTTCTATTCTCACCCCCCTCCTTTTTATAAGTAAAAGTATGTAAAAAAGTCGAATTTTAAGGTAATATCACTTTTGACACAATAACTTTAAAAATAAAAAACCAGTTTGGAAAGTTAATTTAACAGTTTGAGTAAAAAATAAAACCAACAAAACTTTTCTTGTACGCTAAAGAAATAAGAGTGGATCAAACTCAAAAAATATTTTTTTTGCACATAAATTATTAGTTCGAGTGCGATTTTCTCCAAATTTCTTCTAAAAAAAAATGAAGAACAAAGAAGGCAACAACCAACAACAACAACAACGGCTCTGTATAGAGCAAATCACACAGCTGTGATCGAATTTCGAAGATGCACATGAATTAAGGCTATGCCTAAAAGTATGTTACGATCTAGGTTGTTAACCTTAGTACAGTATGCATCAAAAAGTAGATAAGAACTCAGTTACAAAAATTCCAGCGTTCTCTGCCAAAAACAAATTCCGGGTAACTTTCTCGGCATATTGGCAGTATATGTAGAACCTAAGTAGCTTGAGTGGATCACAGTGTAAAGTCATACAAAGGCTACTGATGAGTTGGTGTAGCGGCCAATGAAACAGTCTGTATAGTCAAGCTGTGTGATTTGCTCTATACAGAGCCGTTGTTGTTGTTGTTGGTTGTTGCCTTCTTTGTTCTTCATGTTGTCTTGTTGACAACATGCTTGGCCTAGAGCTCGAAAAAATTGTTTTCAATATAAATAATTAGAGGCCGTATACAAAATATTAGAATAAAAAAAAAATGTTTAATAGCAAACTTACGTAGCTATTATATTTTTAAATTTATTGTGTCAAAAGTGATATTACCCTAAAACCGACTTTTTTACATACTTTTACTTATAACAAGGAGGGGGTGAGAATAGAACCCCCCTCCCTCACGATTTTTTTCTTGTCTTGACCCAAGGAATCACCAGCTTTCGGATTGACCTCGCTATCCGATTCACCCTGTGTATGACGCTTGATAGCGAACGTGTTAAGGTCAAAATATATTATATCAATAAAATGTTGGAGATAAAATTTTAACAAACAATCTTTTAAAAGAATTATTTTAGCTTTAGTCGGACAAATTGCTATAAAAACAGGCATAAATTATTGATTTTGTCTGTTAAACTAAAATATTGAGATGCAATCATTAAATTTTTTGTGAATACAAACCCATTCGTGCTGGTGGAGTGGCTGGTTTTGAATCAGGATCTGTTGCTGCAGGAATAGTATTCTCATAGCTTGCAAGAGAAGATATGAATGTTGATATATGTGGTCTTGTATCTAAATCGTCATCATAGAGGTATAAATTGGCATCTAAATTATTTTTGTCATAGTTCTCTCCTAAGCTTGGCGCATCTAAAAAAGTAAGAAAAAATTAAATTAGAGAAAGTCTTGTAAAAATATAAAGTCATGGTAACAAGGCAGATGCCTGGCTGCTTGCGCTCTCTTTTTGTCAACCATAACTGTCAAAGTAGCGAAACCAAAAGGTACAAAACAAATAATTAAAATATAAATAACTTCGATTTGACAGTTCTGAGTCCACGCTCTTTCCCCTGTATCTGCATTGTTATTGCACTATGTATATATGTGACCCGGTCTACGAAAAGGGACCTTCGGTGTAAAAACAAGTTTTCGAGAAAACAGCTGTTTGTAAACGTTTAATTGTCGCACACTGAATGGCGTGCTCTTTTTTTGGAAAATTCCTGACAAACTTCTTTACGAGTTGGAAACTTCTGCTTTGCGCCATTAGAAAGAGCACACATTAGTCTATCCGAATCGCCAAAAAAGTGAAAAATGATATTTTCACACCGAAGGTCCCTTTTCGTAGACCGGGTCACATATGTATATTCCGAAAAACAAGAAACAGTGTGGTAGTGTTCAAATTTCATCAAAGTATCATTTCATCAAACCATTGATTAATTTTTTTGATAGTTAGCAAAAAAATATTAATATTTATTTGATAAAATCTATAATTTTTTTATGCAAAAAAAAAAGTCTTGCATTGCATTTTTATTGTCAAATATGGTCATATTTCTCATCAAAATATTGAGAGGAATTGTTGTTATTGTTCAAATATAAGAAAAGAGTTTTTCTCTTGAATCAAATTTTTCGTAAGGTTAACATGTACAGGGGAGTATTTTATATTTATTAAAAAAAAAAACCAATGATTTCATACTGATGATGAAAATTTTTCTGAAACAGTTTAACGAAAACCTACTTTAAATATTTAATTTGAGAGGGCTTTTTGAACGAATTCAAATCCAATCTAAATAAAGTCCTTAATCTAACTTTTTACTCACGCAAACTGAGGCTTTACAAAATATTTTTTTTTAAGTTTAATGACGGGGATATTATCTAGTTCCCGGTAGAAGGCACAAGAAAAATTGACACCTTTTTGATTTTTTTGTTTGTTTTTTTTTTACATATTTTTATTTGTACGAAATTCATGGAAAATCGGATAAATTCATATCTTTAGTTGGAAAGTTAAATGTAGTTGGAGAAATAAAAACTAAGTTTAAGCACAATTTTCAAATTTATGCATGTAGTCGTCTAGTTGCGTCGTAGCATTTAATTGTTGCTGACGTGTTTATACCGGGGTTTGTAACTCGTAAGTCAAGTAAGTTTTTGTTAAATATGTTGGTCTCTGTTGTAAGCAACAATGTTGCCTCAAACTCGTTGAATGTTTGGCTTACAACTTAAAAGCAGCTAGCCTTCTGAAAAAATCAAGCAACTCAAAAATTGAGCATCAAAAACGTGATTATGCTTAAAAGCATATAAAACATTCTCACGAGCTACTCAGTTATTTTATTGCGTTGCAGTAAAACAGAAAACAAAGCAAACGAAAATAAAGGACACAAAAGTATAGAAACGATCTTCATTGATAGAACATTTAGTTTTTTTTTATATTGGCAATTGTTTTCTTCTCTTCAAGGTTTGTTTACTACGCTTTTTGAGAATTTGTATTGATATTGAGGAAAACTTGTATTGATGATGCCCCTGAACTGTTTATTGGAAGTAGCAAACTGACTGTAGTGCGTAAAATAGTAAATCTAGGTTTCTATATTAGTTCATCTCTGTCCTGTGTAGACCATGTGTGTGTAGTGTTGTGAAAAAATGTATTATGTTCTACGTAACTTGAGAATGTCTGCTAGTGTAACTCCTGTTGAAATTAAACGTAAATTGGTTATACAACTGATCTTACCTATAATAACTTATTCAGAGATAGTGTATAGCAAACTTGACTCATCTTCCCAGCTAAAAATTCAACTTGCATTCAATTATGCCACGCGTTATGTGTACGGTCTCCGTAAATATGATCATCTGTCTCGTTTCCGAATTGCAATTCTTGGATGCGACATAGTAACTTATCTCAATGCCAGAAATTGTATGTACCTGCATAAACTGATTCATGAAAAAACACCCTGCTATCTATATGAAAAACTTCAGTTTTGTGTATCTAGAAGAAGTCAAGTTTTGATAGTTCCGAGGCACAACTCATTAAACTCTTCCCGCTTACTTTTCATCAACGCCATTAGGTTGTGGAATGGTTTGCCGTGATGGCTTAGGGAAATCACTGGGAGAGGTCTTTTTGGGCAATCAGTTCTTTCGTTTTTCTCTAATCCATAGTTTCTTTATCCTCCGCCTCTTTCTTACCCCATCTATATTTTCGATTCTTTTTCAATCTATTTTATTAATTATTTTTACAATTAGATTAAGTCAATACTGTCGTACAATTAAGGATTATATTTAATGTTCTTATTATATCTGTTGTTATAATTCTTAAATTTAATTAATGTTAGGCTAAGTTAATCTTATATTGCACTATAAAAGAGCTAGCTCTTACTGTACTTATGATTTCTTAGATAAATAAATGTTAAATGTTAAAATTTGTATGGTCCTGAGAGACTTGCTGGCCCAATTTTTCCTTATTTTAAATAACGGATGAAATATGTATTTACTTCAGCTATGAAGAAATATTTAGACATGCAATTTTTTTTTTTTGTTTCTTAATATGCATTTGTTCATGAAAAAGTCTTACAAAATTAATAGTAAAATAAAATAAAAATTTTCTAGCGCCATTAGCGGGTTATAACTAAAAATCTGCACTAATTTGCATTGATTGCAGTTTGGTTTGGTTTGTCACGAAGGCATTGCGTAATTAAACGATTTATTGTATCATCTTTTTATCATATGATTCATGACATCGCACAGTGAACCGTCCCATACAAGTTAGACGGAAAAATTTATTTTATGATTTTAAACGATAAGGTATGAAAAAACAACAAAAAAAAATGTATGGGAAGTGGGGGTCTATTTGATTCCCTGGGGAGTTATGGACTAATTTTGTGTTTTCCGGAAGTTGTTTTACTAAAAATGCTATTCCAACGAAACTTTTGAAAGTTAAGCTTTGTGCAAAGACGTTTTAGAAAGATTATTTTATGGCCTTTCTAACGGTATGCAATACTAGTAGATATTTGTGTTACAATAAAACCAGAATATTTTGGAATAAAATATATAATTTTTTAGTTTAAAGTGAATTTAAAATAAAAACACTTCGTGTACCTGCATTTTTTTATTGAAAATGATGATCCTTCGTTAAATTTACTTTAAAAATCATGTTACTTTTGTTTACTTTACTGCAATTTTTTACTTTCACATAAGCAATTTCAACTTAATTTTAATTTTCTACTTATAAATACTTATGTAACTTTGTTAATTTCGATGTTAGTTTCCTATTGTCTTATTAAAGCAATATGAAATAAAAACTCAGTTCATGAAATACTTTAATACAAATTCAAGATAGATTTATTTTGATATGCAAATATAAAGAAATAATCACAATGTTACGCACTATCTGAATCAGAATCGAAAGAACCGTTTTCTTCTGCAGAATTTTGATGTGCGATAAGAAATTTTAACATATCAGAAGACATAGGTACGTCAAATATAAGTCATACCTATCTTGACGATTACCGACTTTATAAAATTTGTCGTTAAAACTTTGGAGATAACTATAAACTCCATTTCTCAACTTGTTCACCATCACAAAATCATCCACACAAATATTAAATTTGTTGCAAGTATGCTTTATCAATTTATCCATTCTTTTGCTTTTTCTCACATTAGAACACACTTCATAAAACTCATTTCGAGATAAAACCATTTGTTTACTTTCCATTTCACATAAAAAAGAACCATTTACTCTTTAACTCCAACAGAAGAAATATTCATACATTAATTGTGTTATTAAACAAGCGAAATTACTTAAGCAAGAACAACAATTAAGTCAACCGTTAATTTCCAAAAATTGTCAACATGTGTAAAGTGCAATAACCTCATTCTGCTCAATGCATTCCTATTAGAAAAAGAAACAACAGAACAACAACACTTGCATTTAAACTAAGATTATATTTACCTGCTTTTGTTATTAGTATTACTTACTTTTTACCCTTAGTAATTTTTCAGCTATTTTGAAGGAAGGGCGTGACAAAGGACAGGGGGGGGGGAAGGAGGAATTGATTGAAGGAATCTACATATATTTTAATTTAAACTTATTTGCATTACACAAAACTAATAAAGAATGGTGTAATAGCTGTATTAATGCACACCAAAATACATAAAACTACATAAACTTAAGGGGTTGCAGCCGAAAACCCCTTGAGGGGAAAGTAGCCAAAAGTTGCCAAACCTAAAATTGTTCAAAATATTAAGTTAAAATAATAAACTTTAAGAAATTGTCAAAAGCAAATACAAGGACATACAAGGAAGGATGAAATTTCAGCTGAAATATGTCAAAAATTACCTTTTTTGGCTATTCGAGCGTATCCTCAAACAAAAGCATAATAGTAATGAATAATTTTTGGCGTTTATAAGTGGTCTACCGTTTCTGTGAAGTTCTTCGCTTAGGAGTTATGCCATTAAAAAAAAATTTAGAAAATTGTGATGTAGGGAAGCGAAAAGGCATATTTTCCCATACAAATTTTTGTAACTTTTGTACCATACGGTCTATCTGTATGAAATGTACACGTAAGGAAGATATGCTATTTAATAGCCTTAATCCCACATTTCCGTGCACTCAAACTCGAGTTACAGATTTAATTCCGTCTAATAGGCCAAACAGTCCACTGTGCAGCGTGCTTGTTTCATTAGTCTTTAAAATGCGTTCACAGCAGCAACATCACCGCGAGCGTATTGTACGTTTTTATCAGCAGCATTTAGAGAAGGGAAAAAAGTTCGCATGTGGACATTTAATGGCATAGGGCATGTCTAAAAAGGTCGATATATTCTATCCTCAGTACCTTAAAAATAGATAGGCAACCTGGTTCCGAAAAAAAACCGATTTTTATGACGAAAAACATTAAAAGCTTTTAACTGCTTTTAGCAACAAAGATGGCATAAGTCGAAATGAAACCGTTCGAAAATTCAAATGCTCGCAGCCATATATTTGTAAAACTTTAATATGACTCAATATTAAAGTCAGAAAGAACCAGCGGTCTCTAAAGTACACTGAAGAGCAACTTCAATAAGTTAAATCTCAATTTCGGTGCATGGTCAAAAATTACAATTAAAAATCGTTCGTTATGGATAATGAGAATTATTTCACACCATAAAGTGCACCACAAATGCCAGAAAACGGTACATTTTAAACAAATGGCGGCCTTGGTAGTCGAGTTGGTAGCGTGCTTGACTGCCACCCCAGAGGTCCCGGGTTCGATTCCCGGCCAGGCCATGGTCCTTCGCTTTAAACCTTTCTTAATTTTCTTTCCTCATTTCTATTCAACTGAAATTAAAAATTCATCAATATTTACGACATGAAGTTGTAGTTGATGGTAGAGAAGTTTGTGGATGAGATTGCCTTATAACTTGAATTGACTGAGGTAAAGGCATAACACTTGCCTCTGATTCAAATTCACATGTTCCTTCGGCTTTCCACCACGCTTAGAACATCCTACACCTGTTTCAATTGATTGACCTTTCCTTCCCACTAATCTACCACCCCATTTCGAACCAAGGCAGACTTGACTGAAAAGGTATTCCACCTGAAATCCTTGGTTCAAAGCTAAAAAAAAAAAAAAAAAATATTTTCAAGAAAAAGTTTGAACAAACTGTTATGATTTATATGGCTGTCTCTGACAAAGGAATTTCGGAGCCACACTTCAAGACAAGTGGACTGTTAATAAATATAGTGATATATCAAAATTATTCCTTAAGCTAAATTTCAGTTTCATTTATTCCTCAATCAGGCTGATGATTATGTATTTAAGCTGGACAAAGCCTCCTCTCATTATGCAAATACGTCATTAGAGTCAGGAAGAATATAAATTTTGTGCCTAAATACAGGAACCCCACTATATTACAACAATCCCGACCAATTGAAAATTTCTTCGGAGGACTTTAAAGTTTGATTTACAACAATGGCTAAAAGACCAAAAATGTGAAGCAGTTGAAAAAAGCCTGTATTAAAAGATTTATTTTTAAGCTACTGCTTATTTTAGGTAATTTTTTTTACATTATAATTATATATGTTGTGAAGAAAAGTTTTTGAATTTTTGGATAAAAAATATTAAGCCATATAGCAAGAATCCGTAGTTGAGTAAAGTACCTTAAATATGCGGTGGATGTGATTTTTCAGAACTTATTTATATAAAAAACAAAAATACAAATGATTAAGGTACTGTTGAAGCTTTTTGAGCTTTAAATCGACGATTTTCGAAAAATTTTTACTGATTTTTGACTAAAAAAGTAATTTCATTTTAAGATTATAAAAAAAAGAGTATTATTCTAAAATAAAAGTCGAACGAAGTACCGGTCATATTTGCTCAACAAGTGAAATAAATTTGGTAGCGATCCTTAGCATAGTTTTCGTGTTATGCTGTCCACCGGTTTTAAACAGCCTTTTCGAGAAAAAGTCTAAAATTTCAACTTGTCTGTGTCTTTTCAGGATTCTTCCTTCGCGCGTAACTTCCTGTGCATTTTTGTTTGCGAGAATAATACGCATGAAATCAACGTTTTTTATAAATGTATGACGGTTTTTGCCACAACTGATGCCAATTTCCACATTGCGTCCACAGAATTTTATGCCAGGGGGAAAAGTTCTCATTATAACTGTTATTTTTCTTTTTTTACCAATAATATAATATTTTTTCCTTTTTCTGTAGACCAGGGGGCATTTCCCCTCTGTGTCCCCGCTGTGGATACCTATGCTTATGCATACTTATATTTCGCATTTTCGTAGCAGCTGGTATGAGTAAGGCAAGTTACATTAAGCCGTATCGCTCTATGTGAGAAAAAAAACCCAAATGTTACCGCCTCATATGAACTATTATGTCGAGAAAATAACGGGAGTGCAAAAATTGTTTTTTGTGGGCGTGGCAAAAACAGCCGAATCGGTTTTTTGCCTATAACTCGGTTATTTATTATCCGATTATTAAGTTTTATATACCGTTGAAATGGTTATAGCAAGGGCTAAATTAATATTATAAAATCTTTGAACTGTAATGCCACCTTATATTAGTTCTCAAGATCACTTTTTAAAATACCCCCCTAATCAAAATCTTTTTTGAAGCAAAATTTAAGCCAGTCAAAAATTATTAAATATTTGCATAAAAAACATTAACTTTTATTACTAAACGAAAAAGTTATCTTGGTTTTAAGTGTCACTATATATGAACACTCTGACGGCAAAAACGAAAAGTGTATGGCGTTACAGAAATCAATAACAACAACAACATACAAGAACAGGTTTTCCAACAACATACACGAATAAACAAAATACAACAACAACGACAACACCAACAACACAACAACAAAAACAACAACAACAACAATGCTTAATGCACTAAATATTTCAATGTGATGCTATAAAGAAACCTATTTTTGTAAAATTGTTTATTTTTCTTCATTGTTTTTAAATGAAAAATAAAAATTTTTTGAAAACTAATTAGTGAGTTTAAGGCCAAGTATGTTATGAAGAAAACAAATAACAACCACAACAGCCATTACACCACAACGGCCGTTACACCAACTCATCAGTAGCCTTTATGACAAATTTTTTTGTTGATTGTAATTTGCAATTTCGTGGCGTCCGTGGCGTAGTTGGTTAAAGTGCGTGGCCGCTATGTCAACGAACCTGGAGACCCGGGTTCGAACCCCAGCAGCGACAGAAAATTATTTGAATTAAAATAATTTTTCTGTACGGCCGCCACCTCTCTGCAGACAATGGCAAACCTCAGAGAGTAATAAAAATGCCATGTAAAGCTTCTTGAGAATAAGAACATTCCGTTCATCGCCGTTCGGAGTCGGCGTTAAACCTGTAGGTCCATTTCTCGGTCAATTGTGTACAAACTTAATAACACGCACAACACAATTGATGCTAAGAAGCTAGGTCAAAGTCCTTTCAAGGGCTGAAATGGCCAGTTGTTTATTTTTTATTTTTTTTTGTAATTTGCAATTTAAGCAAAAAAACATTTTTAAACAAAATCTTTTCGCGAATCGATTTGACTGTAACGCTGTCGGCTATCAAGCTTGGCAAAAATATGGCCCAAACGTTCTTCATCCGTAACGGCGGTAGCAGATTCACTGCCAACCTGAATGTAACGCTCAGTATTTTGAGAATGACACAGAAAATCTGAAAATCAATCACAGTATTAAACATTTTTTAAAAGACATTTTTGCAGTTATCTGCAGTACGAACAGTTGCAGGAGGATCAGTTCGCGCCGCAATAATTTTGCTATATGCATCTGATCGTATGTTTACATACAGCGTTTGAACTCTCTATATCTGTTATCATTGAAAGCAAAATATTATCCGGATGAAAAAAGTATGAATTATTTTTAATTGTTGGACGAATGACCATCAGAACATCCATCGGTAACTGACGGATTTCGACTACTGTGCATAGCTTCAGGCTTCTTTTTTACAAGAAACCAGAATGGTGCATCACATCACAATATTTAGTGCATTAAGCATTGTTGTTGTTGTTGTTGTTGTTGTTGTTGTTGTTGTTGTTGTTGTTGTTGTTGTTGTTGTGTTGTTGTGTTGTTGCTTGAATTCTGCATCAGAAAAAATTTTGATTAGAGGGTATAAGGTGGCATCACAGTTCAAAGACTTTATAATATTAATATAGCCCTTGCTATAACCTTTTCAACGATATTTAAAACTTAATAATCGGATAATAAATAACCGAGTTATAGACAAAAAAATCGATTCGGCTGTTTTTGCCACGCCCACAAAAAAAAAAAATGTTTGCACTGCCGTTATTTTCTCGACATAATAGTTCATATGAGGCGGTTACATTGCAAACTTTTTTTTTCGATACGGTTTAAAGTACATACATACATATATTTCTTTATTGTCTTCTCTTCGGACGATTATGCTTACAACTGCAAAAATTTTTATTCAATTGAATTAAAACTTTCTGAGAATATTTTTAAGATGATGTATATTCGAAAAAATGTAAAAAACAAAATTGATGTTTGGTCGCCGAAAAACTTAAGTAGGACTTTAAGGAAATTGATACAAATGAGGTGCAACGTGCTTTCTTACAAATACGGTCAAAACTACGATGGGTGGCCGACAAAAGCACATTTATTGAAGTTCATTAATTAAAATGTATTTATAATATTATAATTTAACTAGAAAGTATTGTTTCAGTACGTGTTAACTCAGTGCAGATTTATTTGTAATTTAGTTATAACCCGTTATTACACTTATTTCCTAGTTTCTTGTTTCAAAATATAAATGGAATTTAAAAGGGATTCAAATTGATTAAAAAAAATGTTCAAGTAATAAAATAAATAAAAAATAGTACACACAAATCTATGCATTTTTTACAGCATTATACATTTAAATGTTTGAAGAAATGATTGATTGAAAATTTAATTTGGTTAATAATAAGGTATCAATCGTTTTGCTTAGATATTATTAACTGTCTTCCAATAGTTTAGCACATCTGTGCCGAGAGAAGCCTTTTTGCCATTTGCAAGAAGTTTTAATTTTTGTCTGAAATTAGGTTGTGTATTATCAGTTGTTGGTGTTGCAGCCATCAAAATATTCATCCTTTGTTTAAGTATTCGAGTATTTGATTTCCAATTCGCATTCAAGCCAATCCCGATAGAAATCTTCAATTATATACTGTTCGCACTCAAGCTTTAGTGTACAATCTACTAATGGTTGAAATGAAGTAAGAAAGTCCATAACGAAATCCCAACTGAATCATTAGAGCTATCAGATGATATGACGAACTCGGTTTCAATAAATTCTTTAACTTTCATTAAGAGCTTCAACATTTCATAAGTGGAATTCCACCTTGTGTTGTTGTCTAGAACCGACATTTGTATGTGAATTCAACCAGCTCAAACATAAGTACGTACTTTCTTAACTACGTTCCTGTATTCGTTCAAAGTAAAACAGTGAACAATATAGTAGAACATCCGATGTTGTTTTTTTAAAAATCAAAATTAATAAATAAAAAATTAACTGGCGCCCGAGCAGGGACCCAAATGTGAAGTTCTAGATACCTTAAATCTTTGAACAGCAGTTTTGGGGCCAAGACCCAAATGTGAAGTTCCGGAAAAAATCGATCCTAAGAACAACAGTTGGGAAAATTTCAACGGCAAAACGCAAGTACACAGTCCCGAGTACACAGGGAAAAGGAGACCACCAACAGTTCAACACCTAGTAACACCGTTGGAATGATAATTGTAAGATTAGTTGTAAGAACATAAAAAGTGAAATAATTTCTTTAAAGAAAAGTGGAAAAATATAAAATAATTACAAAGTTTATAAGAATAATTTTTTTTAAAAAGTGAAATATATTCAAGAAATTAAGAAATGGAAAAGTTTAAGAAAAATAAAAAGATAAATATTTTACAAATATAAAAAAGAACAAGTCAATTCATAAGAAAAATTTACAGTTGATTTAACCTTTGTTGCCATAAATAAAAAAAAAAGCCAGACAATCTAGTTGAGTAAAGATAAGCGTAGGCACTGGACCTACTACCTCTGGTATAGTCCAAGCCCATACACTGAACGAAAATTTAGCCAGGGAAATAGCCGAGATGGTTACTTTCACTATTAGAAATATTAATAATCCATTTTTAGCAACAGATACCGAATCCGATTCAGATAACATAATTCAAGTAAACTCAACGAACGCAAACGAACTAGACAAGATTCCAGACATAGTTTAATGTCTCAGGGAATTCTCCAGAGTTCCAGGAGAATTTAATTCGTGGCGTAAAACTGTTGGCCGCATATTCACGGTCTATGACCACATTAAAGGAACCCCCAAATATTATGCAATTTTACATATGGTTAGACACAAAATTGTTAGAGAAGCTGATGCAGCACTGGAGTCATATAAGACTCCCTTAGAATGGGGTAAAATAAAAAAGTGCCTTATGATGCACTACTCCGACAGAAGAGATATTGGAACTTTATGGTACCAATTAACCACACTAACTCAGAGAAACTCCACAATACATGAATTCTATCAAAAAGTTTATCAGCATTTGTCTTTAATCTTAGATAAGATTGCCTGTCTAGAATCAGGTGAAGAATCACTGCGAGCAATGACCAACTCATACAGAGAGAAAGCGTTAGATACGTTTATACGTGGACTCAATGGGGACTTACCACGCTTGTTAAGTATACGAGAACCCACTTCATTGCCACAAGCACTTAATTTATGTCAAAAATTAGACAATATGCTATTCAGAATGAACTATGCTCAAAACAATTCTAGCAGTTTCAGAAATTCGCCACCCAGACCGCCAAGACCGGCGAAATTTAATTTTCCCCCACAGAAAACGAACTTTTACCCAGAATTGGCTTACTGGCCAACACAAAATAATAATGCTTTCATTAGAAATAACCATAATAATCCTTTTTTCAGAAATACGAATAGTTTCCCAAAGAACACAACTCCTTCTTTACAAAATAGACATACAAACCCATTTACAAGTAATATTTACAGACCAAATCAAAACGGATTTAACAACAGACCGAACTTCTCTCCAAAACCACCCCAACCAATGGAGGTCGACCCATCAGTTCATTTACGTCAAGTCAATAATCAGAATAGGCCAAATTTTTAAAATAACAATTTCACCCAAAAGCGACATATGACTCAACAACATTACGTTCCTAATAAGATAAGATCCCAATACATACTTTGCTCACCAAGATCTCCTTACGATCCCGACGACATATTCGTCTCGCAAATAGAACAATGGGAAACCACTGAAGGAAGTCCTTTAGACTTACAAGAAACAAACCCATTCCAAGTTACTAATATCAACTAAATTGAGACAAATGATAACGTTCAGAACAACTCTTAACAAACCGATAGTATCCATTTTTTAGGATAAAACCGTCTTCACTTGCCTACTTTGGATTTATTACCGGTTGTGGAGATGTACTCAAATTTTTAATAGACACCGGTTCTAATAAGAACTACATCAATCCACAAGAATTCAGTATCATATACCCAATGACGAGTTATTTTTCGTTAACTCTGTAGCAGGAAATATCGAAATATCCCATCATACATTTTTTTTTTTGGACTACAAACACCATAATTTAAATTCTTTATAATACCTGGATTGAAATCATTCCACGGAATGATAGGTAATGATACTTTGAAACAATTAGGTGTCATAATTCACACAGATAGAAATTGTATGACAATATTATCCGACCTAATTATTCCATTAAAGCAATACATAGCACAGGACGTTAATAACCTTAACATACGTACGTCATATTTGACTGAACAACAAACAGAAAGACTTAAGAAATTAATTGAAGAATGTCCTAATCTACTTTGCGAGCCTAATGAAAAACTTACATATTCAACCAATGTAAAAAGCGAAATACGAACTACAAATGACACTACAATTTATTCCAAAAGTTATCCGTATCCAATGGCTTTAAAAGAAGAAGTCGAAAGGCAAGTTGAAGAACTTTTAGCCGATGGCATAATAAAAGTTGCATTGGCAACTCTGGCCCCATTTGTCAAAGTTGTGCGCTTTTTTATCTCTGAAAAAATTTTTCTAAATTCTTTATTTTTTCAATTAAAATCGTCTTGAAATAAATCGGTTTCGGTTTTTTTAAGTTTTCAGTGCTCAGGTTTATATAAAAGATAAGTAACTTTTCACATTTATTTTGTTAAACAAACTTTGTTGTTAACATATTTATTTGCATTTTAAGTGTTTCTTTTGTTTGCTTTGTTTATCTGAAGTTTAAGACATCTGCCTAGTTACAGTGTTTCTTAAACTGTGGAAATAATTATTACCATATATTTAATAAAAAAAACTTTGCATACTTTTAGTCACTTTTGAATTAATCAGTGTTGGCATACTGCATAGTTCATTGTAAGTAGCTATATTTACTTTTTATTAATTAATTATACATTAATATTATTCTTCTTTTTTTTTTTTTTGTTTTTGGTTTTTCTAAATCATTTTTTAATTTAGAACATTATTGTTTACGGCTTTTTGAAATCACTACATTTCTTCTTTTTCTTTTCCGTTTTATTTTACAATTATCTCTTTAATTTCAAATAAATTTTCATATCTTCATTTAAAATGATTTGTACCAAACCTGGCTGCTTTACTAAGGGTGATACCGAGCGGTTTCTGTCATGTTGGTTATGTGACAACGCTGTTCATTAGGGCGTATTGAAAAATTTAAATCGTATTCAAAGAGGTCTCAAAATTTGCATGGGGTTGTCAAGATCACCCAAAAAAAATTTCAAGGAAAAAAAAGGATGTCTTCCTGTCCCGCAAGGACAAAGTTGTTTTTTGACGAAAACAGTAAAAAATAACGACCTTAAAATGCTTTGACTTTTTTTGCTTTGAAAAGCAAAAGTAGGTACAGGATTAAAGTAATAATATATTCCTAAACACGATGCCACTCACGATTTTTATCCACAGTGTCCTTTGTGAAGGATATTCGAAGCTAAACCTGTAACCGAGATAGTACAGAACTTTTGATTGTTACCCAATAGTCTAAATTTTGGTGGTATTAAGTACTGTGGTCGGCATAATTATTTTGACTGGACTGTTCTTTGCTTATATTCGCGAAAAAACATGTAACGGTAAACAATTCTCTCCAATGATGCTTAGTACATGCAAAAACACGTTGTCATTATTTGAAGTGCAATAAATCAAGTTCAGTTTCTTTGCACTTTTTGACTGAGTCAGTCGTTTAATACAAGTAGAAAAAATTTTTTAGCGGCAAAAGTTTTTTGACGCATATGCAAGTAACGATTTAGTAAGTTAAAGTGAAGTGTTCAGTTTATATTCTTATTTCTTATAAGAATTTGCTTATTTTAGTTTGTGTATGAGAAAAAATATGGGGAAAAAATCGGAACTTAGCATTGAAATGAGGTGCGCAATCGTGGAAAAGCATAATTGTGGCATTTCAGTTAAGGACATCTGCGCTGAGTTACATTTGTCGAAGCAAACCGTTCACTATCAGTTGAAAAAACACAAAAATACAAATTCACTGAAAAATTTACCACGTTCGGGCAGAAAACGCAAAACCACACGCAAGGAAGACCAGCTTATTGTTCGTGAGTTTTCAAAGAACCCTACATTGACACCGAAAGGCCATGAATTGCAAATGAAAAAATATTCTGAAAACCCAGTCAGCGAACGCACAATTACAAGACGCTTGAAAGAATCTCAATTCGGTACATATTCTGTCCGGAAAATACCATACATAACACCGGCGAACAAAATCAAACGGCTCAAATTTGCCAAAGATTACCTTTGTAAGACAATAAACTTTTGGAATAGAGTTTTGTGGACTGATGAGAGTACATTTGAGTACCAAGGATCACCCAAAAAAAGATTCGTTCGAATTCCAAAAGAAACACGCAAAAAATGTGTCCCTGTCTTGCAAACAAACCGTCATGGTGGCGGATCGGTTATGTTTTGGGGTTGCATTTCCTCTAGCGGCCATGGTGATTTGGTTGCAATTGATGGAACGATGAACCAATTCAAATATTTAGACATCTTAAACGATCATGCATTTTCGTCTGGTGACAATCTTATCGGTGAGTCATTCATTTTGCAACAGGACAATGCACCATGCCACAAGAGTAAGTTTGTTATGAACTTTTTGGAAAGAACTGGAGTACAAGTCTTGCAGTGGCTGCCTCAAAGTCCTGATTTAAACGTTATCGAAAATGTGTGGGCCTATATAAAAGGAAAGCGAAGTGTTTGTTTGACTCGGACCAGAGAAGAAACCATCTCCGAAATAAAAACACTTTGGGAAGAAGTACCAGTAGATATTTTAAGAAATCTTGTGGAGTCGGTACCAAGACGCCTTCAAAAAGTAATAGAAGCTAAAGGTGGATATATTTTTTGTTGATTAATGAAGTTTTGGCTATAATTTATCTTTTATTTTAATTGATTTTAATGTGAAAGAGATCTGTCAAAATAATTATGCCTTCTCAGAAGCAAGTTTTTTTTAATATGTTATAAATATGATTATGTTTCTGAGTTATTTTAAATATAAAACCTTAATTTTTTGTTTAATCAAAACAATATATGTAAATATAAATTGAACTTTTTTATTATTGTTTTTTAAACTAAAAATAAATGTGTTTTCTTTTTGTCAAAATAATTATGCCGTTAACAGTATAGTGTCAACGTATTCCTTAAATTTGGTGAATTAATAATTATCATCATTTTTGCATATGAATTTTCTTATTTTTTAGAAATGCATACTTGAATGCAATTTTTTAACTTTTTTCTATTTTATTTAAATAGAAAATAAAATCGTGGCTTAAAGCTGGTATTTTAAATTAAAACTTTTAGACAGGATGCTGTTTAGAAATATTTGAAGAATCCAAATTGAGCAAAGTATCTTCGGTACCATTTTTGATACACGAGATATATAATTTTATTCTCATTTCTTTTAAAGAGTTAAAAAATTGCATTCAAGTATACATTTCTCAAAAATAGGAAAATGCATATGCAAAAATTATACTAATTATTAATTCGGCAATTTTAAGGAATACTTTTACATTATAATCAATACTACCAAAATTTAGACTATTGGGTAACAATCAAAAGTTCTGTACTATCTCGATTACAAATTTAGCTTCGAATATCCTTCACAAAGGACACTGTGTATAAAAATCGTGAGTGGCATCGTGTTTAGCAATATATTGTTAGTTTAAACCTATACCTACTTTTGCTTTAAGACATATGTACGTAGTTTTTTTTTATAAAAGTCAAAGCATTTTAAGGTCGTTATTTTTTACTGTTTTCTTCAATAAACAACTTTGTCTTTGCGGGACAGGAAGACATCTTTTTTTTTCTTAAACATTTTTTTGGGTGATCTTGACAACCCCATGCAACTTTGAGACCTCTTAAAATGTGAAATTAAAAAAAAAAATGGAAATTCGATACGCCCTACTGTTCGTATCAAGTCTGCAGGCGTGTCAGGTCGAGGTGCAGACCACGTTCATGAAGGTAAAGGCTTACGTTGGTCTTGTGAGAAATGTAGGTTGGCCGACATAAATTTTTACAAATTATTCAAGCAGACGAAGCAAGGTTGCTCTGAAATGAGAAGGGAACTTTCCTCGCTTTATGCTAAATTTAATAAATACCAAACTCTTTTCAATGAGTTTAAATATATTGATGAGCCAAATTCGTCACCCAAGCGAAAAAAGAAACACATGACTCTTCCAAGCAAGTAGAAAACTAACTTGACACCACCACCACCTTCTTCCGAACAGGGCATTGTTGAAGACATGGACACTTGTACTATTAGTACCCCTCTTTCTACTGTTGCTTCTTTTTCAAACTTAACTCATTTTACTGTTTCTGCTCCTTTGCCGTCGTCGGCTCCATCACTTACATTGCCAGATATGTCGTATGCCCAAACTGTTTCTCTTGCTCCTACTGTTGTAGATGCTCATCAGGTTGCACTTACTTCGGAGGCTTCTGTTCCAATCTCACCTAAACCATTGATTGCGGTTCCTCCAAATAAATCAATCTTTGTTTCACGCTTAGCTGCAGATACAACAGAATATTATATAGACTTTTTTATTAAAGCAAAGTTGAAGTGCTCTTTGTCTCTCTCTATCCAAAAATTCAAATATTTAAATGCGAGACTGACTAATTCGTTTAGATTGACCGTTCCGGAAAATTTATTTAATACTCTTGTGGATGTAAATTTTTGGCCTCGTAATACAATTGTTCATGAATTTGAATTCAAAAACAAACCACGTATTGCAAATGTTGTACACTTTCCTCGTCCTTCTAATAATCCTCAGTACCATACAAAAAACGATTAAAAAATCACAAGTCTAAATAAGAGCTTGTGTATCAAAATGTTAGAGGTCTCAATTCTAAAAAACTTTCCGATATTTTTATTAACAGTTTTGATTTCGAATATAACTTTATAATCTTTAATGAAACTTGGCTTCGCTCTAACGTATTAAATTCTGAAATAATGTGCAATAAGTACCAAATTTTTCGTAAAGATCGCTATGATAAGATCGGTGGTGGCGTTCTGATAGCTATCCATAACTCGCTTGCTTCTGAGGAATTAATAATTCCTGGCACCAACGATCTGGAGTTTATTTGTATTACAATTAAACTAAATAATAATTCTAGCTCCAGATACGCGAAATAATAAAATTTTTAACTTTAAAAAAACAGATTATGTTAAACTTAATGCTCTTCTCGCGCGGATTGACTGGCCCCCAATTTTAAATAATAGGTCTTCGTACTCTTTTTATGATGTCGAATCTTCAGTGCAGTTTTTCAATGATACCTTGCAAAAATGCTTCTCATTATCTGTGCCAAAAAAAATTATTAATTTCAAGCCTTTAAGCCCTCCTTGGTTAACTAATGGGCTTAAGTCTTTAAAAAATTCCAAAAATCGCTTATTTAAGAAATATAAAAAGGCAGGCTCTAATTTAGATTTCGCTTGCTATTCCTCTTGTCGTTACAGATATAAACTATTAAATAAACAATGCTACTCTGCCTATATAACAAAAAAAAAAACTCAATTCAAAGATAATCCGAAACTTTTCTACACTTTTGTCAACTCAAAACGAAAAACCTCCAGCTTCCCACCTCTTATGAAATTCAATCATGAAGAAGCATCTTCCGACATAAAAATTTCCAACATGTTTGAAAACTTCCTTAAAACAACCTACTCCAATATACCATTGAGTATGAGTCATGAATATCCTTACTTACCACCAGGTAACTCTTTTGAAACCCCCGTAATAGATTCTAATATAGTTATGCATTACCTTCGACAAGTTAAATCTTCTTTTACGACTGATCCTGACGAAAGACCGAGCTGCATTTTAAAACATTGTTCTATTAGTTTGTGTTCTCCCCTATAAAAAATTTTTAACATATCCTTGCACAGTGGTCATTTTCCTTATATATGGAGAAAATCTTATATAATACCTCTTCATAAATCCGGCTCAAAAATCCGGGGAAAACTTTAGGGGATTTTAATTTTCTGTTAGTGTTTTTTGAGAATTTTTAGTTTTTTCTAAAAGAAGCGGCATCATCAACTATGAACTGTATTTTTTTGCATTTGATGCACCCTTTTGTGTTCTATTTTTCATTTTGTTTTAGCACTTACAGGGTTTATTTTGTCAAAGTGAGTCAAAACAATTGCGTACTATCGAAAAAATACTGTTTCACAGCTGATTGTGTGTCGAATGAGCGAAATAGCACCAGAATATGTGCATATGCATGTGCGACCGCCATGCTTAAAGCCCCTGACGATATCCGCACGTCGTTTGATGCAGGTCATATAACCCTTCTTTGTTTATTGGATTTTTCCAAAGCCTTTGACTGCGTCAATCACTCTATTCTTGTTCAGAAGCTTAAGCTGATTTTTGGCTTCAATAATGCTGCTGTCAAATTAATTGCCAGTTATCTTGAAAGAAGAAGGCAGAGAGTAATGATTAAAAATAAGTTTTCCGACCTTAAGGATATTGCAACTGGTGTGCCACAGGGATCAATTCTTGGGCCCTTGCTATTTAGTATCTTTATTAATGAAATTTTTACCGTGTGCAATGATGTGATGTTGCATGCTTATGCTGACGACATTCAGTTGTATCTGTCAAATCGTATCGGACTACTCGATGACTTGTGTTGCAGGTTGAATGACGATCTTAGTGCAATCTGCAAGTGGGCGTCTGACAATGATCTTTGCCTTAACGCAAATAAGTCTTATGTTCTACCTATCTCCAAGGATAAATTTAACAAACTTGAAATCCCACCCATACAATTAAATAATAGATGCTTGGAAGTTGTGAATAAAGTAAAAAATCTAGGTTTTTTTATTAATTCAAAATTGTCATGTTCTGATCACATCAATGGTATAATTAAAAGAATTTATCACACGTTGCGTTGCCTTCGACTATCTGCTAAGTTTACACCTATTGAAACTAAAAAGAGACTCGTTATTCAATTAATTGTGCCATTTATTACATTTTCCGAACTAGTATATAGTAATTTAGATTCACACTCAGCGCACAAAATACTTGTTGCCTTTAATGATGCGACTAGATATATTTATGGACTGAGTCGGTTTGAACATATATCTACAATCAGTAAGGGTATTCTGGGGTGTGGCATAATTAGCTATCTGAACGCAAGAAATTGTATCTTTCTGCATAAGCTCATTATTAACAGGACCCCATCATACCTTTTTGAGAAATTGCGCTTCTCTGCCTCAAATCGAACCGGTAATCTCATACTTCCGAAATATAATTGTTTACAATCTAAACGTCTTTTCTTCATCAATGCCATCAAACTATGGAATTCACTACCACTAAATATTAAAAGTATCGTCAGTACGAGTAATTTCAGGCAATCTATTATGTTATATTTTTCTAGCAACTAAAACAGTTTTATAAAAGTATTGTTACAGTCTTATGTTCTATTTAATTGTTCTAATCTTGTTATATATAAGATCAATAATAATGAAAAATTAAATGAAAAACTATTTATCTAGCTATAAGAATTTAATGTGTCATGTGTTGATTATGTTCTCTTATTTCTATTTTTATTCATATTTTTTGTATATTGTTGTAATCTATTAAATTACTATTTTTAAGTATCTATTATTTTTAATGTTATTAGTTGACTATACATCCCTAGAGTTGTGATAATTAAAGATCTTTTTGTATCTTACAGTACTAATCTTTGTTCAAATAAATACAAAATACAAATATGTGTGAAATGAGAGGCTGTTTTAATTTCTGACGACGAGGAAGCATATATTTAAATTTGTTTTTATTTTGTTTTTATTTTTAAATGATTTTTTTAATTGAATTTTTAGCCAACAAAAAGAAACCAAGCAAAAAATGTTAAAAAACAAAAATTATAAAAAAAAGTGGAAGTATGTTTCTAAATTTATTAAGCAGTTTATAATTTACTAAAATTTAGTGCCTGGAAACACTGGAAGAGTGCCTTCCGTCAATTATCAAAACGTGATCAATTTGGTTACGCGTATTTTGATCAGGAGACAGCCAAGTTGCTTTATGAATATTGAGATGCTTGAATCTAGTGCTACTAACGACCAGTGTGGTGGTATACGTCTATGTTAAACATTTTTATTATATATATAGCTCGTATATTGAATATTGAATATTCAAATATTGAATTTTTTCTTAAATGATTGTTTATCAATTATTTCAAATATGGCATCTTTTGCCTCTAGCGCTAGTTCTTTTATATTTTCTTTATACATTTTAGATGATAGTTTCTCCAATGTCGAATCTAGATTCGTTGGATTATCACCACATCGTACTAGTACGAAATCATCTTTACTGTCGACAATTATATTTTTCTTTAAGTTATTTTCGTTTATTTCAAATTTTACGCGTTTTATGTTTTTGACGTCAGATATTGATGTGCATTCCCATATGAAAAGTTGATCAGACTCTTCTGAAGACATGCATCTCTCTTTTATAATTATATTCGCTTCATTTTCTCCATTTTGTTTAATTTTATCATTTTCTTTCATTTTCATACCCCTTGTTAAAATCAATGCTTTCTTTATATTTTTATCCTCTTCTGAGGGAATCATTTTTTTTAATGTTGCTGAATCTATTTTTATACGCGATAGAGCGTCAGCGTTAGTATTAATTTTTCCTTTTTTGAATATTATTTCGAAATCATAGTCCGAAAGATCCAATCTTATCCTTGTCATTTTTGATGATGGATTTTTGTGGCTGAATAGTGACACTAATGGTCTGTGGTCTGTAACCAGAATGAACTTTCTACCATATAAGTATGGCTTGAAGAAATTTATGCCCAAATGGATAGCTAATAATTCCTTTTCTATCACGGGTTTGTTCAAATCGTGTTTTTGAAGTGTTTTACTCGCAAACGAAATAGGAAGGTCGTTACCTATTTCTTCTTGTGATAAAACAGCACCTAAAGCAAAGTTTGAGGCGTCAGTTGTCACAATAAAAGGTTTTGTAAAATCCGGATATTGTAACAATGGAGGTTCAATCAATTTTTGTTTTAGTGTGTCAAAAGCTTGTTGGCATTGTTCCGTCCATTTAAATGCTTGTGATTTCTTCAATAGGTTGTTTAGGCATTGCGCGATACTAGCAAAATTTTTGATGAACCGTCTATAATAATTGCAATAAGCTACAAAACGTCGTACTTCGTCCGCATTTGTCGGTGTCGGATAGTATTTTATTGTGTCATATTTTGATGGGTCAGTCTTGATTCCATGTTGTGTAATTAAGTGTCCAAGGTAAACTACTTCTGGTCTCAAGAATTTGCATTTTGCTGCATTCAATTTTAAATTGTATTTAGATAGTCGTTCAAAAACTTTAATTAGATTGCTGTTGTGGTGTTGTAGACTACAACCAAAAACTATTATGTCATCGACATAAAGAAATGCTTCTGAGCTTAAACCAGTTAATGCAAGCGTGAGCATGCGTTGAAAACTATTGGAGGATATTTTCAATCCGAAAGGTAGTCGTTTGAATTGATAGTGTCCATCATTTGTGGAGAAAGCTGTCAGTGGTCTGGACTTTTTATCTAAAGGTATTTGGTGAAAACTGCTTGTCATGTCGAGTGTGGAGAAGTATTTTGCTCGACCAAGTATGTCTAACACGTCTTCTATTCTTGTCAGTGGGAATTTGTCGTTAATTAATTTGTCGTTTAATCTTCTGAAATCTACCACTAGTCGCCATTTTTTTGTGTCATCTTCTGACTTTTTAGGTACTAGCAATAGCGGTGCATTGTATGGGCTTACTGAGTGTTCAATGATGTCATCTTTCAGTAATTCTTGTACTTGCTTATGAATTTCTTCATTATGGGCGTGAGGTAGTCTGTAGTTTTTTATGTAGGTAGGTGTTGTGTCATTTGTAGTTAACGTCTGTGTGTAAAAGTTGTTTATAGTTAGTTTTTCGTCCTTTAGATGGAAAATGTGTTGGAAATCCCTAAAAATGTCTGTTAAAGGGTGATTAGCGTCTACCTGTAGTTCTTGGGCAAGTTTTTTGAAGCGTGTTTTGTCAAATGTGTTAGTATGATTTAATTGAATGTAGTTAGAAAGTGGTTCTGTTTTTGGTGTTAATTTGGTTATTTTAACTTCGGCGTTTGTTGTGTTCAAAAGTTTTACGTGACATTTACCGGTCGCTGGTATTATTGTGTTTGCTAAAAATACACCGGGTTGGATTTCATCGTTAAGAATTATACTATCCTCTTTTAAATTTAGTGAAATAGGATGTATCATTTCTGTTCGTGGTGGTATACGTATTGTGTCATACACGTGTTTATTAAGGTGTAACGGTGTCACGATGTCTATGTCTTCTATTGCTATCGTCAATGTTTGTATCTCGTAGTCGATTTTGCATGCGCGTTTAGATAAAAAATCTCTGCCTAATATTCCATCGGTTTGTATCGGAAAATTGTTTTCAACCGCGTGGAAATTGTGGAAAAGTGTTCCATGTTGAAAATCTAATTTTAAAGTGATTTTGCCTAGAGTGGTTATTTGTTCATTGGTTATTCCCGTGAGTTTGCATCTAGTGTCCATCATCAAATCTGCTTCAATGTTGTTTAATTTGCAGATAGATATATCTGCTCCTGTGTCGATAAGAAAGGTGAGTGGTTTTTTGGAGTTATGACATTTTACTATGATATAGTTTGTTTTGATATCCGATAGGTTATATATCCTTAATTTTGCTGTCCCGGATGATCTTCCTCGACATCCGAGCGCTCGTCGTTTCCCTGATTTTCAGCTTCAAAAGCTAACATTCTTTTGTTATTACGATGGTTTGTGTTGTTGTAATTCTGGCTTCTATTCATATTTGAATTACGATGTGCATTCGCATTATTTTGTGCATATCTATGTGCATCATTATTGTTGTTATTTCGTGAATTTCCATATGTGTTATTATTATTTTGTGCATATCTGTATGCATTACTGTTTCTTCCATAGTTGTTGTTGTTTAAAATTTGATTTCTATTGAAACTGTAGTTTCTTTGACCTTGGTTTCTTGAATTATTGTTGTTATGTTGATATCCGTAATTGTAATTGTATCTGTTATTTTTGTTTTGCATGTTATTGCGTTGGTTGTTGTAGTTGTTATTCTGGAAATATAATAATTGGTTGTTTGTTTTGTTATTATTTTCTAGCTCGAGTGCTAGGTTTGTTGCTTCTGTTAATGACTTTGGTTGGGCAGCAAATATTGTGTTCTTTAGGTCATCATTTAAACCATTTTTAAAGATGTTTAAAGCATAACTTTCATTCATTTTGATGATTACGGATTGTTGTGCTGCATCACCTGTTAGTTCTGAAATTTGTATGTTGTTTAATTCTGATATAAGAGATATCAATTTGTCTTTGTACTGGGTGATATTGTTGTTTTTTTGTGTCAAAGTTGACAATTTTGTGTGGATTTGGGATGTGGTCAATGTAGATTTGTATGATGATTTCAAAACATCCTTGAGTTGATTTAGTGTTGTTATGTTACTCGTGTTTGCTATAGTTGTGCGTACTTTTGCATCTAATTTTACGCTAATAATTAAGTCAATGAGTTTAGCTTTGTCTTCAGTGTTAAAGGAGTTATATAGTAATTCTACTACTTTTAGATAGCTGTCTAGTTCCTTATAGTTACCTGAAAAGGTAGGAACAATTTTTAGAATAGTTTCTAAATTGAATGTTGTAGTACCCGTCATGGTTGTTGCTGTTTGTGATGGAGTATCTTCGTTATTAGGCATTGAATTCAATAGAGAAATTGTTTCTTTATGTAGTAGATAAAATTTGTAGATTTGTGGTATTACGTTCAAATGAGCGTTGAAATTTTTTATGTATAAGTTTATTTGTGATAATTTAAGTTTGACAGTTTGAGAAGTGTAGCCCCTGTTAATGGACTTTTTTATATTTGCTCTTATTTGTCTCAATTGTTGATATGTTTTAAGTAGAGTCCTCATGAAGTATGAAGTGCGAAATATGTAAGCGATTTGATTGAACTATGCCGGATTTTGCACACGGTTAATGTGTTTAAGAACATATTGTTTGCAGTAGTTATTTAATTTGTAACCGATGTAAAATAAAACTAGGATTACTGCAAGTGTTATTAAAGCTGTTGTGCTTATGGTAGATAATTCTTTCTTTGATATAGAAGAACCTAAATTGTTTTCTATATTTTCATTTATAGTTATGTAATCTTTGTTTTTGCTGTCAAGCATTGTGACGTTGTAAACCAGTTGACTGAAATTCGGGATCATGAAATAAAAAAAAATATAATTCAGCAGACAAAATGTAACGTTTTTTTTTTTCTTTTTTTTTTTATATTATCATAATATCTTGAATATGTAATGAGTATTTATAAAAAATATATATGTTTAAAAAATTTATCTATATTTGGAAAATAGCAGGTGCTTCAGTTTTGAGTTGTCGATGTTTTTCCTGTCTTCTGTGTATGTTGGATTCTTGTAGATGAAATTATTGAGTGTTTTTGCTTTTTGTAACCTGTCGTTGGCGTCGTCTATTATAATTTGGTGTGAGTTAATGTGTTCTTCTATGTGTTGCACTGATGCTTCACAAATGAAACAGATTGTTGTAGTTAAATTGGTTGCTGAAGATTGCATGCTAATTAATTTTGTTTCTGATTTTGTATTTCAGATCCTTTATTTTGTTAGCAATGTCTCTTTTTTGTTGTCCTTTTACGATTGCTATGAGTCTGTATAGTTCGTGGAGCTCTGCTTTCTGGCGGACGTATCTGCCCTTTCTTGTATGTTTCCTTTTTCCGGGTTGAGGTATAGGTTGTGGTTGTTGCTGTTTTAATTGTTGACGTTGGTTGTATTCTTCTATGGTGAGCTTCTTTGGTCCAGGTATGGGTGTCGGAATATATAATGGAGCCTCGTCTGTGTTTGCCGATGTTCCCGCTGTTTCTAAATTTTTGACTTCTTTTTGAAACTGTTGTATTTTTTGCAGCAATTCATCAAATTTTTTATGAAATTCTTCGTTCATATTTCGAGAAAAAAAAAAAAAATGTATTATGTATGTTGATTGCTGATTGATAAATCCGTCCTAGTCTTTGAAGATTCAGGTAAGCGGCAGGATCGCCATGTGGTGGTATACGTCTATGTTAAATATTTTTATTGGGGGCGCGCCACGGAGTTTACGTATATAGCTCGTCAGCTTTTGTATGTTCTGGGCCTAGCCGGCACTTCAGGGAATTGAATTAAAAACTCTTGTGTTCTCTTGTGTTGAACTATAAATCAATTATCTTTATTTGATATATCTTTTTCTTATATACTAAAAAAAACAGTATTTTACTTAACGCTATTAATGCCAGTATTTTAGACTCCGCCCTTATTTCCACGATGGGTAACCAATCAATCCCGTTAGTCGATCGGTTCCCAGCCATATTCCAATAGGCAACAACAATAACGTTGGCGCCGATAGCCTTGAAAATTCGGTGGGTCAGTTGCATTGGAGTAACATAATATATTCGCTGTATTAACTCCAGCGCACTGCTCCGCGATCACATTGTAATTGAATCGCACTAACAACAGCGTTGTTGTTGTTGTGCTTGTGTTGAGAATTAGAAATATCCAAACGATACAAGCGGCAAAAGGGGATGAAAACAATTCAGCACTTAGGCGTGTGAATGAAATTTGTTGTGACATTTTTGTTTTAAGTAATCTTCATAATTTTTGGGTTTTAAGTTGCATCAAAAATGTTATTGTTTTTGAATTTAATATTGCAGTGTTTTTGTATAATTTATGGGTTTGGATAAAATGTGTGTATTAATGTTTGGTACGGTAATAGTGACTGTGTGAGTACACTACACCAGTTTCGCGCTGCGGCAAAGTCAATCAGCCTCATTCCGTTATCGGAGGTATTGTCGTGGAGGCTGAACTTTATGCATAAAGAAATACATACTCTGAACTAGTTTTACATTTGATGCCAATATATTCTGAATGATAAATTTATAACTAAATAAAACAATATTGTATCAGAAGAAAAATATTTTATTTTTGTTTGCTTTTGTTTTTTTGTGAAAATCACTTTGTATGGGAGGTAGGCATGGTTTTTACTCGATTTCGTTGAATATCATACTCAAAATGCGTATTGAAGCTTATTTGTAAAATTTCAAGTCCATATATTAATTTTTATGGAGTTAAAAAAGATTTTACATTTTTGGTAAAGTCACTTTGTATGCGAGGTAGGCGTGGTTTTTATTCGATTTGTTTGAATTTCATACACAAAGTGCATGTTATATGTATATCAAAGTTCATATGGAAAATTTCAAGTCTATATATTAATTTTTGTAGACTTTAAAGAGATTTTACCGTTTTGATAAAGTCACTTTGTATGGGAGGTAGTCTTGGTTTTCGTCTGATTTGGCTCATTTTCGAACTTGATGTTGATTTTTTAGATACAAGCTTAAATACCGAATTACGTGATGATAGCTTGAAAATTACGGCTGATCACAGAAAATCACAGACAGATAGACGGAAAGACAGACAGACGTACAGACAGACGGACAGACAAGCGGACATGGCTAAATCGACCCGGGTGATGATGATCAAGAATATATATACTTTTTTATACCTACCACGGCTCCTTATGGGCGTTACAAACGGAGTGACAAAATTAATACTTCCTTTACGTTTTTTAAACATGGGGGTATAAAAATAATGTTAAAATGACACAATTAGGCAAGAAAATAATACATAATTAATTTTATTTAAATATAATCAACGTTTTAATAAGTTTTTATATCACCGATAGGCTTTAAGAACCGACAGGTATCACGCTTAGAGCGACATATACGTACTCTAATTGATTTATCTCTTAAACTTATTTAAATCCCATCCTGCAATTTTTATGGTAAAATTAATAAATTAAACTTTATTTTGACGTTAAAAAAATTGAATTAAAAATGGTCCACGTTTTTGAAAAAATATTTGAAATACTTACTTCCGGTTTATAAATGGAAAAAAAATTAAAATTTCAAAACTTATTAGAAAATCAGAAAGAGCAATAAATTTCTTATACAAAAATGACATTCTTTATTTTATAATAATTATCTTCAATCTATATCTATATCTATATATATATATATAAAACAAAGTCGGGTTTGTTACACCATTTATAACTCAAGAACGGCTGGACCAATTTGAATGATCTTTTATTTGTTGGATTTGTGTTCATCCCGAATAGCAGAATAACTATTAAAATATCGGTAAAACTCAGGGGGCGTGGCACCTCCGATACAAATCAAATTTTCTATATCGAATAGCCTTAGAATTATAGGTAGCACAGCAACGGAATTCGGTATTCGATCTTAATTATCACTTGCCGTTCTACTGAGAAAATTTTATGGGCGTGGCATTTTTCAGCAGCCCAAATTTTAAGTATAGCATTTAAGCTATAAGTCACACATTAATGAAACTCGGTTAGAACGTACTATTTAGTCGTGTCTTTCGACTGGCAAAATTGAGCTAGTATCGGCCGGTGTAGCACCGCCCATACAATTCAAATTTATGATATCGAATAGCTTTGGAACTAAACGCCGTATAATAATTAAATTCACTATGGAGTTGCCACTTGCTGATATCCTTCTACTGGAAAACTGGGATGGGCTTTGGAAAAGGGGGTGTGGCTCGGCCCATACACTTTACATTTTTGATATTAGATAGCTTTGGAACTAAATGTCGTATAACAAAGAAATTCAGTATGGAATTACTATTGGGTGATATCCTTCTACTAGAAAACTGAGACGGTCATTGAACAAGGGGGTGTGACTCCGCGCATACAAGCCAAATTTTTGATATTGAATAGCTTTGGAAATAAATATCATATAATAATGAAACTCAGTATGGAGTTACTTATTGGACAGGCATTTCTACTGGAAAACTGGCACGGGCATTGGAAACTTGGCGTGGCTTCGCTCACACAAGCTAAATTCAATTCAATATACTTTACTGCAAAAACTAACTTTTTTCTGGCATTTAATAATCAAAATCAAATCTTCTAAACGAATAAAAATTTCTTCATTTTAATTTATAAACCGTAACTTTTGCAACTGAAAGAGATTTTTATCTTCATTACTTTTTGGTAAAGTTGGTTTTGTTGCATTTTCCCTAAAAATAACAAAAAAAATTAAAAATTAAACAAAAAATTAAAAAAAAATCATTTTTTTCGCTCATTGTGGGAATCGATCCCACTACCTCATGGCTTCAAAACTGATGGTTGAGCCGATTGAGCTATCGAAATTACATTTAATCAAGTTGAAATGTACTTAAATAATTTCCTAATAGAATCTTAGATATAAGAGACTGACGTCCGTGTGTGCGCGCATAACTAGAGAATGGGTTGTTCAATTTTTACAATTTTGAGCTTGATGGATTCGTATTGGCCCAAGGAAGGACACTATGTAGAATTTTTTGCCACACCTCCTTTTACATATCATAAATCAATAAAAATGCTATATTTCCGATGGTTTTGGTCGTAGTCTACTACAATTTGGTAATTTGGTTTGTATGCTTACTGTCGGCAACAGTACTAAAACTGGGTTGCAACGCCCCCTTTTTATCACCACAAATCAATAAAAATTCTAAATATCAGAAGATTTTGGTGATATTATACTAAAATTTGATAATTTTGTTTGCTTGCTGTCGGAAAATGTACTAAATATAGGTTGCCACACCCCTTTTACCGCCCACAAATCAATAAAAATTCTATATCTCGGAAGGTTTTGGTGGTATTAGACTAAGATTTGATAATAAAGTTTGTATGCTCACTGTCGGCAACTGAACTAAAAATGGGTTACCACACCCCTTTTTAACGCCCACAAATCAATAAAAATGCTATATTTCCGATAGTTTGGCCATATTTGGCTACAATTTGGTGATTTATTTTGTATGCTCACTGTCGGTAACTGAACTAAAACTTGATAAAGTCCATCTACTAGAAAACTGTGATGGGCTTTTATAAGGGGGGTGTGGATCCGCCCATAAAATTAAAATTTGTAATATCGCATAGCTTTGGAAGTAAAAGTAACAGTACTAGCATACAAACTCAAAATGGAGTTACTATTTGGTGATGTCCTGCTACTGGGAAACTGTAACGGGCAGTGAAAAATTACAGTGGTGTCAAACTATGGGTCTAAGAAAAGCGTTGAAGTATATTTACTTATTATGTTCCCATACAGTTGCAGGGTGCAGCAACGCGAGTCACGTCCCAGCCACAACATCAGGTAGAAATACGACCTGCATTCCTCAAACTGTGGGAAAATGCTAACAAAGCAAAACCCAGTGCAGAAACTGAATTTTAAATAAACAAATAAAAATGCACTAACACATTGTAAACAAATAAATATGTACACCTGTATCTATATCTTTATTTCTTTTTGTTCTCTTTATTTCTTCTGTTTTGACTTAAAGAAAGAATATTTGAAAATAATAAAGTGCAGTTCTGAAGTTTAACTCAAAGTAAACGGTGTTTCATTTAATCGGTTGATCAACTTTTAAGTTGATCACATTTCTGGCGCAGTCGGCAGGATTCCTCTCTAAAGAGTAGGGATCGTAAAAATCGAAACACCATAAACTAGTAATCTACAAAAAAAAAAATATACAATAAATAAAAATAAATATATATTGAATAATAAACATCAGTGAAGTGAAGAACAATTAATCGTACAATAATAAACATTGGCAAATTTAGAGACAATTGCGAAAAAGTTAAGAACAATTGTCTGAATGAATTTTTCAAAGAATCAGTATCGTGTTAAAAAAGTTGTAAACAGTGATAGTGACGAAGACATGGCAACATCTCAAGCTGAAATGAACATTTTGCTTAAATCAGTCCAGCAACAACAAGCTGAAATATCTCAACTAAGAGAACAGATAAGCCAAACTCAAGCAATGGCTCAACAAACAGCCCAGTTGGAAAAGATAAATCAACAGCAACAGCAAACATTGGCTCAGCAAGCAGCTCAGTTGGAACAGTTGAACCAACAACAACAGCAAGTTACCGGCCAGCAACCATCAACAAGTCTAAATATGTTCCAGCTCAATTCGGAACAAATATTGAATCACTTCCGACGCCTAAAACCTTTTAATGGTGAGGAAGATTTAACTTTGATGGAATTCATCAAAGCGGTGGAAGACGCAGCAGCATTAAGCAGAAATGAAGAATTATTGCGGTATGCATTCCAGATAGTTTTGAACGAAAAAATTCAAGGAACTGCAAAAAGATGCATACAACGTCTAGGAAACAACTTGAGTTGGGAAGCAGCTGTGATGGAGCTTAAGCTACATTTCAGACCCCAAAAGGATTACGCCGAACTAATTAATGAATGCCGAAATAGTAAAGTAGTAAATTTAAGAGAATTATTTGATATTACGAGAGAAATAAATTACCAACTAAATGAATTATATAATTTTGAAAATAATGAAGAAAAACCAATAAATTATACACCTGAGAATAATGATAGGTATCTTGTAGGAATTGTTATGGAAAAAATGGACAATCTTGTCCGCGGAAATGTTCAAAAAAATGGCACATTAATTGAAATGTATAATAGATTTGCTTACTTAAGACTTTTAGATGACGAAAGAGCAATTGATATCGCTCATCGCAAAGTTACAAACTCTTTTAGAAACAGTCATAGGGAAGACATAAGACATAAGATAAATAACCCTTTTCGTCAAAATACAAATCTTTATAGAAATAGTAGCTCTAGTAACAAAAACATTAATCATAATATGGCACAACAAAGCAGTGCTTGCATTCAGAATTCTAGTAGAACTTTTAATAATAATAGATTTCCAAATAATAATTATAATAGATACCAAAGTAACAACAATTATAATAACAATCGATACTCAAATAGCTATAATAGCAACCGATATCCAGATAATAATAATCATAGTAACCGATACCCAAATAATAATAATTATAATCAGAACACAAATAATTATAGTAACAATCGGTATCCGGATAGTAATAATTATAATAATCGATACCCGAATAATAGTAACAATCGTTATTCAAATAATAATAATTATAATCGATACCCAAACTATAATAATAATTTTGCTAGTCGTTATTCAAACAACAATAATAACTCTGCAAACAGTCATAACCAAAATTACGACAGCAATAATGTTGTCCCAATGGAAGTTGAAAATTTAGAACAACGTGTTCAAAATTTTCACATAGTGCCTCCAATAGCAAACTACCCATAGTAACTCTTACCATAGATAACCAAAGATTTAAATGCTTGATAGATACAGGCTCCGAAACAAGCATAATTAAACCACAACTCTTTAAAAATTATACGGAAAAGGAACTGGTAAATCCACTGTTTTATGCAACAATTAACGGCACCAACTCTATAAATAAGGAAATTATTACACCATTTCCCAGAGAATTTCTAAAGAAGGGAACTATAGCATGGAAAGTTATTGCGCTGAATGGTAGAAAATATGACGCTATTATTGGTCAAAATTTGTTAGCGGCAATCAAGGCCATCGTAAATGTAGGAAAAAGGCAACTTGAAATAGATCAGACAATAATTCTTTTCGAAGATGATTCTCCGTATGAAATAAATGAAATAACAAACTTAGAATTTAGTGAGGGATCAGTAATGGATAAATTAAACCTAGAACACCTTAATTCAGAGGAAGGAAGGATGTTGAAAAAATTATTAAAGGAATATTGGGATATTTTTTATAAAGAAGGAGATAATCTTAGTTTTACTCATGAAATCCAGCATGAAATAATAACAACAAGTAACAGTGCTATTTATTAAAAAATGTATCGATACCCCCAAACACACGAAAAAGAGATAGAGAAACAAATTAACGAAATGCTTAAACAGGGAATTATTAAAGAAAGCAACTCGCCATATAATTCGCCTCTTTGGATCGTTCCAAAGAAGCCTGATAAATCTGGCCAAAAACAATGGCGAATAGTAATAGATTACCGAAGGCTCAACGATGTAACTATTAGTGACAAATTCCCAATCCCTAATATAGAAAATAAATTGGACAAATTGGGAAAGGCACAGTATTTTACGACGCTAGATTTAGCAAAAGGTTTTCACCAAATCTTAGTAAAAAATGAAGACCGGGTAAAAACAGCGTTCTCAACTCCGTTTGGACATTATGAATATGTCAGAATGCCTTTCGGACTAAAGAACGCCCCATCAACATTTCAACGGTTGATGAACTCTATTCTCAGGGACTACATAAATAAAATTTGTGTAGTCTACCTTGATGATATACTAATATTTAGTACGTCTTTAGAAGAACACATACTGAGCATTCGAAAAATTTTAAACAGATTAAAAGAAGCAAAGCTTAAAATTCAGGTTGATAAATGTAGTTTTCTCCTTAAGGAAACCGAATATCTTGGCCTTATTTTAACGCCTGAAGGTGTTAAGCCGAACCAAGCAAAGGTACAAGTAATTCGAAATCTGAAACTACCAACCACTCAAAAACAGATTAAATCTTTTTTGGGAATAACAGGCTTTTACAGAAAATTTATTAAGGACTATGCTAAAATAGCACATCCGTTAACAAAATATTTAAAGAAAAATGCACGAATAAATACGAACGATCCCAGTTTTATTACAGCTTTTGATAAATTGAAAGAACTAATAACAAATCATCCAATTCTTAGATATCCTGATTTTAGCAGAAAATTCAAATTAATTACAGATGCCAGCAATTTTGCAATTGGCGCAGTGTTAATGCAAGACAAACACCCCATATCTTACGCCTCTAGGACTTTAAATGTTCACGAGCAAAACTATTCAACTATTGAAAAAGAGCTCTTGGCTATTGTCTGGGGAGTTAGGTATTTTAGACCATATTTGTTTGGGAAAGAATTTGAACTTCAGACCGATCATCAGCCAATAAAATGGCTTCATGCAAAGTACTGTGGTAAAGACATAAACCCACGGTTGCAAAGATGGATTGTACAGTTAGGCGAATATAACATAAAAATAGACTTTATCAAAGGGAAAGACAATAAAATTGCAGATTTCTTAAGTAGAATAAATGTTGAAAGTAGGGAAATAAATTTAGTAAATTATATATCTAATAATAATTGCTCAGAAGATGCCAATAATTTGAGCCCATGTCAAAATATAAATAACATAGAGGAGTTAAGTAAACAAGGAGACTCAATGAGTGTCCAGACTGACCGTTCTCAAGAAGAAAATCTTGAGGAACATTTTCCAATCTTAGATACGGTAGTTAACAGATTTAAATTTCAAATTATACTTGTAGAAAACAAGGAGGTGGATTTCGAAGTTGCATTGAAAAACATACGAGTCTATATAGATAAAAATGACTTAAATGGTGGTAATGTTAGTGATATCGTAAGACGGCATTTAAAAACTGGTAAGATAGCAATTTTTTCTAATCTTAACGACCATGAATATAACCAATAAGAGCAACTTCTTATTGAAATATTTCCTGACAGGACGACTTATAAATTCGTAAAATGTAACTATTTTGCTAAAGATATGGAAGATGAAGAGCAACTCAAAAAACAAATTGCACTTTTCCATAAAAATGAAATAGGTCATTCGGGTATTATACCAACTTATGAGGGAATGAAGAAAATAATATATCATATACCTAATTTAAAAACAGAAATCCATAAAATAATAAACAATTGTGAAATTTGCACGTCAGCAAAGTACGATAGGAATCCGATTAAAAATAAATTTCACTTAACTGAAACCCCATTAACGAATGACGAAATTGTTCATGTCGATGTTTATGTTAACAGCAAGCATTCATTTATAAATTTTATAGATAAGTTCTCAAAGTTTGCCACTAGTTTCCATTTAGAAGACAGAAATAGTTTAACGATAGTAGAAAAATTAAAACAGTTCATTTCCATTCGAGGAAAGATAAAAAAATTCATTTTCGACAATGAATTTAAATCGAAAAACGTTGAAGAATTTTGTAAAAAAGAAAATATTCAATATCACATTACTAAACCTAATAGCCACACTGGCAATTCTGACGTAGAAAGGCTTAACAGCACAATAACAGAAAAAATTAGAGCTCTTAATTTAGAAGATAAACAACCAATAAAATTACAAATTTTAAGCGCAATCAGTTTTTATAATAATTCCTATCATTCTACAATTAAATGCACCCCTTCGGATGTTCAGAACCACAAGATAGACCATCGTGAAATAAAACAGCGTATCGAAAACAGTAAACCACGTAATATTAATAAAAAAAATAAATATCGTGAAGACTATACAGAGACAAGGACGACGGGCTTTATTAAAAATTACAAATCACTCCGTCATAAAGAAGAACCAAAATTTAGAAAATATAAATTAGAAAATATTCATACTTCTAATATAAAACGACCGTTAAAATTTTCAGATTCTACTTGTGATACTAATTCTAATATCTCTGATGACGCAAACCCAGACGCTGTTACAAGTTAGCCCCATTCATGAGGACTCGGGATATATTGAGGTAAAGCTTAAGGAAGTGGAAGTAGTCCAGCAAGTTAATACAATAATTCATATTATTAATCCCAACGAAGTCAACGATATCCTTGATAAAATTAATACTAATATAGAAAATCTCGATATCGCTAATAAGAACTTATTAATATCAGAAATAAATATAATAAAGAAAAAAATTAAAACAATAACACCTATTCCAAAAAGAGGAAAAAGAGGTTTAATCAATGCAGTCGGATCAGCATACAAATGGCTATTTGGAATGATGGACAATGACGATAGAGACGAAATAATAGAACATTTAGGGATCATAGACAAAAACAATCACAATGCCATCGCAACGCTTAATGAGCAAATTACTATTAACTCTTATTTTAACAACTCGTTTGCAAAACTAAAGGAAGCAATAGAAGACGACAGAACGAAAATAACAGAAGCATTTAAAGAAATTAGGACAAGAAACAACGAAATAATAAAACGATTATTATACATGGACCAACTAACCAAACTTAGGAATTTAGAGTATAAAATAGACCAAATACAGGACAATATTGTTTCAGCGAAACAAAATATGATCCACCCTAGTATTTTGACGAGCAATGAAATTGAAAAGTTCAATATAGATTTTTATAAACTTAAACTATTGAAGGTTGGAGTAATGAACTACAAAGACGACTCATTAATTATAGCTATTCAAATTCCGAAATCATATATTACTTTAGATCTTAAGCTGGTCACACCTCTCCCAAATAAACAGTATCTAGAGATAGAACAAGAAGATCAATATATTATACAATTTAATAATCAATTTTTATTATACGAAGAAAATATTATTCTTAAACATTTAAAAAAAAGTAAAAACTGTATTTGGAAAGATGAATGTACCTTTAGATACAATAATAAAACAGAGATAAGAGAACTTGATGAAGATACATTGTTAATAAAAAATGCTTTAGAAGAAAAAATTATTCAAAATTGTGATGATAGAAATATAACAATATCAAAAAACTACTTAATTATTTACAATAACTGTGAAATAAAAATAAGAAATGAATCATTTTACAATAACAAAGAAATAATACATGAGAAATATGTTTATCCAAACAGTAAAGAAATTAATAATACAAAAACTGTATCCATACCATTTAAGAACATTGTGAGCCAACACTTTTCTAATATTAAGCAAATCGAAGAATTAAAATTTCACAAGAATATTTCATATGGAATAAATTTAACTCTTTTTATCATTGTTGTTGTAGTTGTCATAATTTTATTCAGTTTCAAAAAATCTAATGTAAAAGTTGTAAATAAACATAAAATTGTAAAAAACACGATTCAGGAGAATCTTGAATTAAAGGGGGGAGGAGTCACGTCCCAGTCACAACATCAGGTAGAAATACGACCTGCATTCCTCAAACTGTGGGAAAATGCTAACAAAGCAAAACCCAATGCAGAAACTGAATTTTAAATAAACAAATAAAAATGCACTAACACATTGTAAACAAATAAATATGTACACCTGTATCTATATCTTTATTTCTTTTTGTTCTCTTTATTTCTTCTGTTTTGACTTAAAGAAAGAATATTTGAAAATAATAAAGTGCAGTTCTGAAGTTTAACTCAAAGTAAACTGTGTTTCATTTAATCGGTTGATCAACTTTTAAGTTGATCACATTTCTCGCGCGACGGGAAAAGCTAGTATTAAAATAAAATTTTAAAAAACCCTTCCGTCAATCTGGTGAATTCTATAGAATCCCATATCTTAACAGCTAGACCTCAAATTAAAAAAATATTATGTGAACACGTTCATATCCCCTAGAGGTACAAATATGCCCAATATGAACGAATTTCAGAAGTTTATTTTTTTTTTCCTTGTCCTTTCACATGAAATGCCCCATATATAAATATTATATTACAAATATTTTTAAACTCAAAGATTATTGCGAATTCAAGGCCACTTTATTGGAAATTGTTTAAACTTTATTCCGCTGACAGTGGCTCAACGTGACGCAGTGGGTAGAGTGCGTGACCCTTACGCCAGAGAACTCTGGTTCAATTCCATCTGACACAGAAAGTTTTTTCAATTGAAATTAATTTTTCTGATCGGCCGTCGAGAATGAGCTTTGCAATAACTGTTGGCGTTAAGGGCACTTTGTAACAAAATGTCAATATCTTTCGTGCTATCGTGTATGCAGAGCCTGGCACCATACGCACTTTCATATATTTTCCTGTCAAATCCAAAAAGCTTTACCATCCGAGTTTCCCAAGCCGAACAAAATCTTTCGAGTTTAAACCAACAATACCAGCCTCTATCTGAATTGAATTTGAATTAAATTTAATTTATTGAATTTACAACACATCAGATTATCACATTATTATTATTATTAAAACTTTATTTACGAAATAAATTACATAAACAAACTTATTTTCTAGGCACTAACAACTAAGGTCTTCAGTCTACCTTTTATATGAAAATTATTTAAATTCTTGAGTAAATGTTAAAAAGTATATTTATAATGGTTTCTATATTTTCTTTTTTTTTTGGCGGCCGTGGCGCACTGTGTAAAGTTTGAACTCTGGTTCAATTTTCATCTGACACAGAAAGTTTTTTCAATTGAATTAATTTTTCTGTTCGCCGCCACCGCTCTGCAGACAAGGTACAGATCTCTACTAACTAGGATTATATATCCAGAGGCCGAAAAAAGGTAATGTTTGTGAATTTTTTTAAGGAAACCTAAGGGATATTTTTAAATGAGGGTTTTTATACCCAAAAATATACACATTCAAGAATATGTTTAGTTTTGTTTATAAAAAAAAATTGATATTATGACAGATACATGTTTTACAGAGCACTGTGAAAAAAAGGTGAAAAGCGATGACCAAGATTGCTCATCCTAAATTCATCTAAAACAAAAAACGAAAAATATTATTAAACAAGATACTTAAAACTTGAACTTGTCACAGCCGATTTGGAAAATATTGATTTTTCACAAAACGGCAGACTTCCGAACGTAATGTAACGATTTTCGACCAAAATTCGTCATTATTTTGCCTATAGCCAATGAACGAAGCTACGAAAAAAAATCCTATGACGAGTACAAGATTATTATTAATAAAATAATCCTGAAAAATTATCAAAACGATCGCTTCACTGAGTTTCGAGATATCTTTGTCACCGACTTTGAAAACATGGTTTCGAGAAAAACCCGTTTGAAAATAAGGGCCAGCACTGCGTGCTCTCGTTGGAGATTCACTCACTAGGCTATAACTTTGTTATTTTTTGAGATATCGACTTGAAATTTTAACCACATATTCTTAAGACTTGAAGCTTTAAGGAAATGTAAAGAAACATGGAAAAAAATCACCCTTAACTGAACAAATTTTTCTGTTCGGTCGTGAACTCTTTGCAGACAATGGCCAAGGTATATTCAACATGGTAGTGTTAGCTGTTGAAATTCTCTCTTGTGGTGGGTACAGCACCTGTGAAAATCGGCTGCTTGGGAATAAAAGCAAACAGCTTTCTATTCCCTGTTTTTTTTTCGTTTTTATATTCTTCTTGTGTTTGACAGCTACTTTATCCACCACTCCGAGGCGAGACTACCTTGTTAAATATGCCTTGACAATGGCAAACCTCAGAGAGTAAATAATGCCATGTAAAGCTTCTTAAGAACATGCACATTAGCCGTTCGGAGTCGGCATAAAACTAGTACGTATAAAACCAGTTTTCGATCACTTGTGTACAAACATTTAATAACACGCCCAACACAATTCGATCATAAGAAGTTCGGAAAAAGGCCTTTCAAGGGCTGAAAAGGCCAGTTTATTATTATTATTATCTTTTCTTTTGTGACCTGTGATAGCAGTACAATAAGTTTTGTGTTATAACTTTTACTATTAATAATGCATTCATCTGTAAGGTGCTTTATAGATAGCGATTCAGCGTTGCAAAAAATACATATGCATAGGTGGAAGTGAGTTTTCCATAAGATGTTGATACGTAAGAAGTGCATGTCCCATCCTTAGCCTGGCATATTTTTGAATATGTTTCCTTTGACAATCTGGTGGATAAATAGGTGCTTTTCCGTCCTGTTGAGTTATTTTATAGTGGTGAGTGTAGTAGGTCCGGTTCTGTTTAAATTCGTTCAAGTAAAAACTGTTGATTGCATGTACAGTTACGGACAAACAATAGAATCATTTTAAGCTTATTTATTTAAAGCTAAAAAACTCCAAAAAGGAATCAAAATTTTAAATCAATGTTTGTTTGTATTGAATCCTTTTTTCATATATTTATCACATTGAAAAACAAAAGAAGAAACTTTTCAACCACTTATAAAGAAATTTATAAAAATTAAATATACTCGTTTAATTCAATGGACAAAACAATACAATCATTACGAAATATTTTGGTAAAAAATTAAAATAAAAGTATTTATAAAAAAAAGTATTAATTACTATTAGTAATTAATTGTAAATCCCTTATTATCTAAGCATCGAAGCATCCCCAAATCATTATGTTGCTCCCACTATGTTTAAATATTTTGGTGGTGTAACGTGGATTTAGTTCTTGGTTTTTTGGACGCCTAACCCATATTTTTTCATCACTTCTAATCATGTTTACCTTCGATTCATCGGACCACAGAATATTGCGCCATTTTTTTTACATTTTGTGGCCACTACCAATTTGTGTGCAGTTTTGCGAAATTCATGCGGCTGGCTTTTTGTTTTTTGGTAAGCATTGGCACTTTATGAGAGTGTCTTCCGAAGAGTTTATTCTCCACTAAGCGTCGTCTCACAGTCCGAGATAAAATTAGTACTGCTAGTTGTTCTTTGATAGCTCCAGATCTCTTGGAGAAAGAAGTTTGATGCAGTCATCATCCAATTTGGTAGTTTTTCGTGGCTTTGTTTTTGAAAACGCAAGGCATTAAAACGTGGCGTCCGTGGCGTAGTTGGTTAAAGTGCGTGGCCGCTATGTCAACGAACCTGGTGACCCAGGTTCGAACCCCAGCAGCGACAGAAAATTATTTGAATAAAAATGATTTTTCTGTACTGCCGCCACCTCTCTGCAGACAATGGCAAACCTCAGAGAGTAATCAAAATGCCATGTTAAGCTTCTTGAGAATAAGAACATTTCGTTCATCGCCGTTCGGAGTCGGCGTTAAGCCTGTAGGTCCATTTCTCGGTCAATTGTGTACAAACTTAATAACACGCACAACACTATTGATCATAAGAAGCTAGGTCAAAGTCCTTTCAAGGGCTGAAATTACCAGTTATTTATTTATTTATTTATTTAAGGCATTAAAAACGAAATGCTGGGATTTTCCAATTGTTTTGGCAATCTGACGTTGGCTTTGTCCTTCTTGTCTGAGTTTTTTAATAATAGATCTTTCTTGATCCGTGCAGTGACTTGCGCGACCCATTTTATAAAACATTCTGGAATAGTCTGTTTTGTTTTGAATGCTTCTACTAAAAATATTGTTAAAGACTTCTTACCAGCAATAAATTTAAAAAACACGCTTGAATTAACAGTGTCATCGCATTTTATTTTCTTTTGATTCTATTTTTATGTCCGCTTAAAAAAGACTTTGCCACCTAACCGGATATTTCCAACAACTCGTTGCGTTTGAGGCGTTGATATACTTTTTTTGCATAAGACATAACTACAATCATTTGCCGAAAGAGGTCGTTAATGGTTATTATACAATGTGGATACAAATTTAAAATTTGTGTTAAACAAATTGATGATTGTCTATATTGTTTTGTCCGTAACTGTATATAATCAGATTTATTAAACGTGTTTTGAAGTTCTACTGGGGCTTTGGTTGCATATTTAGCGCCTTCATCTGCGGCATGTTACCTTTATGCCAATGTGGCTTGGTACATTAAGTTCAGTTTGCTTTGGTGTTTTATAAGCATTTCACGTATTTTAATTACGGTTTCATTTTGATTGCGTATATTTTCAACAGCTTTGATGGTGGATATTGAGTCTGAACATATGATGCATTTACTAAACCTCTGCACGAATGCACTTGTTTTTTCTACAACAGTAGATCCAACAGTGCAGAGTTCAGAGCTTAACCAGATTCTGAAAATCGACTAGCTAAAGCTTATTTTCTATCGCCAAAATGCTAAAAAAATTCTTCGTCAAGTTCCTTGGCGATTTCGCTTAGTTGCGATTCTCAACTTAAAGTCGCCTAGCTAAAAATTTTGCTTCAGCTATTGCCGCTGGAGGCGTAATTTTAACTATGCTTATGTCAAAATATGTAAATAAAACAATTAAAAAAGTCAAAGTTGGCTGCTTATAACGAATTCAGCGCGTAGAACTAATTTTATAGTAAGAAATACGCAAAGAATTACGCGAAATAAATTAGGGGTGAGAAGAAAAATGCTGAGAAGTTCTCCATTCGACATGCCGGAGAAAAGATTTGTGGGGCTATTCCGCTTCACTAAAAATGTTGTTTAGGATTTGGTTGCTGAAATTGATCCATATATGGAACATGACCCCGTTTTTATTTTTTTGAAAAAAATTTTTGTTTACGAGTTATAAAAGAGTAAAGGTTGTATCCAAAAAGATACAGTGGGCATTCCGACGTATACCATCAATCAGCTTGGTTGTAGGAGTTCAAGGAAAAACGTGGAAAACGATTCTTTTTATGATAACTAGATTAGCTAGTAATTTTTTTTACTCTTAAATTGTTAATAGTTTAAAAGATATTTCATGTCAAAAAGCGAACTTTCCGTAAAAATTACAAAAAAACTATTTTTTTAATTTGACGGTCAATATTTCCCAAACCAACAAAGTTATGTCAATAATTAAATTTCTGTTTTATACTTACAATTTTCTGAGTTAAACTACATATCCAATATGTATCCAAAGTAAATAGCTTATTTTCTCGGTTGTATCCAAAAAGATACACTGGGCATTTAAGGGTTAAATATTCTGTACTTAAACAAAAACAAGCAAAACAATGTTCTGCAAAGAAAGTAATTTCTCTGTGTAGTGCCTAAAACTGTGATATTATTTTTTCTGAAATTTTCCAAAATCATTCTATTGTATAATTAAAGCAGTAGTGGGATATGGATTAGGACAAAGATTTAGAAAGACCAAAAACGCACCTTTCAAAATTAGGAAGGGATGCGGACAAGGATTAAGTTAAGAATTTGAACAGGGACTAAAACAAGGGTTTGGGCATGAAGTAATAAAATTATAAGGACAAATAAAAGAATAACAGAAGGATGAGGATAAGTTTGGGAACAAAGGAAAGGATAGGGACAAAAAAAAAGGACACGGATAAAAAACACTGTCTTGTCAAAACCTACGGGTGTGACCACGGCACAGCCAACTCTTTTTTTATTTAAAAAGTAATTTTTCAATTTCCGATGTCTTTATCATTTGCCTTTGACTATTCTGAAAAAGTCGTTCCGAATAGTTGCAATATACCTACAAGCCCCAGTATTGATACACGGTCAATTATATTTTACATTAAGTCGCGCCCACTCTTTTGATGGCGTGAACATTTTTATTAAAGAGAAGAGTATGCACTGTATTTTACCCATTAATATAACACCAAGTATAGTTTATACAGACATATATCAAAAAATGTAAAAGTTTTAATAAAAAAAAAAACTAACCCTAGATATTTTTTTCGCATTTTGGCGTTTTAACGGCATACGGGCTTACTAGTCATTTAAAATATCTTTAATATACATTTTTTAATCACTAATAAATAGAAAATTATCTTAACAATTGAAATATTACACTTTTAGCGGCAACGAAAAATTATATATTAAAATTAATGCTAAAAACAAAATTAGACTTGCTTCAAACCCTAAAAATCCGTTCAGAATCGCAATAATCGCTTAAATTTTAGCTTCGCAAACAGCTGTTTCATCATTCGTTATACTTTCGCTCAGTAGCTAGTAATTTTAGAGAATAGGCGACCCAAATTTAGCGATAATCAGGTTGAGAATCGCAAAATCGCTAAAATTATCTTAGCGAAGAATATTTAGCTTTAGCGATAAAAATTTAGCTTTGGCAATTTTCAGAATCCAGCCTCAGAACTCTGTTAGTCAAGCAGAGGGTATCCAAGTCATTTAATGATAACAAACGAACACTATAGAGCATTCGTCAGCTTCAAATCAAACAATGTTCGCCGTTTGCTTTAACAGAGCACAATGTTGTTCGTTTTATAAAAACAGAACATTTAATAACAGCGAAAAATGTATCAATCACATCTAACACAACAGAACCTTGGCGAAATAATTATTTCTACCATTGGTAAATAGAAATTTTATTTTTACGAATTCGGTGCTAGGGCGAATACTAGGTAAAACTGGGTCGCTGAACCCGAAATCGTTGTCAGTATTTTAAAATTATAAAATTTTTAACAAATTAACAAATTTTTAAAAAAACATTGTAAAACAGTTTTAGGGGGTCACTGTTTTCGAATCTGATGTCAGAACTTTAAAATTAAAGATAGCTTAAAGGGTTGCCACCTGATTTTTTTATTTTTATGAATTCGGTGCGTGGGCGAACACTAGGTAAAAATGGGTCGCTGAATCCGAATCCGTTGTCAGAATTTCAAAAATGTGAAATTTTTAACCCTGTAGGGTTACCACCTAATAATATGTTGCTTTAAGAGTTTTAAACATTATCTAACAGTTTTAGGGGGTCGCTGATTTCGACTTAATACGCTTAAGTTTTTCCTACACTTCATTGAATTATTTGGATACTTGAATTATTTGGATCGGAGCCACACCCATTTGTCAAATGCCCACCCCAGTACCTTACTTCCCATATTATACTTTCTAGTGGAAGGATATCACCAAGTAGGAACTCCTTATTGAGTTTCATTGTTTTACGGCATTTACTTCCAAAGCTATTCAATATAAAAACTTTGAATTGTATGGGTGGTGCCACGCCCCCTTGTATAATGCTCGTTCAATTTTTCCAGTCGAAGAAAATCCGTTTTTTTGGCTTTTTAAATATGTACCTAATGATTTTTTACAAGAAATTGTAAAATATGAAACCTAAAGAATCCAAGCGTTCTGCTGTTGTTTACATAACTTTCCAGCCAGTGCACACTTCTTTGTCGAATCGTGCCTAACATTGCTTTGGTTTTGGTTTGTTCTTGTTCTGCTCAAGCGAGGAGTTCTCTCTGTAGTGTTAAGCTTGATTTCATTGATGAGAGTAAAACATAGCAAAAGCTTGCACCACAAACGAGTGCTTTGAATCGCATTTCAAGAGCACTCGTGCAGAGGTTTAGTATTTAGCTCTTAGTGATTTGTAAAACTTAATAGCATAAAATATTGCTTCACATTCTGCAGTAAAGATTGAGTAGTAAGAATCAATTGGACTTTCCTGATAATTTCGAATTTGTCATTCACAATAGCAACACCAGTGTCGGTTTTACATTATTACAACATTACATTTGTTCTAATATATAACATTATTTTTTTAAAAACTGCATTCACGATATCTAGTGGCGAATGCAGGGTATTTACATATAATATTAATAGATACACAATTCGTTCGTTCGTGCGGTCTTTAAGTAACATAGAAATATTTTATATTAGGTAGAAAATATATATATATATATATATATATATATCGTCGTCCGGGGATTCATGTGCTCTATGTGCAAAAAATTTTGAATTTTGAGTAAATCGAAGTTAAAGTTTGAAGCGATTTTTTCAAAGACTGTACAATAGAATTTCCTGAATGTCTCTCCATAAGTTTGTGTAAAAATGGCAATCCACAAAACATATTTCCTAATCCTTGATCTCACGTACAAAAGGATATTTTCTAACGGTTAAAAAAAAATGACTTTTCAAACTTATTTTCATGTAAATTATTAAGAAAAAAATTAAACAGATTAAAGTTCTTCGTCAACAGCAGTTTATTCATTTACAAATTCAAATTAATATTTAGTAAAAAAAAAAACAAAAGAAAATATATTCTTAAAAATATATAACAGAATTCATAAAAATGATTTGTTAATTTACAAAAAACAAATATAAAAAGCTGTTGGTGTTACTATTAAAAAAAAATTATCAAATAAAACAAGTATGGTTAAAATAAAATAAGCAAAAATATTTCTATTCAAAATAATAATAATAATAATAATAAAAAATATGGCGTGGTGCATTTTTGCCCAAGAAAAAATAAATTAATTAGAAATTAGTCCATTAATTAATTTCAGTTCCGTACAAATTTTTGTCACTTTCTTATAAAAAGTTACAAAGAACTGTATATCAACAATTTTATCATTTGTATTTTTATTTTTTATAATTTATACTCAATTTTTTTTTCAAAAATGGTCTTTGCTGTAAGAAATACCTGCCGGGAACTTTTCTTATAATGTTTATATTTTGGAAAGAGGGTTGCAAAATAGAGTTTTTTAATTTTATTGTAAATAAATTATTTGAAAGATTTTTGGGTGACTCTTTTCACTTCTTGATTATCTGATAAAAATATTTACTTTTTTGTGGATATTATTCGATTTTTGTTTTGAGCCACGAATGAATCACTCCATATAATTATTTTTTTAATACTTGGATATTCTGCTATTGTAAGCTGAAACTATGTACGCAATTACCTCGCCACTCTTTCCATACGTTACATACAAAAAGTTTTATTTTATTTTATTTCTATATATATAAATTTTATTTATTATTATTATCAACTTTATTTAAGTTGAAACAGCAGTTTTGTTTGAATTCTTAGTAACAAATTTTTATTTACAATGTTCAAGTTCGATATATTTTTTTAATAATAATTTTTTGATAAATAAAAATTAACATCAACAAAACAACATAATTTTTGTGTGACTTATGTATGTCTATTTTGTGTTTGTGATATGCATACACCCCATTATTCCCCCCATAGGTTTTTGTTGTGTTCGCTAATAAATTGAAGTGTACTTTCTTTTTTTGTTTGTGTGTGGAAGAGAGTGTCTGTGTAGTTTCTGAGTCTAAGAATGCTGGTTTCAGCCTGTCTATGTTAATTGTAATAGTAGTGCTTCCTTCTAAAATTGTGAAATATTTTGGTGTTCTGTCTACCACTTCGAAAGGGCCATCGTACGGATTTTGGAGCGCGTGTCTGATGGAATCGTTACGAATGAATACGAACTTACAACTCTTCAACGCCTGAGCAGCGTTGCCGTTTTGCTACAATTGTAGCAAATTTGCTACGTTTAAAATGAAAAGCTACAATGCTACATTGCTTCTTAATAAAGAGCTGCACGCGTATGTTTGAAACGCTGTTCAACATACTCTCAAATTTTCAATCATTCTTCCTATTCGCATTTGTAATAGCGGAACGAATGAGCGAGTTGAGAAAACTTTTGTTATTGTTAGAGAATGGAGTCGTGAGAGAATGGAGACGTGAGAGAATGAAGACATGAGAGAAATGAAACATGAGAGATCGAATAGATTATAACAACACACTAGTGCTTGTTTGTTTCATTTCAAAAAGCGAAACAAAGGAAACATTTGATGCATGACTCATGCACAATTTTATTGTAAAGCTAAGGTCAGACGGTTTGTGTATAATATATATGTATGTATCTGCTAGGAGTTAAGGGCATTACATTAAAAAACATATATTATTTCGTTTTATAAATAGAAAGTTTTTATTCTTTAAAAAGCAATCTAAGCAATATTCAACCAAAAATATCATAATCCATTCATAACATTAAAAAAAATTAACATAAAAAAAATAAATTAAGAAGAAAACGTGAAAAATGTTTACTGCGCTTTACTATTTTCGCCATGTTAGAATGCAAAAACATTAATTGACTAATTTTAGAGTCATTAGAAACAATACTTCTAATACTTATTCTTCGTTTGGCACAATACACCTGCACGACGAAGAGCAACCATAATCAATGAAATAACTTCTTTTGTATCGTATCGCAAATCAAAACATTCTAAACATTCTCTACCATTCCAATATTTCTATACAAAATTGGAATGATGAGAGTAGATCGCGCTCTCAACCACAAATTCTATTCGCATATTGAGAGTGTATGTTTCGTTTCCATTGCTGGCCTGTAAGCGAATAGAGTAAATATTCGTTTCGTTCGTTAGATGTATTCTCAATTAGAGTTCTGTTTTCGTTTCATTCTCAATAGGCAGAAAACCAAAACATTCCTGCAGCTCTTTACTTCTTAAAATGCTACATAGTTTCAAACAATTTTTGTATTTTCAATAGAAAAAATTAGAAAACGGACACTTTATATTTTAAAACGATTAAATAAGATTATGTTCATACCTTTAGTGCATTCTATTCCATTTTTTTTTCGATGTAAATAAACTGTACGATTCATTGATGGATGTCAACGTAAAACTCGTTGCTATCTTCACGTTAATGTGATTTTGTGTAACACTTTAAATGGATAAGTAAGTTGATATTTAATTTATAATTTTAAATCAACAGGCTTAAATTCATTGTTTTTTTTTTAGATTCGTGATTAAGAAACCAAGAGCAAAGAAAGTGGAGCAAGAAATTGAAGTGGACAAAAAAATTTATGAGATGTAAGTATTTTAGCGTCCGTGGCTGGCTAAAGTGCATGGCCGCTATGTCAACGAACCTGGAGACCCGGGTTCGAACCCCACCAGCGACAGAAAATTATTTGAATTAAAATAATTTTTCTGTACGGCCGCCACCTCTCTGCAGACAATGGCAAACCTCAGAGAGTAATCAAAATGCCATGTAAAGCTTCTTGAGAATAAGAACATTCCGTTCATCGCCGTTCGGAGTCGGCGTTAAGCCTGTAGGTCCATTTCTCGGTCAATTGTGTACAAACTTAATAACACGCACAACACAATTGATCATAAGAAGCTAGGTCAAAGTCCTTTCAAGGGCTGAAATGGCCAGTTATTTATTTATTTTAACGTAGAATACGTTATACGGGGGTGTTGATCTAGAGCACAAAATTTTGAGAAAATGTTTGTCACTTTCATTATAAGTTTTTAATACTTTATGCATGCATTGAAGAAAATTCAAGTATGGTCGTAACATATTTAATATGTCTTCTTTTGATTTGTATTTAAATAATCATATTGCTACATATAATTTTTTTGATTCTATAAGTAAATCAAAATTTAACTCCTTCAAATTTTGTATTAATTTTCATATGCTTTGTATTTTATGTATTATAACATCATGTGTAAGAGCAGTACGATTATCTGTGTGTTCATCACAGAACCAGTGTGAGAAAGAGAAAAAGTATAATGACCAAGTAGCAAACGATATGTACATGCACAACATTGATAAGCGAAGCAGAGAAACAAAATTGTGCTTACCCAGTTGGCCACGTCTTTAAGACATCCTCAATGTCTTACAGCCTTATTCATAAACACATTTTAGAGGCAGCGTAACTTTAAACGGGCTTTAAACAAGAAAACGTTATTCATAAACATTTTTCGTAGTTGTTTAAGAGCTGCGTAACTTAAACGCCGAAATTGGCGTTTAAAGGTTACGTAAATACAACCATGATTTTTGTTTGTCTTTTCTTTTAATATCAAAGACATGCTCCATATGCGCCCTTTGCAGCATTTTTTTATGCGGCGGCCATTGTAAATCCATAGGAATTCTTAATTTTTGTAGAGATTTTCTATAGTTCAGACACAAACCTTACAATCATAAGCAGAAAATGAAAAAATGTTTATGAATAACAATGTTAGCAAGGTTGCATAGAAGCTGCGTAAAGCCTTAAACAGTGCGTAACTAAACAAGCGTTTAAAGGTTGTTTAAGGAAATCTATTGAACAAGGCTGTTAATGACTAACGTATTCTACGTCTGACCTATGCGCCCGTGTTATCTAACACAGGCTTGAGCTTTTTTTTAAGTATTTTAGCTTTTTCTGTAATTAGCTCTCATGAGAGAAATTTTTTTGATATTGTACTATTTCTTTGCGGTGAATCTAAGAAAAACTATAGGAACTTTAGAGTGGAGTGGCTGAAATATATGTATTTATGTAAAATAAAAACTTTTTGCAAGCATGCAACAAGAGTACTGTCAATATTTTATCACATCTTAATAGACACGCTACGTGTTCTGCATATGTACAAAATGTGGAATCCAGAAAAAGACAAATATTGATGGATTAATTTTTGGATGCGGAGAAAGAGTAGATGGATAAAATGGTAAAAAACGAAGAATTAACGATGGTCATATTCTTGATATATATGTTACCAGCTAGTGCCACTGCTTCATTACTGTAACTTCATTAGCGTATTGAAACACACAATGAGACCTGGCTGGACTTCTATTAACAAAATTCAATAATAAGAAGTTGCGATAATGAAGCAGTCATTACTAGCCGGTAACATTCATAATTATAAAAACAAGAATTGTTTCATTATTTACAGAATTTCAAGTGTCTCTTTTAATATTATTTAAAAAAATTATTGCTTTTTTATCTTGAATAAAATAAAAATATAAACAAATAAAATTTTCGATAAAAAACCAATTCTGCTAAATATCTGCCTCTAATTATTATTGCTAGACTTTAATTTTTTTTTTTTTGCTACATTGCAGCCATATTTGATACTTATTTTGCTACGGAGAAAATGTATTGAGTGGCAACACTGCGCCTGAGGTATGTACTCTTGATTTGATCTTATATAAAACTTGCTATCTGACTGAATGCTTTTAGTCTTAACTTTAAGCGCTGACAAAATTTCTGATGAGCTGACCGTGGGGGCATTCTCAGACTCTGTCCAAAAACCATTTCGGCGGGAGATGTTTTGATATCTTCCTTAACCGTGGATCTTAGACCTAACAAAACTAGGATAATTTCTGAACACAGTTCTTCTGATTGTTACTTGCTATGCTATTGATTATACTGTTAACGTTTTCCTTAAAGTTGGCGCATTAATAAATAGCATAGTTTTTGCATACGCATTTTCCTATTTTTGAGAAATGTATACTTGAATTGAATTTTTTAACTTTTTCAAAAAAATGAATATAAGATTTTATATCTCGGGTACCAGAAATGATACCGAAGAAACTTTGCTCAATTTGGATTCTTCATATATTCCTGAACAACACCCTGTCTAAAAGTTTTAATTTAAAATACCAGCTTAAGGCCACAATTTTATTTTCTACTTTGATATTTTTTGATGAAATTGTTAAATTTCATGTTAGGAAGTATTTTTTTTTTTAAGTATCAAAATAGAAAATAAAATCGTGGCCTTAAGCTGGTATTTTAAATTAAAACTTTTAGACAGGGTGTTGTTCAGGAATATTTGAAGAATCCAAATTGAGCAAAGTTTCTTCGGTACCATTTCTGGTACCCGAGATATAAAATCTTATATTCATTTTTTTGAAAAAGTTAAAATTTGGCATTCAAGTTTACATTTCTCAAAAATAGGAAAATGCGTATGCAAAAATTATACTAATTATTAATGCGCCAACTTTAAGGAAAACGTTAACAGTATAATCAATAGCACCAAAATTAAGACTATTGGGTAACAATCAAAAGTTCTGTGCTATCTCGATTACAACTTTTGCTTCGAATATCCTTCACACAGGACACTGTGGATAAAAATCGTTAGTTGCATCGTGTATAGCTATATATTGTTAGTTTAATCCTATACTTACTTTACCTTTAAGACATACGTAGTTTTTTTTATAAAAGTCAAAGCATTTTAAGGTCGTTATTTTTTATTGTTTTCTTAAAAAAACAACTTCGTCCTTGCGGGACAGGAAGACATCCTTTTTTTTTCCTTAAAATTTTTTTTGGGTGATCTTGACAACCCGATGCAACTTTTGAGACCTCTTAGAATACGATCTAAATTTTTCGATACGCCCTAATGCCCATGAATATCATTAGAAATGAGTTCGTAGCTAAGGAAAAAAAGAGGGATTTCGAAATATTAGTGGTCTACGGGTTGATTTTCCTAAGCAATGATTGGGAAATACTAACGATGGCAACACTGCGAAGAGATACTTTGAAGATGTTGAAACAACAGCAGCAATAACTAAAATTAATGCCGATCTTTTGTACGGGTTCAAAAAAATTGTATATGCCATAAATTCTCACCAGGAAATCGATGCTGAAAAATTTGGAAAATTTGCTTCAGAGATCCAAACTTTATACAAACAATTATATAGTTGGAGAGATCTTACACCAACTCTCCATAAGGTATTTTGCCATGGGAAAGAAATAATTAAATACCATTTTTTCCTATTTGTCGAGTTATCGGAAGAGGCACAAGAAGCCAGAAACAAAGACTATAAAAATTATAGGCTAAGCCATACAAGGAAAAATAATAGAGAAAATCAAAATACGGATTTAATGCTTATGACATCTTCGGACCCACTTATAACGTCATTACGACATCACGAGTTAAAAAAGAAAAGAAAAACAGAAAGTGTCGATGAAAATGAAGATATTAAAGATTTATAAGCTGAAAACTAAAAACAAAAGAGATCAAATTTCTTTTTACTATTTTTGAAATTGTGTCGAGTATCTTAATTTTTTGTTCATTTTAATAGTCACCCTGTAAAATAATCATGGTATAATTATGTTTTTACAGAATTTATTCACCAAATATACTTAAATCAACTTTATTTAAAATTTTAAAAATGTTAAAAAATACAAAATGTTATACAGCAAATCGTCGTTGCGCATACAAAAAAGGTTATGTGTTTTTGAACAACTTTTCAGGAGACGAAAAAAACATTTTTGTTTTTTAACAATTTCAATACTATTTTCACATAACTGGCTCACTTCCACATTTGCTTACTTCTAAACCAATAAGAATATCAAGAAACCATTTGGTGAATAGATGGGGCACACATATGGCTATTAAATGGTAAAATAAAAAAAAAAATCGAAATTTTACACATAGCCTTTTTTGTATGCGCAACGACGAAATATTTTAAAAACGGCTTTGTTTATTTTTAAATAATTTTAATTGTTGTAGTCAATAGACCTAAAAAATTTAATTAAATGTTGAAAAATAACGATTTTTATCCATTTTTCTGATCCGAGAATTCAGCGAAAATTTTAGCCTTACTTGCATGTGTTTATAGTCACCCTGTAAAATTATGATAAGACTTATGATTCTTTTTGTTATAATTATAGTAAGTTTAAAAATTAAATACTACAATTAAAAAAAACTGCATTCAAAAATATTGACTGGTTCAAAAGTTATAGATTTTTGGACACGCTAAGCTAATTTCATTAGGAGTTCCTCAGGGGTCGGTGCTTGGCCCGATTCTTTTTTTAGTCTTCATCAATTCTCTCTGCTCTACAAACTTTAAAAGTAAAACAAATGCATTTGCTGATGATATGGCCTGTACTTTTACAAGTAAGTCTCCGTTAGATCTCGTTGCGGATATTAATCACGATCTCGAAATCTTGCGCCATTGGTTTAAAGTCCTTAGGTTAGTTATTAGTGACAAAACGAGAATTATGTTCTTTAATGTGGTAGACAAAGACTTAAACCTTGGAGAACTATACTTTCATAGTAGTAATTGCGCAAAATTTCGCTTTTGTACAGATGTTTGTCCAACATCTACGTGTGCCCAAACTTATTTTGAAGAAGGTTCTTGCTCCTCTAAGTGTTTTCGTATTGAATGTATTCAATTGTTCAAGTATCTAGGCCTGCTTCTTGATTGTAAAATAAGTTGGTCAGAGCATACATTTGCTCTTAAGAAATATCTTTTGGCTGTCAACACGCATATTTTCCTATTAAAAAAGTATTGCAGCTATAGCCTACTTAAGTGCATATACCATGGCATTTTCCAATCAAAGTTGGAGTACGGTTTGTCTTGCTGGGGTGGAACGCATAATTACAAAATAAATCAACTGTCAATCTTACAAAAACATGCTATTCGGCTAATTTGCAACAGAAGTAGTAGTTTGCCGCTCTTTAAAAATCTATACATTTCGCCGCTACGACACTTATATTATTTTAAGGTTCTTCGTATATTTTTTATAAAATCAGGATATTCCTTGAGTAGATGTTCTACAAATTACAATTTAAGAATACACTATCAGAATTTTGTTTCAGTACCACCACACAACTCTCAACTTTTCCTGAAATTTTACACATCTGTTGCACCTAGACTTTTCAACGCCTTGCCTCTTCATTTAAGAATAATCCGAAATAAACCAGCATTTCTCAAAAACGTAAAATTATGGCTTTTAAATCTTTCTTATAATGAGGTCGATGTCCTTGTTGTTACTTAAATTGTTAAGGTTTTTGCTTGTGCTTCATGTATATTTGTTTCAGGGCTTCTCAGTCATGGTAGGGATCTTTTTGCTCTTTATTAGTTTACTTATTAGCTTCTTTGTAATTTATTTATTTATTTATTTTTATCTAATTTTATTGAACTTTGGCTACATTTACCTTATTTTAATTTTATATAATACTAAATTTAAATTTTTATATTTTTTCCGCCAAATTTTTTTTTTCGATTAAATTTTCTGAAATTACTTTATTCATATTTTGTTAAGCGAAACATTTACTTTTTACGACCCCACACTAATTCATTAATGTATTTTGTTTCTTTTTAAAAACTCAACTTGCTTTCACCTCTAGCTCCATGTGAGCTATAGATTGCAGTTATTTTTTCATTTAATAATATCTGTCAACCGATGTGAATAATGAACTTACTATAAAATATTGTACTAATTGTATTAAATGAAAAAATGAATAAATACTACTACTACTACTACATAACTGCTCTAAAAAGTGCACTGTGCGTCGTCAGGTTGCTAAAGCAACGCAATTAAATTATTACACTTCAGTAAAGGCTAATTCTTAGCCCTTACGACAAAAACAGAGAAAAGATTTCATGATGTCATAAGGCCGCGAAGAGAGCCGTTCCTAGATTGAAAATGCAGCTTTCATGCAACAGCGTTGCATGGAATTATTACTCGTCGAGTATATGCGCTAAATTTTATAAAGCGCAAATTAAAAATTTTTATTTGACTTTGTTATATGCGTTACATGGCCACTCTCTAGCTCAGAAACTCGTAACTCGTAACTCTCCTTTACTCAATAACTGACGATTATATTGCCTACACGGTTTTCCGATAATACCAATCCAAGTCTTCTTGATAACTTTATTCGTCTCTTGTTTCTCTTTTTGATCAGAGATATTTCCTCTATGATCATGACTTAATTTTTTGTTCATTAAATGTCTCGTAATGCTACTTCTAATTCATTTTCTTATCGTAACTTCAAACATATTAACTATCCGTCTTTGATTTCGTTTGATGAATGTTATCACTGTAGTACAATAACAGATCAATTCTGTCGCCGTAACATTATTCTTGTTACCGTAGAAATTCACCTTTTTGTAACTTGAACACTCTGTTGGTATTCTGCGACCAAGCGTTACCGGTGAATATTGTTACCATCTCTTTAGGTGGTAACAAGCAAAACAGAAGACATTTTTTAGCTTGCATTACAAAAAATAGCTCGCATTTTGAGTAATTAATCTAATTTTAAAATCCTCAAATGGAAATCGGAGCAAATTAAAATAAAAAACGATGTTAAATTCACTGTTGCTGCTTCTTCAGCACTTTTCAATGATAAAAATTTATAGCAATTCATTGTGAAATATTTATTAATTTACATAAAATTAATATATAAATTAAATTTAGATAACACCGCAGCTGCGTCGGCGTAGTGCGTGCATATTTCCTGCCAAGAAAAACAAATATTATATAAAAAGTTAACATAATGGCTAAAACGCAATACTGCGTTAGGTCGGTCGGCCTTTGACAGCTGGACTAAAAACAATGAGTTCTTATGAAGCAACACTAAATTCGACCTCATACTTTGCGTCGACCTCATCCCGTAAAAAAATATTGTAGGGGTAAAGTACGATCAACGCAATGAGTAGAGACATGTTCAACTCAAGAATGATATATTACCAGATTGCGCATTGCGCATGTCGTCTATCTTTGTTATGAAGTTGGCTGCGAAAAATCGTGACGTAGCTCGGGTTTGTCAAAGTGGCTGAATGTAAACGTAGTCACAATTTATTTATAGGGAGTAATTTATTTGTAAAAATGAAAAAGTCGACATTTTCTTATTGAAACATGGCTACTTGAAGTGGAACTAATGTCATTATAAATATATTTATAAATAAATTAAAGTATACATATATATTTTTCAGTACTATTCCCTAAAAAAATGCACCTTTAATAGGGGTGTGTTCTCGCATTTGCACCGTTTCACACAAAAAGCAGCTACGTTGCTTGATGTGTTTGACAGCACTTTTATTGCCTCTTTATTTTCATTTTGTTATGTTTTTCTTGTTTGCTATTTCGTAAAGACTTCGAGCCGCCGCACACTACAGACTTTTAGTCGGCTGATAGTTTGATTTGTTCTCATGTGGGCATGGTGTCTTATGGAAGTGCGCACACCTAACGATTGAATCCAACCCAACTAAAAAATCAAATGGGAGGTCAGATTTCCACTTGATTTTAAAATCTGGCAAATATCTGCAGACTGCCAAGTGGGTATGGCGTGCTATGAAAGTCCGCACACTAGCCGATCAAATAGTTTGCCAACTGGTGGACATTTTGTTTGTTTTTGTTGTAATTTTATTTTTCGGCAGTGTGTTATTCGGAAAATTTTCACTGGTGGTAGGAAATAATTTACTGAGATGAATACAATTTCTGTAGTTGAATTAAAATTGTGATTTTTGCTGTGCCAAAAGGACGATGAAATTTTGACAATCATATTCACCTCAAAGTGCCAAATATTCTCTTTCAGACTGTCAAGATTTCATCATCCGGATGAAAAGATTCCGAATAGCACACGGTATGAATTGGGATAAGTGTTGCCTTTTGCAGATTGCAAATAGGGATAAATAAGTTTTAATTATTGTTATAAAAGACTAGCGACCACCGGTGCGCGTTGCTGCCCCCAGCAACTATAATAATAATAATGATAATATAAGAATAAGAATAATTTAAGAATAATATAAGAACAATAATAATAACAATTAAGTGATATGTGAGCGGAAAATTGCAATAAGAAAACTTGTATGTATCTTGGTTGCGAGCGTTCAGCACGAGCGGCTTGCGAAAGCTTTATATTTGTCTGACTTTAATTTTGTTGTTAAAAGACGCTCTATTAAGAAGAGACAAAAGAGAGCGAAATGTGAGCAGCGAATAGTTTTGCTCTGAGTTTGATAACGTTGTTCTCAGCTGCTCTGTTAATAAAAGAAAAAACAACATAACAACAACAATTATATGCAATTATATGCAAACTTTAATAAGCTATAACTTAAAAAATTATATGTAAATTTTTAAGAAATAAAAAGTCCAGTTTGCACATCTACAGGTCTAAACCTATCAAACCATACTAAATTTATTGGACCATACTAGTATATTGGAAATTTATATTACTAAATTGGACTTGTACTTAAAAAGCCTTACGCCGGACAAAATTTGGGTTTGCGTAATATATATAAGAAGATAGCGTTAGTGCCAGCAAAATGTTGGATGCTGCTTATTACGGGGCGTCTCGACTAGCAATAATTCATTGCATGCCATCTGTCAAAATCCATTGCAAGCAATGGCAATATTTCAAGGGTGAGTTTTTGATGTTATTTAATTTTTAAAATGATGCTGAACAAATTAGTACGCTGCTCGCGCGTGCTTGATTTTTTAAATCAGCACTCAAATTTATTATTGAGGTATGAATTTATTATTTTATAAATTTCTTCTCCACGCCACTCCATTTTCAAGAATTTAATTTAATTTTTTAATTGTTTTAGTAGCTTTAATTCTCAACACATATAAAAATGACTGCCAAACAAGAAAACTGACAGCTCATTGCCAAGTTCATGTTGGCAATATATGTCTTGAAAATTGTCAACTTCGGCAATTGAGTGGTCTCCATTGGCAATATTTGATCTTTGACAGATGGCATGCAATGAATTATTGCTAGTCGAGACGCCCGGTTACATAATAACCTAATAAAAAAATTGTTTAATATTCATACCCGCACCAAAAACAACAAAAAATATGTCAGTAACGGAAAATTTTATAAAACTCAAAACAGCCAAATAATTTTTAAACTCCCCATTAGAATGTTTCTCAAATGCAATCCAGCAATTGGTAAAATATCCGGGCACAGTGTGCGCACCTACAACCAACTTAATAGTTGGCTTGTCAGTCGCGGCCAATCAAGCATCAAACTATCGGCCGACTAAAAGTTTGTAGTGTGCGGCGGCTCTTAAATGTTGCGCTGCTTGTGCTAGCTATTTGCTTTTTGATATTTTCTTTTGTATGTATTCATAAAGTGTCACAGTTGAGAACCTGGATGACGTAGGCTGCGCAGTAGATTTTTTCCTCGACGCTGGGACTGCGCAATCCTTTTATCTATCATTCTTGTGTTCAACTAGCTCGTGCGTTTGACATTCCATATTAACGCTGGGTTGCATTTTCGTTGAGAAATGCTAAAATGTGGGTATTCTTGGGTTCCGATGGAAAACTAAGATTTTCATAGGATTATCTAGTTTTTTTTAAATTGATACAATTTTTTTTAATGAACATGCTGCTTTAGTAGCATAATAATGATTTTTGATGAATTTAGCATGATATTAATATTATTCAATTGTATATCCTATTACAATTTATGCATTTTTTAGTATATTACAAATAATATTATAAGGGTATTCATGCAAAATTGCAAACTTATTTATTGGTCAATTACACAGTGCAACACGAAAAAAAATAACCATATACGGACACCACTACGTGATAAAAGACTAAAAAAAAAAAGACCCGTGTCTCCCAATTTTTCCCAAAGTCATGCACTTTTTTGTTTATGGGCCGCCAAAGATTTGGGTCCTCGGTATCATTTTCGCAAAAAAGTTATCATTTTCTCGGGCTCATATTTTGCAAACCGTTCAGAATTTCGATTTACTCTCTGAGGCAAAGTTGTAGCTCTTGTCATAAAGATTGCACCTGAAAATTTTGTATCACCAAGGCCGCCAACTCCAGATCGTACTACAGAATTTACAGCAATGAGTACAGCAAGTGGTGTTACTTATGAAGATCCATTTGATACCGATTATGAGCCCCAACAGGGAAGAGATGGACCACAACTAATAACACAAATGAGCAAGAAGAACGGTTTCACCAAACCACAATGCCCATGGAAAAACTGTACAAAGGCAAAAACCTCGACGCATTGCTTGCAGAGGTATGTTGGTGGAGTCACAAGATCACCCTGTATGATGTTAATGAAGTATTTGAAGAAGAAAGAGCTGATGATGGAGGGCAGTCTGGAAGCAACGTGCCTGTGGACACCATAAGTTCTGAATCAGAGTCAGATTTGGACGACGATTTGGATCCACAACTTAAGAGAGCGCGACTTGCAAGTCCAGGGCCATCAACATTATAAACATAATACGAATACTTTTTTTTAATATTTTTGTATTAGATAGCATAGTATCTCAATGTTGAAGTAAATAAAAAACAAATAAAATTAAAAAACGGTGTTAAGAATAATTCCCAGGAAGTTTATATGTTCTAGAAAATTGTTTATTGAGATCTTAGGTAAATTTTTGTAGTTGATTGTTTCCTTGAATTTTAAACGGTTTGCTACCTATGGACCTGAACACGGGAAAAAAGGTAAAAAAAAATCGAATTTTTTTAAGTTTTTTGCGATTTTGATCTGGAAGGTGAAGTTTATATGTTCGCAATTTTTTTTCTTTATGACAAGAGCTACAACTTTGCCTCAGAGAGTAAATCGAAATTCTGAACGGTTTGCAAAATATGAGCCCGAGAAAATTATAACTTTTTTGCGAAAATGATACCGAGGCCCAAAATCTTTGGCGGTCCATAAACAAAAAAGTGCATGACTTTGGGAAAAATTGGGAGACACGGGTTTTTTTTTTTTTAGTCTTTTATCACGTCCGTATGTGGCGTCCGTGGCGTAGTTGGTTAAAGTGCGTGGCCGCTATGTCAAATAACTTTGGAAACCCAGGTTCGAACCCCAGCAGCGACAGAAAATTATTTGAATTAAAATAATTTTTCTGTACGGCCGCCACCTCTCTGCAGACAATGGCAAACCTCAGAGAGTAATCAAAATGCCATGTAAAGCTTCTTGAGAACGAGAACTTTCCGTACATCGCCGTTCGGAGTCGGCGTTAAGCATGTAGGTCCGGTTCTCGGTCAATTGTGTACAAACTTAATAACACGCACAACACAATTGATCATAAGAAGCTAGGTCAAAGTCCTTTCAAGGGCTGAAATGGCCAGTTATTTATTTTTTTTTTTTATCACGTCCGTATATGGTTATTTTGCCATGACTTAAAAAATAACACACAGTGTTAGATATTTTAATGAGGTTGGTTGAGGACGAATACCCTTAATATCATTGTTTGAATAATATAACACACAAAGGAATGTTGTGGTAAGGTAGATTGGTAAGGTAGATTGGCAAATGCCGTTAATTTTGTTTTTGTAAAGTTGTTCCCAAGTACTCACTAATTACAAGTGATTCAGCGAGTATTGTACAAGGGGGCGTGGCAGCTCGAATCTGCAATATCGAATAACTTTGGAATTAAAAGTCGCACAACATTGGAATTAGGTGTTCGGCCTCAATTTACATGTGCCGTTCCACTGGTAAAATTTTATGGGCGTTGGGAAAAGGGTGTGGCACTTTTTCGAATGCCCAAATTATGAGTATAACTTTCGAACTGCTAGTTACACATCAATGAAACTCGGTAAGGATGTACTATTTAGTCTTGTCCTTTGACTGGAAAAATTGAGTTAGCATTGGACAAGGGGGCATGGCACCGCCCATATAAGTCAAACTTATGGTACCAAATATTTTTGGAGTTAAATGCCGCATAATAATGAAACTCGATTGTTAGATATGTGTTAGAGTATGAAATTGTAAAGGTGACGTATTTTTTTATATGTGCTCAATTGAATTAGGGTTTCAAAATGGCGTTTCAAAATCAGCAAAATTTTGGTTTTTTTTCCATAACTCTGCTTTTTGCCATAAAAAGTCATACAAATTTGGTATCAAACGAAAGGTTATTTTAACCAACCAAAAGACGCAAATAACGGTATTCAATTCACTGACCTAATAATTGTTGCAACTTTGTTGTTGGAATTTTCAACAGTTTTTAGTCGATTTCATGTTTGTGAAGCGAATAATAAAGCATTTTTTTATTGTTATGCTTAATATCTAGAAAAAATCACACTTTTCATTATACCAAAATAAGGACCGCTAAATTTTTGAAGTTTGAATAAAAAAAGTTAACTATATTGCACATATAGTGTTAGTTTTTAAAAAAATTAATAAAACAGAATAAATTTTTTAAAAAACCATATAAAAATATTACATAAGCCATTGTTAAATACAGAATATTGCCATGCGTTTAATGGTTTTTCATTGAAAATTTAAATGATTAAAATACATTGGATATTAGACCAGTTAATCGCTCATAAAGTTGGGTATTTGAATCTAGGAAAGATTTTTGGGAAAAACTTTTTTTTAAAAAACGGTAAGAAAATGTATGCAAACGCGTTTGCTCATTGTAAAAGGTGTTAATATATAGTATTTTTTATTTATAAAAATTGGGTTTAACTGTGGCATGGGGCAAACAAGCAAAAGCACATATTTTTTATCGAAGCCCTACTAATTATGAACTTTTATGATAATTTATCTATATATTCGAAAAGATCGTGAAAAACCAAAAATTTTGATGCCTATATTGTGTACTTTATCTGTAAAAACAAACAAAATGCTAAGTTATTAGTACATTTTAAGAAAAAAAAAACCCATTACAAAAGCTTAGAAATTTAAAAAAATAAAAAAAGGGTAACTTTTGAAATTGTTTGCGCTCAAATACAAATTAATATGAAACAATTTCGTTTACGTGCTACCCATGATATCGACTACAAACTATTGAAAATTACAACAACAAAATTGCAACAACAATTAGGTCAAAGAATTGAATACCGTTATTTGCGTCTTTTTAATACCTTTTGTTTGATACCAAATTTGTATGACTTTATGGCAAAAAGCAGAGTTATGGTAAAAAAACCAAAGTTTTGCTGATTTTGAAACGCCATTTTAAAACTCTAAACATTCAATTGAGCACATATAAAAAAATACGTCAACCTTAGAATTTCATCCTCTAACACATATCCGAAAATCATTCAAATCGGCGTCTGACACTTGGGGACCTTTCCTTGTTAGCTTTCTAAAGTAGGCTTAATGGTTCTTAATGATTTTATGACAATATCTTTTAATTTTTCATTGATTAAAATTATAATTGCATGATTTCGGGAAAAAGGGACGTTTTGTGGGATTTTTAGTATAGCTGCTTTTATTGGCATCACCAAAATGACAGACGCACGATCTGTCAACGCAACATTGAGTTTTGCAAAGTTTGAGGTCGTCCGTTTTGACAGCTTATATCGTAAAGTTTTTACAACGGAGACCAAAGTACGGTCAAAGGCCGACCGACCTAACGCAGTATTGCGTTTTAGCTATAATGCAATTAATTCTATGTATTTACTTCTCACTTTCCATTGTTTATATTTCCCCACACAAAAGAGCGAGCTTCATTTCTATAAGGTGAGTTTACGACATTTGACAGCGTTACCGAGTGCACAGAATACCGATTTATAAGACTGGTAACGAATTTTGGTAACAATATTGTTGTTACCGGTAACGCACAGAATCGATCTGTTAATGATAAACTCAATGCTTTTCTAACTCCTATAAAATACCTCTTCGATAAACATGTTCCAGTGCGTACTTTTCATGTAAAAAATATGTCTTGTCCTTGGTTTTCCCAACATGTTCTCAATGCAATAAAAAAAGAAATAAGTTGCACAAATTATGGAGAAGAAACCCTTCAACTACAAACTGGTAACAGTATAGGTTAGCGAGAAATGAAGCCGTTTTAATAACTAAACAATCTAAATCCAGATACTTTTCTTTTAAGCTTAACCTTTCCCTACCTTCCAAAACTTTGTGGGAAGATATTAAAAAACTAGGAGTGTGTAATAAGAAAATCTCTGACTGCCAAATAGACTCTGACACGCTTAATAACTTTTTTTTAGACAATTGTAATCTTACGACTGAGAATAATGTGGGTGTTAGGTGTGATATGTTCATTCTGCAAACGTTTAATTTTGTGCCTGTTACTGAAACTGATGTTGGGAAATGTGTAATGCAGCTGAAATCAAATGCTTTGGGTGTAGACGAAATTCCTATTAGGTTCAAAAAAGAATAGAGAAATAATGAATCATGCTACGCAGCTTAAACGACAGAAGCTATTTTCATCGGTCTTTTCAATTCGTGGGAGAGTGTATATAAGAACAGCTAATAGTTTGGGCTCGCATGAAGTTCTAAGCATTGAGAGCGTGAATGCAATAGTCGGAACAAACAAATTGCATAAATTATAAACAAAACAAAGATAATATCTATATTTAAAACTATTCTTTGTATGCATAAAACTATCTTTACATATGTTTAAATTTTTGTTTTCAATGTTTCAGTTTTTATTATTATTTATTATCTCATAAAGGGTGTTTTTTTAGGGGTTTGTTTTTCGAATAGAGATAAAACTGGCATTTTGTGGTCAAATCTGGCAACTCTAATGTCATTTATATTCAGTTTTTTTTTGCCATTTCATCATGAACAGGTTGACAAAAGAACAACGCTTGCAAATGGGCCGAAAATGAGATTGATCTCGATGCTGACTTTCATCGCAAAATTTTGTTCAGTGATGAGGCTCATTTTTGGTTGAATGGCTACGTCAACAAGCAAAATTGCAGCATTTGGAGTGAAGAGAATCCACATGAGATCCTTAAAACGCCATTACATCCACAAAAACTGACTGTTTGGTGTGCTCTATGGGCTGGTGGAGTCATTGGGCCATACTTCTTCCGAAATAATGCTGGAGAGTCAGTTACCGTTAATGGAGACCGGTATAGAGCCATGATAACCGACTATTTTGTTCCCGAATTGGATGGCATGAATGTGGATGAGTTGTGGTTCCAACAAGATGGCGCTACATGCCACACAGCGCACGTCACAATCGATTTATTGAAGGAAACATTCGATGAGCGCATAACTTCGCGGAATGGACCTGTCAATTGGCCACCAAGATCGTGTGATTTGACACCATTGGACTATTTTCTTTGGGGATATGTCAAGTCGCTCGTCTACGCCAACAAACCAGAAACGTTAGGGGACTTGGATTCCAACATTCGTGGCGTTATTGCCGACATACGGCCCCATATGCTCGAAAAAGTGGTTGAAAATTGGACCTGTAGAATTGGCTTTATTCGAGCCAGCCGCGGCGGCCACATGCCCGAAATCATATTTAAACATTAATCGCATAAAATTATCCTTCCACTAAAGCCAAATTGATGGACATTAAAACGATTTTCTTGTGTTTTATTTCAATTCGAAAAACAAATCCCTAAAAAAACAACCTATATGTGTCGATAGCAATGAGGGTGGGTTTTATGTGGATATTTTCATACGTTTTTTGTTTTTCTTTTCTATTTCTTATTTACTGCCTATTTGTAGTACAATTCATGAACGCACATTTTTTATTCAATTATCATGCAAATTAATAATACTTCGACGCATGGCACTAACTTAAAAACCATATTGAATATCATAAGTAACTACCAGCGGTTTTCAACTATGTCATGTTAATGCACGTAGCTTGAATCCGCATAAAATTGACTACTTTAATCATATCTTTTCAGATACTAAAATAGACGTCGTATGTGTGACTGAAACGTGGTTCAGAAGTGAAATAGAAAGTAGCACATATACATGAGTTAGAGAACTTCAATGTTGTTCGAAATGATAGGAAAACAGGTTCGCGAGGGGGCGGGACTGCAATTTATTGCAAAAACTACTTACACTGTAGAAGAATTTTCAATTCTGATGATCACGATCAAGTCGAGTTTCTTTGTGCGGAGGTCAGTGATAGATTCACAAAATGTTTGGTAATTTGCGTTTACAATCCTCATCGCTCAAATGATCTAAATGTCTTCTTCCAAAAAATCTCAAAATTCATGATTGAATACGAACATATAGTACTATGCGGTGATCTCAATATTGATCTCTTTACTGATGATGTTCGATCAAATACATTGTGCGAGTTAATTAAATCAGGTGGTCTTCAGATCGTCAATGATATGCCAACTCGTTTTGCTCCGAACTGCAAACCAAGCTTGCTGGACTTAATTTGCGTCACCGAAATGTCTTACGTTTTTCATTTTGAGCAACTTCCACTAGCTGGGATATCTGACCATGAATTGTTGTTTCTTTGTTATAATATTCAGTTTTGTCGCGTAAACTATGAAGAAAGCATTTCCTTCAGAGATTTTAATCAAATAAATCATGAAATGCTTTTTGCAGCTGCTAGTGCGATATCATGGCATGACTGCTGGTACTATCCGGATGTTAATGAAAAACTAAGTCACTTTACACAGTTCATAAATGTTTTATTTCAGGAACATGTACCCATAAAGAGCATTAAATTCAAAAAAGGACAACAACCATTGTATAATAGCGAAGTTAGACGGGCTATTCTTAGTAGAAATAAAAAATACAATGTCTGGAAACCTAAGAAAACTCAAGTCAATTGGGAAGCATATCGTTCTCTTAGAAACCAAGTTCATATTGTGACAAAGAATGCCAAAAAAGCTTTTTGTGAAAGAAAATTAAATGTCAGTGTGCCCCCAAAAACTTTTTGGAAAAATTTAAAATCGTTTGGTTACAAAAAAGACACATCTGAATGTACTATTGATGCTAATGTTGTTAATGACTACTTTCTATCCGCCAGTGTATCTGATGATGGATCTACCTATATACTTGATGAAAACCTTTTTCACAAATTAAATCGAAAGTTCACGTTCGAAGTTTTAACTCAATATGAAGTAATACAATCAATATTTTCAGTAAAATCCAACGCAATTGGAGATGACCTTATTAGCATAAGATTCATTAAGTTGATCATGCCCTTCGTTATTTCTTCTATAACTCATATTTTCAATTTTTCTATTACGTCATCGACTTTTCCGGAGAGATAGAAGGTGGCCAATATCACACCAATAGCTAAAATAAATAACCCAGTTTTACCTCAGGACTTTCGTCCAATTAGTATTTTATCGGCTTTATCAAAGGCTTTCGAAAAACTCCTGGCATCACAAATTGTTAAACATCTCTCTGTTAATAAGCTGCTGACTGAGAACCAATCAGGCTATAAAGCTAGACATAGCTGCTCTTCAGCAGTTGTGAAAATACTTGAAGATATTCGTCCAGCTTTTGACAGAGATGAGATCACAATATTGGTGCTATTGGACTTTTCGAAGGCCTTTGATACTGTAAACCATGATATCTTGTTGAAAAAACTGCGGCATTTTTTGGTTTTGGTGAAACAGCTCTGAAACTGCTATACACGTACTTGACAAATCGCCAGCAACGAGTATTAACCAAAATGTCATCTTCACAACTGCGATACAATTTATCTGGGGTACCACAAGGTTCGATACTTGGCCCTATCCTTTTCAGCATTTTCATCAATGATATCGTACACTCCTGCAAGAACTCTTCTATACACATCTATGCTGATGATACCCAGATCTACCTTTCTCGTCCCATTGGTCTTTTCGAAGATTTAATATTTAGAGTCAATGAAGACCTTGAGTGCATAAATATGTGGTCAAAAAAAAACTTTTTAAGATTAAATGCCAAGAAAACACAGGCGCTGACTATTTCCCGTCATTATTATGTTTTAGATAAACTTTCGTCATTACATCTTGCTGATGCAAATATCACACTTGTAAAATCAGTAAAGAATCTAGGTTTCCTAATAAATTCTGATCTCAGTTGTGTGGACCATATAAACGCTGCTGTAAGCAAATTCTACAATGTTCTGCGAAAATTGTGGTACTTGGCATCGTGCTTACCACAAGACACCAAGCTTAAATTGGTAAAAACATTCATAGTACCACTTTTGTCATACCGTGCTTTAGTTTATGGCAACATTGACTCGGCATCTAAACACAAACTGCAACTTGTTATCAACAATTATGCCAGATACATCTACGAAAGAAGAAAATATGATCATATTTCTGACTGTGCAATAAAGATCCTCGACTGTGATATTTTAACTCATTTTAATGTTTGTAATCTTGTATTCTTGCATCAACTTGTCTACACCCACACTCCTGAGTATTTATATCGAATGCTGCGTTTTTCACAATCTAGACGTACATTTATTTACTTGTTCCTTATTTTAATTTTTTGAATTCTAAAATTTTTTGTTAGTGTTGTAAAATTATGGAATTGTTAACCAATAGAAATTAAAACCGAAAATCGTAAATCGTGCTTCAAACAGGCAGTAGTGAGGTTTTTAAATAATAGATAAACTGAGTTAATTCATTTGAATTGTTATTAAAATTTTAGTGTCATTGCTATCATATTTATATTATAACTTGCAATTTTTTATACACATATCTATTTTTAAGCTATTTCATACTTATGTCTAATCTAATTTTAATGTGTGAAATACGCAATCATTCATACCATTTGTAAATGTACTTTATGAGATGAAAGTCTTACGGTACACCTAATATTCTTAATAAACATAATAAAAAATCTAACTCCTCAGGGACCAATGATTTTAGGCCTATTAGCATTCTTTCACTTATATCAAAGATATGTGAGAAAGTAATGGCTCAACAAATTAATAGTCATATTAAGGATAAGAAACTCTTATCCCCATTTCAGTCTGGTTTCCGGGCAGGGCATGAGTGTTCCACAGCCGTAGTTAAAGTTATGGACGACATAAGGGCGGAATATGATGCTGGTAATATGACATTGCTAGGATTGCAAGATTTTTCAAAAGCTTTTGACAAGGTTAACCATAAATATTTGTGTCAAAAACTCAAGCTTTTATTTGGGTTCAGTGAGAGTGCCTTTAACCTAATGTCTAGTTACTTGTCTAATCGGCTGCAAAGAGTTAAAGTTGGGAATACATTTTCGCAGTTCAGACTGGTACAAAGTGGTGTTCCACAAGGTTCCATTCTTGATCCACTTTTATTCTCTATATTTATTAATGATATAATTTCTGTCTGCAAACACTCATCTGTTCATGCATATGCTGATGATGTTCAACTGTATCTTTCTGGCCGTATCTGGCTACTTCATGATCTGTGCAGTAGAATGAATGATGATGATCTTTATAACATCAGTAAGTGGGCCAAAGGCAATGGTCTTCAATTCAACGCTGCGAAATCGTATGTTCTACCTATATGCAAACATACAATTTGTGATGATGATATCCCTGACTTGTGGATTGGGACAAACAAGCTAAAATTAGTATCGAGAGTCCTCAATCAGGGTTTTTATATAAACTCTTTTCTGTCGTGTACTGATCATACTCGTATCAATAGTGTAGTCCAAAAAGTGTATTATGTCCTGTGTAATTTGATAATGTCTGCTAGTGTGACCCCAGTCAATGTTAGACGTAAGTTGGTTATACAGTTGGTTCTTCCGGTGATAACTTATGCAGAGTTGGTGTATAGTAGGCTCGACTCCTCCTCTCAAAATGTATACGCGATATGTATATGGGTTGCGTAGGTTTGATCACTTATCTAGTTACAGAAATGCTATACTTGGGTGTGATTTACCATATTACCTAGATACCAGAAACTGTATTTATCTGCATAAGCTGATCCACACTAAAACACCATCCTACTTATATGATAAATTACAATTTAGTTTATCTAGACGAAGTAATGTCCTCATAGTTCCAAGATATAATTTATTAAACTCCTTGCGCTTGTTTTTCATTAACGCCATCAGACTACGCTTTGCCACGCAGACTTAGAGAGGTCACAGGGAGAGGTGTCTTTAGGCATTCTATTTTAACCTAATTTTCTTCCTCCTAAATTTGTTCACTCTTTCTTACTGTGTCCTTAATTCGACTCATTAAATAATTATAATTATTCTTTTCAATATTCTGTTTGTATTTTAATGTATTTTAAGTTCAATTTGCTATTATATAAAATCTTGTTAAACATACAATGTATCTTTATTAAAGTTAATTCACACATGAAACAGTTGTTATTTTATTGAATTCCATTAAATGTATTTATGTTGTACTATAAAAGAACGTAGTTCTTATTGTACTGATGTTTTTAATAAATAATATATCATAAAGAAAGTGAATAATTTAATATAGTTTTTTCATTAATTTTTTGTATTGCAAACATTTTTTTATTTTACATATTAACTCTTTAAGTGTATTATGTGAACCTTCTTTGACTTGTAACAAAGATTTGATAAATTTGCTTCAAGATTTGTGTTAAGTTTATCTAGATTTGTAAAGTTTCCCACTTTACCCCACGAGTTTCAATTTTGGTAATTTTGAACATGATCAGTAGGAGTTCGGTAAATCTTAGGAAATTTAATATTTTCGGTTAGTTTCTGTGACAAAAAGATAGCTTATTTGATTCTCTTTACTATAGGAAGCTTAAACATGAAAAAATTATTAGTTATGTTCATTTAACGGAGCTCAAAAAAAAAGTTTCCCACTTTACCCCACTTACCCCTATATATTGCAGATTTTCTGTCACGTTATTTCGATAAATATTATACTTCCAAAGAAATCGAAAATGAATTTCTGCACACAACTAACACAACTGACGAGCTCATGGATAATTTTGAACTGGCGTTACAGAACGACAAGAGCCTAACAGAGCTAAAAAATTATATGATGAATGGTTGGCCTAATAATACACGATGTCTAGATGACGACGTAAAGTTTTATTTTAAGCTTCGCTATGACATGTTTATTGAGAACGATCTATTATTTCTCAATGAAAGGTTAGTCGTTCCGCACGAATTTTGCGGGAAAATATTTCAACAATTGTATTCGTCGCAATTAGGAATTTAAAAAAACCAAAAAATGAGTTTGGGGCTCAGTATACTACTTACTTACTTACTTATCTGGCGCTTACAAACGAAGGTCGGTTTTGGCATCGTATAAGAAATGGCGCCAGCCATTTCTGTTTTGCGCTTGCTGGCGCCAGTTGGAAACACCAAGTGTAGTCAGGTTATCCAACACCTGACCCTTCCAACGAAGATGTGGGCGTCCTCTTCTGCGTTGACCACCACCGGGCACCGAATCGAATATTTTTTTCGCTGGAGCGTCGTTTTCCATTCGCTCAACATGACCTAGCCAGCGGAGCCGCTCGATTTTAATACGCTTAACTATGTCGATGTCAGCGTACAGCTCATACAGCTCGTGGATCCATCGAATTCGGTATTCGCCATTGACGCAGATTGGACCGAAGATCTTACGAAGGATCTTTCTCTCGAAGGCTCCCAGAGTCTTTTCATCAGAACTGCTCAACGTCCAGGTTTGTGCTGCATATAATAGGACGGGCATGATTAGTGACTTATAGAGCGTGAGTTTTGTTCGTCGAGAGAGGGCTCTGCTTCTCAATTGCCTACTCAGCCCAAAGTAACACCTGTTGGCAAGAGTTATCCTTCGCTTTATCTCAATACTGACATCGTTGAAAGAGTTTACGCTGGATCACAGGTAGACGAAGTCCTTAACAACCTCGAAGGAGATGTTGTCAACAGTGACGTGGTTTCCAAGACGCTGGGACTGTTTATTTGTTGACACTAGGTATTTCGTCTTATCTGCGTTCACTACAAGACCCATTCGACTCGACTCTTTCACTAACCTGGAGAATGCTGCGCTGACTTCGCGCTTATTATGCCCAATGAAATCGATATCATCAGCATACGCCAGCAGCATAATACTTTTGTAGAATATCGTGCCACTGCATCTCAAATCAGCAGCTCGGATGATCTTATCCATTAGGTTGAAAAAGTCGCACGATAAGCTCATAAGATAACGAATCACCTTGTCTGAAACCTCGTTTGGTATCGAATGGAGGAGTGAGGTCCTTCCCGCTTTTAACCCTGCAGTAGTCGCGTACCTAAATGTGACGAGAGTGATCGCGCGGATTACATATGTAATCCGTTTTTTAAAGTTTAAAATAAGAGATGGCAATTTGAAATGGCTTAGTTATTTGTTTTAATTTTTATTATTACTTTATTTTATATTATATTTATTTATGATTCCACTGCGCGCATATATCGTCGATCGGAGGAGTGCTTTCTTGAAGCAGGAGTGAGAGTCGAGTAGCGAAGTCTTCGGCTGTTTGCTTTGATTGCAGCTTTTCGACGTCTAGCTTTCTCTGTGCTGGATTACGCGCATTCTTGGTTGCGCACAGGCGTGTACGGATCTTGGCTGCGACAAGATAATGATCCGAGTCTATATTGGCACCACGGATCGTGCGTACATCTAAAACACTGGAAGAGTGCCTTCCGTCAATCAAAACGTGATCAATTTGGTTGCGCGTCTTTTGATCAGGAGACAGCCAAGTTGCTTTATGAATATTGAGATGCTTGAATCTAGTGCTACTAACGACCATGTTTCGCGCTGCGGCAAAGTCAATCAGCCTCATTCCGTTATCGGAGGTATTGTCGAGGAGGCTGATTTTTCCGACTGTTGGACCAAAGATATTTTCTTTTCCCACCTTGGCGTTGAAGTCACCAAGCACGATTTTTATGTCGTGGCGGGGGCTGCGCTCATAGGCCTCTTCAAGGCGCTCGTAGAAGCTGTCTTTGGTCTCATCGTCCTTATCTTCTGTCGAAGCGTGCGCGCAAATCAGGTTTATGTTGAAAAATCTTGCTTTGACACGGATTATGGCAAGTCGTTTGTTCACAGGTGTGAATCGCAGAACATGATGTCGTAGTCGCTTGCCAACCACGAATCCGCATCCAAAGTCGTGCTTCTCCGCATGGCCGCTGTAGTAGATATCACAGGATGCTTGCCGTAAGCAACCCTGTCCCTTCCATCGCATTTCTTGGATTGCAGTGATATCAGCTTTGTATCTTTCTAAGATATCTATCAGTTGGATAGAGGCACCATCCCAATTAAGGGTTCGGACGTTCGAGGTGCATATCCGTAAATCATTGTCAGTTTTTCGTTTGCGGTAGTCGTCATCAGATTTGTGGATCATTTTTATAATTTTTCTTGTCGTTTTCATTGAAATTTGTTTTTACGTGGTGGGCTTCAAACCCAACGCACAACCCTTTAAAGGCAGGGGGAGCCCGCCGCTCAGATTAGCCGTCAAACTAACGGTCGCCAATTTGCCGTTTCTAGAGGACACATCGCAGAGGTTTGAGTTGACTTGAGACGAGTTCAACATGGATAATGCTGACCTCACCAGGTTGAGGCAGTCAGACACGTTTCCATGTGAAGAGCGCCCCCTTGACCCTCACGCGTTTCCTTGTGCGGATCGACCTCCCTCACTCCCTCCCTCCCTGGGGCTTAGTATACTGGCCGAAAATCGACGAAAATATTGAGAAAACTTTAAAAAAATGCATAGTGTGCCAAAAACATCGTGCCTCTAATGTCAAGGAGCTAACGATATCGCATAGCGTACCAGACCAACCATTTGGCAAAGTGGACATTCGTGAGCTTGTGTCGCAAAATATTCTCAATTATTTCGGACTATTATTCACGATATTTAGACATCATTCCAATGTCCAGTACTGGATTCAGGCCTAGGCCCGTGAGGCCCGGGTCTAGGTCGGCAACATTTTAGGGGCGGCAAAAATTTTGGAGGGTTGGAATATTTTGAGGAAAACAAAATTTAGGAACGGATTCAATTTTGCTGTAGCAGAATCAACAGGTGGCAAAATATTTTCGTAGCTAGTTTATAAAGAAACTCAAAATAAATATTTCAATAAGCTAGTTTGACTCGTACTGTAAATTTTTGGCAGGCCTTATTTTGAGCTACAAATGTATAAGGAAAACTAAGCAGCAAAAACTTCGCATAGAAGAAATGAATCAAATTATGTAGAAAACACGTACAATCGAATACTTTTTGGGTTACAGAAAGTATTACTTTAACGTCGGAATGTCATTGGCGGTAATTTAAAAAATCAATAAATTAATTTATGCAATTAACGCATAAATTTCAGAAGGGGTAAGTGGAAATCTTTCTATATCTTTATCTTGAGGACGAAAATGCTGAAACACCTGTTTTCAAAATCAATAAATCAGCATTTCAATTTTTTACAGTCGGAATAAGTATTAAAGGATGCAAACGAACTGAAAAAAAAACGCAGGTGCGTCACTGGACACACGAGAGAAGCGAAGCATTTTCGCAATTTCATAGATTTGATTATTTAATGGCTTTTTTCGATTAAAATTACAAAGTAAACTAAAAAACACACGTTTATCTTCACACCAGTAAGTTTCATTATATTTCATTATTATTTTTTTTTCTGTCATTTAGAAAACGCTCTTATCAACACACTTTTGGTTAATTGTAAATTTTTCCTTCGCGCTATGCAAAAACAAAAAATAAACAACACCATGTACCAACAACATAATAAACGATCGTGTAGTAAGAAGAGTATTAAGCAACTCGAGAGTACTCAATTTGTTCTTTTTAAGTAAATACTTATAAGATACATACGGACAGACAGACAGACATGGCTAAATCGACTCGGGTGGTTATGCTGATCAAGAATATGTACAATTTTCTATGTCTACCACGCTTCTTTATGTGCATTATAAACGGTGTGACAAAATTGAAAAACCCCTTTTACGTTTTTGTATGGAAGCACCCGTAAGGAGTGGTCGGAGCGGATAGGTCCTTTAAGGAAAAATATTCCTTCTGCAAAAATAATGGGGGTTGATCATACATATTAACCCTCTCCAGCCCTCCCTATTCAGTTGTAGGGAATAAATATACAAAAATCATTAAATTTTTTACAATTTAATCAACTTACAGGTTGTTTATTTGAGAGCATAGCGACCTCTAGTAGTAAGTAGAAACAACATCCAATACACATTCCTACAATAGTTATTGTAAGATATGAAGGATATGTAGCCAATACGCATTCCTATAAATAGATTATTGTGATCTATTGCAACATAGCTTCATTTAATACTTAATATTGAATAATCGATGTTTTACAGTAACTGCTTTTGGTTTGATGGTTAGAGCGTTGTACTATCAATCGACAAGGAGTGAGTTCAATTCCTGCAGCAGACAAGTAATTATTTTTAATTTAACATTTTCTTGTTGCAATAGACGCAAGCAACAAACAATATCAATCCTAAGAAAAACGGTATCGGAAAAAAGTGCCGTTTTTTTCAGATTTCTCTCCAGCAAATCGCAGAACGAGGCGTAAAAAGCTTCGCTTAAAACAAAAATTAGAACACTCACCACAAAACGCATTGATCTCACTGCTATTGCTAAATAGTACACATGGAGTTTGTTTTATTATTTTTTTTTCAAATACCCTTCATTTGAGAGGGGGAGCACGGAGAACCAGCAGCAAAGAATGATTTCACTATATCTTCTGTTCAATCTTCATATTAATGAATTAGAAAAACAAACAACAAATTTATTTTCTAAGTATCCGAATAATTTAGAAGACACATTCCGTGAGGAATTCGTTAATTTAAAAAGTTTTCTTTTTAAATTATTGCAAGAAGAGGAACAAGATATAATCTGTATCAGAAATAAATATTATTTTGCATTTTCGTAATCTTTGCGATATACATTTATCGAAATGTAGAAATATTATTGAGGATTTATTTAAATTGGGCCTGTGCGAGTACCTCAAACGGAGAGTTATTCGATGCGATTCAAATAGCTCGACTCGAAACTCAAATTGAAAACCTCGTGTTTTCGAGTAATTCATTTAAGCGAAAAATTCGAAAATTGTCGAATACATCGTAAATTTCGAGTTTCTCCGAATAATTTGTCAAAAAAAAAATTGAGTAGCGATTAAATGCCCTGATCTTATTAAGAATTGAAGCAGGTTTAGTACAAGAACTTAGTTATGAGGACGTTATAAATGATTTCGAACGAGCAATAGCAAGAAAAAACCATTTGTTGCAAACAAATAATGAACTCAATATTTTCTTTATTTTGTACAAATCACTTTTTAATTTTGTGTTTGTGTTCAATCAGTTACTCGTAACTCTCTCCTTTACTCAATAACTGGCAATTATAATAACAGTCTGATATTAGATGACAACTGAATAACACAGACATCACGATAAAAATAAAAAAAAACTATGCCGTCGATAGTTCTCGTCAGTTCGCGGAGATAGAAGCTTATGCAACAAAACTACAATATAGTTGCATGGAATTTATTACTCTCTTTGTAGAAGTGCTACGACAAATTTTATTTAACTATAGTAAACAATATTTCTTTGACCTCATAACGAAAATTAAAATCAAATTTCGGAGTCACGAAAATAAAGAGGCCAGCGCTTAATGCAGTAAAAAGGCAACGACAATAAAAAACGTTGCATGGATTTATAACTCCGTGACTATAGGCGCCACGGTAAGTTTTATTGAACGACAGTAATGCTGAGATTTTAGGCCACATAATAAAACTAACACAAAAATTAATGTCGCAATGAGATATTTCAGAGAATGGCTTAAAATAACCTAAGTACACCATAGTTGCATGTATATATTGCATGACGCTAAGGTTAATGTAAATGTGCTCCCAAAAGCAAAATAAAAATATAAAATAAAAATTAAATTAAAATTATATTATATTAAATTATATTATAGGCCAAATATTAGAAAAAGAACAAAAGCAAAGATTTTGGCAAAGACTAGAACTAAGAATAACATAAGGAGAAAGGCAAAGGTTAGAGCATGAAATTGGACAAGGATTCAGACAAGGATTTCAAAAAGGACTAGGACAAGCATTAGGACAAAGGCATATTTAGGATTAGATTGAAAAAAGGATTTAGGAATACATGTAAGACAATGATAAGGAAAGGGATTTCAACAAGGAATGGGTCAGAAATTTGGAATAGGGTTAAAACATTAACTTGAGCAAGGATAAGGACAAATACAAGGACAAGATGAGGACATGTTTAGGAAGAAAGGAAACTCTGTCTCGTCAAAGCCTACGGGTGTGTCCCCGATGCAGCCAAGTCCTTATTTTTATTTTTTTAATAAATCTTATTACAAATTGTTATTCAAAGTTTAGAAATAACCCATTGTTTTTTTTTGTTAATGTAAATATCTACAAGCTGTGATTTGAATTCTTAAAATAAGAAGATTAATGTTTTTTTAATTTATAAATATTTATATTTAGATATATTATATACAAATTGTTATTGATTTCCAAATAATTTCTTTTAAATATAAGGCAAGTTTTTGTTCTCACGATCTGTTCGTTTTTTTTTTTTAATTACAAGAAGATTCTGTGATGTGTTTTTGTAATGTTCCTTAGACAATACGCTTAAGCTTTATAAAATTCTCATTCACGTGGAAAAAATAAAACTATTGAAATTTTTATTTAATGCAGTTATTATGATATAGCAATATGACTTCTTAAAATAAATGTCAAACAAACGTTAAGCATCAGTTCATGTATAAGCTGTATTGAACTTTCAAAAATGTATCGCATTGTCCCATATTTTTATGAGCGCAGTCCCGCAAATAAAAGTTTTAGAGTTGGGAACCCTATATAACAGCGTGGAACGAATTTTTTTTCGAAGTTTACTCGAATCTGACGCTGCGGAGTAAAAATATAGGCCAAAACCAGATTTGGCTTATATTTTCGAGATACGGACATTTGAATTTTTTACATTGAGACGGGTTTTTGGAACATCGATATATGTGTTTTTTTATATGTATATATATTTCGAAAGCTAACTGAGGTTTATTGCATCTGGTGATTGGCTTTTATTCGTTTCATCAATATCTACAACTTTCACTAACAAATCAGTCCTTTTGGATGCATTTTCGCTAACTTCCTGAAATTTAGCATTGAATTCCTAAAAAAAGTGAAATTTTTGGCTTTTAATAACATTCGGCTCAATAGAAATACTCGAGTGGTGGATTTATGTACAGTTTTTGACATCTAACGTATAGCCAAGATATGTACGAACACTTCAGTAATTACTTCAGTAATTTTTCATAACACAAAAATATCGTTTTCAGAGCAAAATATTAATATATTTTCTCATTTTTTATGTATGTATTAATATGTTTTTCAATATTGATTTCGAAGGATGTTGAAAAAAGTCAAAAATAGGAAAAAAATATAATTTTGAAACACAATGAGTTAAGTGAAATGTTTGAAAAATAAAAAAAGTTGAATGAATTTATTCGACCCGAGGCCGTTTTGCAGACGCCTTTGGGTTATCATCATTGCTCTCGCTGGCCATATCTTGGTCATCGCTGTGATCAACGAAAAGATCGGTTAGCTCGTCCAAACGATATTCTGCATCTTGATTGCTGTCTTCTTCTTTCTCTTGTTCTTCGAAAAACTTTTTGTGCTACCAATAAATTTCAGCGAGTATATTATCTGGAAACTTCTTTCCTCCGTACCTCAGACGATAATAAATTTCAATACTTAAAATTTTTCTGTCATCGTATTTTTGATAGTGGGAAAGGAATTGGAAAGAAAAAAAAGTGTGCGTGTCAGCTCCGACGCGCGACTGGAGTTTACTGCTTAAGATCGGTTACCTTGGAAATTTTAATATACTTAATAGGCAAAGGGGGTGACTGAAGGCATCTGTTATATTACTGAAAGAATTATATACATATATTATTTTATTCAGATATAGTAGTTATCTTATATATAAATAAAAATCAAATGTCGTTCGTTGGTAATTGCATCAGTTGAGAACGGCTGGACCGATTTGGATAATTTTTGTTTTTAAATGTTTGTAATAGTCCAATTTAGGTTTTTACGGAAAAAAAACTGACCGCGCCCACTTTTACGCCCACTTTTTGTTTTATCTAAAATTGCAAAACGGCTACACCGATTTGGCTAATTTATTTTTTAAATGTTCGTAGTAATTCATTTTAAGTTTTTACTAAAGTAAATTGACCATGCCCACTTTTACGCCCACTTTTTTGATATCTATATACATATATAAAAAAAGAGTTTTTGTGTGTAACTATGCAATAGACTCCTAAACTATTGATCCGATTGGCATGAAAATTTGTGTATAGGAGTTTTTTGATACGATGCGTATTTGTGGGCTATCAATTTGTATCCACCTTGAACACCAGAGGGCGCTGTAGTACAAATTTTGTACAAAACTGACTAAAACTCACAAACCGCTTATGCGATTAGAATGAAAATTGGTATTCAGATACGATAACTTTTTCAGCACTATCTTCTTTGATCCACCTTGGACACCAGATGGCGCTGTAGTACAAATTTATTAAAAAATCGCATATTTTTAGTTGTTTTCTTAGGTAATATTCAAATATTTACATATATAAAATACTTCTTCAATTTAATAAAATTACAAAATTTCTGTCATTTTGACATCAAAAACATGAACATATCTTGAAAACTATGAAAAATTTTACTACAACATTACATTTAAATGCAACATCGTGCTCAAAAATGAGAAAAAAACAACCAGAAATTTGATTTTGTGACTTTCGATTCAAATATCTTCACTGCTTTTTTAAACATTTTGTTAAATTTTTTTTTTGTCTTAAAGCTTCATCAAAGTACTATGAAAATCTTATTGCAAGAATATCGTTTATTGAGTATATATATTTTTTTTTTTTTTTTTTTTTTTTTGGATTCGCCCGGAAGTAGGAAATCTTCATAGATACGTATGACCCGCGCCATACGCATGCACGATTTACATTCTAAGAAGTTCCCGGATCAGCCGGACTGAATAGAATGCACCTACGTGCTACAACCTACCACCTGTTGGCAAATAAAAGCCTCCACTAAGCACAATTGCTTGGCCTTTCAGCGGAAATTAAAATTAAATAAAGAAATTTGAAATTTGAAATCTTAAAATTTTTGTGCTTATGTAAACATAATAAGCATCATCGAATAAAAGCACATTCTTCATAACACGAAGAAATACAAGACAACATCCAAAGTAATTTATTAGACTATATATAACCGCATTTATAATTGTTGTCATTCGGCTTGGGGCCACTGTCCAACCCAAGATCCTACGTGGAAAAGAGATGCAACTCTCAAACACCAAACCAATACCAAACATAGCACAGATATACAAATATATATTATGCAGGCACAATATATTTATATATTCGGGTCACTAAAATAAGGGAACACCGAGCTAAAGTTATTATTTGGACATGCATTTGGGCCAACGCAGGTAAAAACTTGTATGGAAAAGAGATACACTCTGACACACCAAGCCGAGGGATACGGTATACATGGTCCCATTTTAAACAAGCTATAGAACTAAAGATCAAAAATAATTTCATGAAAAAATTAAGCAACGAAACTAAATAAAACGAAAACTTAAAGTATTTATCAAATTCGATAATGCTTATATGTTAAATCGTAAAATCTACACAATTATCGCGAGTTATATTTGTTATCGCAATGAATGCGTTAAGTATTCAAATGTAATATCATTTTACGTTTTAAGACATCCACCGAGTCAGAAAAATTTATCAAGTTCAAGTTGCCATTGAAATCACTACACATACATCGCAAAGGGTCGTGAAGGGCATAATTAGAAGTGCACTGACTCAACTTAAAAAGCTGGAAATGTCTGGCTCCGCTCCTAGGGATGTTGAAGTTTAATGAAGAAAGGAGGTAATGTGAGTCTATATCACCACTGAGTAATTTGTATAAAAAGGAGACATTTAGCATAATTCTTCTGCTTCTTAAGGAAGGCAGGGAAATAATTTTAAGGCGGGTTTCATAAGGGGGTAAAATAATGTTGGGGTTCCAACGATAATGTAAAGCAAAAAGTAAGAATTGTTTTTGGACCGATTCTAATGCATCGATGTGGACATTGTATTGAGGGTTCCATATTACGGATGCATATTCAAGAATTGGTCTAACAAGAGAGGTATAAAGTATCTTAGTAGTGAAAGGATCGTTGAATTCTTTAGCCCATCTTTTAATGAAACCAAGGACACCTCTAGCCTTATTTACCACCAAATTAACTTGAAGATTGAAACGAAGTTTAGGATCCATAATTACACCTAAATCAAGAAAACTGTGTACAATTTCTAAGTTAGTATTATTTATAGTGTAATTTATACTATTAGCAATTCGACGTGAGAATGTCATTTGCTTACATTTTTTCAAGTTTAATTTTAAAAGGTTTAAATTACACCACTCCACTAGACTATTTAAATCGGATTGTAAGAGTTGTTGTTCTTCAGGCGATTTGTAAGTTAGAAAAAGTTTTACGTCATCGGCGTACATTAAGACGTTACAGTGTTTAATTACAGAAGGAAGATCATTTATAAACAGTAAAAATAAAACCGGACCAAGATGACTTCCCTGAGGAACACCTGATGTGACCAAAATATTTTTTGACAAAGAGTTCTTATATAGAACTTTTTGCGAACGATTCGACAAGTACGATTTAATCCAGTGTAATAGTTTGACGGGAAACCCAATTAGATGAAGCTTTTTCAGAAGAAGATAATGATTAACACTGTCGAAAGCTTTGCTAAAGTCTGTATAAATAACGTCAGTCTGTCGTCCTAAAGTAAAACCTTTAATAACACGCGTAGTAAACTCCAAGAGGTTAGTTATCGTAGATTTTCCCTTTAAGAAACCATGTTGAGAGGTGGAAATGGAGGAAAATACGACGTGGGTTATTTGATCAGTTATAATTTTCTCAAATAACTTAGGGATTGCGCTTAGTTTTGCGATACCTCGGTAATTGGAAACATCAATTTTTGAACCGGATTTATGAAGAGGTATTTTATAAAATTTTCTCCATATATTGGGAAAATGACCGCTGTGCAAGGATGAGTTAAAAATTTTTGATAGGGGAGAACACAAACTATTAGAACAATGTTTTAAAATGCAGCTCGGGATTTCGTCAGGACCAGTAGTAAAAGAAGATTTAACTTGTTGAAGGTAATGCATAACTATATTAGAATCTATTACGGGGGTTTCAAAAGAGTTAACTGGTGGTAGGTAAGGATATTCAAGACTCATGCTCAATGGTATATCGGAGTAGGTTGTTTTAAAGAAGTTTGCAAACATGTTGGAAACATCGATGTCGCAAGATGCTTCATCATGATTAAATTTCATAAGAGGTGGGAAGCTGGAGGTTTTTCGTTTTGAATTGACAAACGTGTAGAAAAGTTTCGGATTATCTTTGAATTGAGTTTTTATATTGGCTATATATGCAGAGTAGCATTGTTTATTTAATAGTTGATATCTGTAACGACAAGAGGAATAGTAAGCGAAGTCTAAATTAGAGCCTGACTTTTTATATTTCTTAAATAAGCGATTTTTGGAATTTTTTAAAGACTTAAGCTCATTAGTTAACCAAGGAGGGCTTAAAGGCTTGAAATTAATATTTTTTTTTGGCACAGATAATGAGAAGCATTTTTGCAAGGTATCATTGAGAAACTGCACTGAAGATTCGACATCATAAAAAGAGTACGAAGACCTATTATTTAAAATTGGGGACCAGTCAATCCGCGCGAGAAGAGCATTAAGTTTAACATAGTCTGTTTTTTTAAAGTTAAAAATTTTATTATTTCGCGTATCTGGAGCTAATTTATTTTCATTTTCGTTGGCAAGTAATATTGTTATTTCAAGAGTTGGATGATAATCGTCTTCCGGAAAAGAAACTGGGTTCGAACGACGGAGATTTACGGAAGTGCATCTGTCTACAAATACAAGGTCAGGAGATCTATTACTTTTATTAAGAATATTATTAACCTGCTGAAGACACAGATCAGACAATTTGTCTAAGAAGTCATTTATCCAATCGGAGGCAGAGATAGGAGTAAGAAATGCGGAATCATCGGAAAAACGCCAAGACACGGAAGGTAAGTTGAAATCACCTAATACAATGATAGTGTCCATATTTTTAAGCATATTATGGACAGTTTCGATGGCATTAATATGGTTCAAGTAAATTGTTAAATCACTTTTAGGTGGAATGTAAGAGCAAGTAAGATAAATAGAATAATTATTTAGTTTAACTGTAACACAAATAAACTCCAGGTCGTTGGTGCCAGGAATGGTTAATTCCTCAGAAGCAAGCGAGTTATGGACAGCTATCAGAACGCCACCACCGATCTTATCATAGCGATCTTTACGAAAAATTTGGAACTTATTGCACATTATTTGAGAATTTAAAACGTTGGAGCGAAGCCAAGTTTCAGTAAAAATTATAAAGTTATATTCAAAATCAAAACTATTAATGAAAATATCGGAAAGTTTAGAATTGAGACCTCTAACGTTTTGATACACAAGCTCTAACTTAGACTTGTGATTTTTTAATCGTTTTTTGTATGGTACTGAGGACTGTTAGAAGGACGAGGCAAGTGTACAACATTTGCAATACGCGGTTTGTTTTTGAATTCAAATTCATGAACAATTGTATTACGGGGCCAAAAGTTTACGTCCACAAGAGTTTTAAATAAATTTTCCGGAACAGTCAATCTAAAAGAAGTAGTCAGTCTCGCATTTAAGTATTTGAATTTTTGGATCGAAAGAGGGATACCACTATTTAACTTTGAATTAATAAAAAATTGAATATCATTTTCAGTTGTATCAGCAGCTAAGCGCGAGACAAAGATTGCTTTAGTTGGTGGAATTGCGATTAATGGCTTAGGCGAAATAGTAGCAGTAGTAATCGGAATCCGTTGAGCGTCAACAACTGAAGTTTCAAAAATAGGAGTGTTAACAATAGAAGGAGCAATTGAAACAGCTTGAGCATAAGAAAGAACAGGCTGGTTAACTGGTATAGATGGTGCTAATATTGGCAAGGAAACGGTCTCTGGTGCATTTGGAGCAGATATGGAGGCAATCGTATCAGTACAAATGTCCATATCGTCCACAATGTCCTGTTCAACAGGTGGTGGCATTGGTGGTATCGAGTTAGTTTTCGGCTTATTGCGCAGGTTCATGCTTTTCTTTTTCCGCTTGGGTGAAGGAATTGACTCTTCGATATATTTGCACTCATCGAAAAGTGTTTGATATTTTAAAAATTTAGCAGAAAGCAAAGAAAATTCCCTACTAATTTCGGAGAAACCCTGCTTTGTCTGCTTAAAAAGCTTGTAAAAGTTTATATCAGTCAGTCTGCACTTCTCACAAGACCAACGCAACCCTTTACCTTCTTCAATAAGGTCTGCAACTCGACCCATTATGCCCACACATTTGGCATGAACGATATTATCACATAGCCAACATGATAAATACCGCTCATTTTCACTCATTTTCATATTTTATATATTTTTTTCAAAAAAGGTCTGAAATATTGGAGTTTTCCTCAAAAAAAGGCTAAAAAATTGTTTTTGTTGTAAAAATAATTTAAATTCAAATTTGAAAATTTTCAACTTCACATAAAAATTATAACATTTATAGGCAAAATTGTTTCAATTTTATGCAAAAATTAAAAACCATTTTCGTCATTCAAAAAGCAATGCCCCTTGATTTTTCGAACAAAATTTTTTTTTTCAATATTATGTTTTTATATTTTTGAAAAAATTTACAAGCTAAAAAATTCATTAAGTAGAAAAAATTATCTTAGTATCTCTTTCCAATCAAAAGTTATATTCAATAATCTTTATCCAAAATATGTATATATACAAAAAGCAAAACGCTGTCTGTGTGATGGCTGGAAACTTCAAAATTACTGAGCCGATAGAGCTGAAATTTTGGCAGTACATTTTTTCAAGTACAAGATGGCTTAAATTTCTGTCACACCCCGTTTTACCGCCCACAAATCAATAAAAATGCTATATTTCCTAAGGTTTTCGTCGATTTGGCTACATTTTGGTAATTTAGTTTGTATGCTCACTGTCTGTAACTGTACTAAAACTTGGTAATGTCCATCTACTAGAAAACTGGGATGGGCATTATATAAGGGGGTGTGGCTTCGCCCACACAATTTGTATTATCGAATAGCTTTGAAAGTAAAAGTAACAATACTTACATACAAACTCAAAATTGAGTTACTATTTGGTGATCTCCTGCTACTGGAAAACTGTAACGGTCAGTGGAAAATGACAGTGGTTTCAAACTATGAGTTTAAGAAACGTTTTGAATACACCTATTATGTTCCTATATAGTTGCAGGGTGCAGCAACGCGCGCCGGGTAAAGGCTAGTATTAAATAAATACATTAAAAGGTACATTTACGAATAACAAAGCGTGTTTATGAATTTTTCTGTATCTGAGACGCAACAGAATTTATGCAACACCTGTTAACGACAGGCTTCTACACTCTTAGTTATAACGTGAATGACTTAGTTATAACGTCAGATGTTTTCTAAAGAATTGTATATATTATTGTTTTTTTGTAATGTTGTTATGTATTTCAAGTTTTAATTCCCGCTTTAATTTTTTTAATTCCCATTTTCAGACCACTCTGCATCAGCACATGCAGAAGCGACATCAATAACAAGAAAAAATATGGACAGCATTGTTGTTGTTTGGTTTCGCCGAAACTTGTCATGTTTAATGCTGCCGTGTGTATTTTGTTGGTATTTTCTCGTTCTCATGAACACGTGTTATTTTTTTTTTTGTCGCCGCTATATATATGCTATACATTAGAGTTGGGCAAATGGCGCATATTACGCACAGGCGCACAATGTGCACTAACTGTGCGACACAGGCGCACCAAGAATAATATATAATAGATTACGCCAACAGTGCGCAGAAATTAAAATCTACTGCGCAGCCTACGTCACGCGTGAGAGTCACGTGACACTCTCTTTAATAATATAAGCAAAAATTATATAACCAGTTCCCTCAGTTATATAATTTATTGAAGACTTATGCCCTGGTAATAAGGATCGATATTATTTAGTTTGAATTCATTTTTTTTTTTTTGGGAAACTTGAATATGTTGTCACGATTCGTGGGCAATTTTGTTTGAATAACGTTATTAGCTCGTTTTTATACCTAAATATCTTAAGAAAAATATTTTATTTTAATTTCGTTACTTAATTTTTAAAAATAATTCAGTTAACTTTCAATTTTGTTTGAATTAAAAAAAGTAATTCATACATAATGAATAAAGCATTGTACCAAATATTTGAACCATTATAACTTCCTTGTGTTTAAAGTTATTGAATATTTTTTTTGAACAAAATGTAAACAAATTCTTAGAACTTTAATTTTATGAGAAAAAAAGAACAATTTTAGGGGGGATAAATCGGTCTAATGAGATTTACTAGTCAAATATGACCTTGGAAGTAAAAATGTTCGGGACAAAAAATGTAGTACTTATAAAGTACTTTTAAACGACATATTATCGGATATGTTATGCTCGGATATGTTATGTTCAAGTTATAGAAAAAATACCATTTCGGCTGTTTTTCCGATGGTTCAAAAAAATTTTTTTTTATAATTTTGGAATCCATTCGAGGTCAGCTTTGAAATAGGGGGTGGTTTTTTCAAACATTTTTTCTTGACCCACTCTAGTGCACATATCCGGACATAACCCATGCCATCACATATATTATGGCTTGGGCTTCAGCTGTCAAAATGTGTAACATTATTTGCTTGGTGGAGATTTTATGCCATAGCATGTTAGTTGAAATTATTTATCAATTTAATTACATCATTCGAATGCATTTTAGAATCCATTTTTAATTGTATTAAAATTGATCTAAATTCTAATTAGAAGCGCGTAAAATTGAAAACATTTCAATTCCATTGAAATTCTGGTATGCAGTACAGCATATGCCATGAGATAAATGCCATGAAATAAATCATGGTCTTTATCGCAGGGCATAAGATATGCCATGGCGTATGCGGTCTAAACCATGGTATAATAACCCAGGTAGACTTATTAGAGTTGAGTTCCTAGAATTCGACCTGCCTTTGCTGTCAAACTCTGCGCTGATATTGCCACATCTTGAATTTTGTGGGAAAAAGTAATTGGGTTGGGATATTATAATGGGCTAAAGGGATAAAAATAATATAATAACAGAGCAACCTTAGTTTTTGTTTATTTTTGATAATTAACTAAACTAAATTTTTAAATTCCAATAATATATTATATAACAAAGCATCATTGCAATATTTTGATACAAATACTAACTATGGTTTTATTAGCACGCTTTGATATTCATACATACCGCACTTGTATACAACGTAATAATAAAGAAATTTAATGAACAGAAGAAAGTAAACTATAAAATTAAAAAGAGGAAGCTTTTGACTACAATGATAACGCGTAAAAGTGAACTTTATTTAATCTTTCTTGTGCTTTCTATAAATTCTCAGAAACTTTGCTAACCTTTATTAATTTTGGGACTCCCCTTATTAAGAGAACAACTAGCCTTGCCCTCCTTTCTCTCGCTTTAAGAAATTGACGAAAACTTCCTTGTTCTTAAAATCACTCATCTCTGATTGAGTGCTAAATTATTCGCTTAACTGTACTACAGTACTAAATTAAACGCTTAATTCATATAAATTTATTGTACTATTTTTTGTTCTTAATTTATATATCTATTATAATTCCATATATTATTAAAACATTTTCTTCTGAAAACTCGGATTTTTGCTTAAAGATATGGCAACACCGTATTTTGACAGCAAAGGTATGCCAACTTTTGCTGTCATTCTAATAAGTCTACCTGGGTTATTATACCATGGTCTAAACTAGATTTTTCGATGCCTTGATGTGTATGATGGCATGTGCTATGCCTCGTAGAGACGGCATGTAAGTGATAATGTTATCGTATTTATTGTCATCGCAAGTGTCTGTTAGCGGCGCGATATTTTTTAATGTATTAAACGAGCATGCAGCTTGCAGCCAAATAAAACAAATGGAGCGCTATTTTCAGCTTCAATATTTAAGTGACTTTTTTATTGAAATGACGTATTTTAAATCTGAAAATTACGATTTTGAATCACCGTTTTCACCGACCAAAACCAATGTTGCTTGCTCAGTAATTTTAAATAAAGGGCATTTTATAACTACTCGTTAATATTCGGCATATAATGCAGATGCCGGGTTTGAGTGTGCATTTTTTAGTTATAGCCAGAAAGTTTTAGTTATCTTTTTATTTTTAAAATTTTTAACAAAGAAGTATTTGTTAAGCTGTTATTTTTTTAAGTCATAAATAATAATAAAAATTCTTTTCAAAAACAATTTTATAAATGCACCTGAAGACCCTGACCTAATTGGTAACCAAATAACATCGATTTTTGTAGTTATGTCAAATAAAAAGAATCCCTTTTTAAGAAATCATCATCTTAATGTGTACAATATGCAACACTAGCTTCTCTTAAAACTATTCTCTCGCTCTCACACTTTCTATAAATCTACGCTCTTAGTTCTCTCACCAAAATCTGCATAGCATTGTTGTTGTTTCCTTGCGTCGAAAGATCATTCCCAGTGTGCCATAGGGATGTGTTTCGAATTCGAGACGGATATGCTTCGTATTTTTTATCCGAAACGGGTTGCGTTTTAACCCTTCGAGCCACACCCTCACTCCAGTAACATAGAGCCACATGGGGGTATGTCATCACCCCACGTCAAAAAATCATTGTAAAATCCCGAATTTTGGATATATAAACTTAAAACTTTACATGGTTACTATTTTTGGTCTTGTTCAACATTTTGGATAGTTATTTTCTAATATTTTAAAAATGGCTGACTTAAAAATGGCGCGGCCAAGTTAAAAAAACGTGAAAAATTAGCTCTTTTACTAAAAAATTCATAACTTTTACAGTTTTTAATTTAAGACCTAAAAAATTTATGTTTGAAGGCATCAAATACGTTGCTACAAAGACAATAATAGCGTTAGTTACAAAAAACATATTTATTCTGCCAAAAGACTGCACCCACTTTTTAAAAAAACAAAAATAAAATTTTTTTACCAATAAGACCTAAAAATATTTTTTTTTAAGTAATTTAATAATATATTTAGAGAAAAAAGTAGTAAAATAGTCAAATTCAAATTCAATAGTTCAGACATTAAACTTATAAATTTTTACAGAAAAATGCATTTATTTATTTTAATTTATCAATTTATATTCATACATACCTTTGAACAATAAAAAAATAATTAAATTCAATTAAATGAAATACTTCAGTTATTTCTAAAAATATACACTAAGCCATACGTGGGTTATATGAGAGCACCAGTCGGTTTTAAACGAATGCCAACGACACACTAACGCATCCCTGACCTTCTAAATTGCTTGAAAGTAAATCTAGTAAAGTTGTGAACACCCAGGTGGCGTAAGGAGGTGGCGTATGCATAAAAAGTTTTTGATTTAAAAAATGGGGTTTTTTAAGGCATGGGGTGATGAAAAGCACCAGAGTAGCTCGAAGGGTTAATAAAATGTTTTCTCTTTTATTTTATAAGCGGACTTGTTACCGGTTTGAATCGGGTCCATCGAAACATAAACGAGCGAATTCCGCGCTGACAGACTCGTAACGGGTTCGAAACGGATACGTTTCCGTTCTTGTGCATACTGGGTTGTAAATTAATTTCACTCGTAATAAAATTTTATGCCATGGGTTGTAAATTAATTTCACTCGTAATAAAATTTTATGCCATGAGCTAAAGAGTGATTTTTTAAGTGCCTGATAACTTTTTTTTTAAAAAAAACGCATAAAATTTGCAAAATCTCATCGGTTCTTTATTTGAAACGTTAGATTGGTCCATGACATTTACTTTTTGAAGATAATTTCATTTAAATGTTGACCGCGGCTGCGTCTTAGGTGGTCCATTCGGAAAGTCCAATTTTGGGCAACTTTTTCGAGCATTTCGGCCGGAATAGCCCGAATTTCTTCGGAAATGTTGTCTTCCAAAGCTGGAATAGTTGCTGGCTTATTTCTGTAGACTTTAGACTTGACGTAGCCCCACAAAAAATAGTCTAAAGGCGTCAAATCGCATGATCTTGGTGGCCAACTTACCGGTCCATTTATTGAGATTAATTGTTCTCCGAAGTTTTCCCTCAAAATGGCCATAGAATCGCGAGATGTGTGGCATGTAGCGCCATCTTGTTGAAACCACATGTCAACCAAGTTCAGTTCTTCCATTTTTGGCAACAAAAAGTTTGTTAGCATCGAACGATAGCGATCACCATTCACCGTAACGTTGCGTCCAACAGCATCTTTGAAAAAATACGGTCCAATGATTCCACCAGCGTACAAACCACACCAAACAGTGCATTTTTCGGGATGCATGGCCAGTTCTTGAACGGCTTCTGGTTGCTCTTCACTCCAAATGCGGCAATTTTGCTTATTTACGTAGCCATTCAACCAGAAATGAGCCTCATCGCTGAACAAAATTTGTCGATAAAACACATTTCGAACCGAACACTGATTTTGGTAATAAAATTCAATGATTTGCAAGCGTTGCTCGTTAGTAAGTCTATTCATGATGAAATGTCAAAGCATACTGAGCATCTTTCTCTTTGACACCATGTCTGAAATCCCACGTGATCTGTCAAATACTAATGCATGAAAATCATAACCTCAAAAAAATCACCCTTTATATATGAAATCGATTTTAAAGGAGTAAACTCCAAAAATATAAATATTGCTGTCTTACTTTTTTTCAAACGGCAATGCAGTTTGATGATGGCGTTCGCCTCGCTCATCCGATTTAGTTGGCAACTGTTGTGCGAGATGTTCGAGATAGTGATGCACAGTATGAATTTTATAAGACATATTCAATCCAATTGTCGAAAACTGCCCACATTTTTGCGGCCTCGGTAGTCGAGTAGGTAGCGTGCTCGACTGCTACCCCAGAGGTCCCGGGTTCGATTCCCGGCCAGGCCATGGTCCTACGCTTTAAACTTTTCTGAATTTTCTATCCTCATTTCTAATCAACTGAAACTGAAAATTCATCAATATTTACAACTTGAAGTTGTAGTTGATGGTAGAGAAGTTTGTGGATGAGTTTGCCTTATAACTTGAATTGACTGAGGTAAAGGCATAACACTTGCCTCTGATTCAAATTCACATGTTTTTTTGGCTTTTCACCATGCTTAGAATATCCTACACGTGTTTCACTTGATTGCCCTTTCCTTCCCACTAATCTATCACCCCATTTCGAACCAAGGCAGACTTGACTGTATAGGTATTTCACCTGAAATCCTTGGTCCAAGGTTAAAAAAAAAAAAAAAATATACACAACGATTTCCTC